>VDFB02179234.1:70791190-71170268 GCA_007258455.2 Sequoia sempervirens
TCTAAAACATGCATCACATTCTATGCTTCACATACTCTATGATTTAAAAAAAAATTGAATTTCATGAAGTTTTGACAAAGTTAAGGTGGTCAGACATACGAGTTTTTATATTTTAAAAGTTGTAATAAAAAATTCATAATTAATTATTTACTTGGAAAAAAATTACTAAAAAATATGCATCACATCAGGACATGAGTCCTCTACTTATATCTTAAATGTTATAAAAAAATATTATCATTTTATTGTGGTTAGGGTGGTCAAATAGACACGTAATTCTTTTTTTTTCCCTGAAATTTAAGTACTACTGCATTGAAATTTCAAATTTTCACCAAATAGAATAAAAAAAAAAAAAAAACCTAGTAGTTTAGAAACTACATTCAATTTGATACATATTTTATTCTTACATATTTTTGAAATAATATAGATAACTTATTCAAATTTTTATGTCAAGTTGCCTAACTCTGATTTTTATGAAATTTTTGCCACTTAAGGGCCTATTTTTTCCATGATGATCCTACACATACCCTATAGGATTAGGTGGTTATTGGGACAATAGTGGAGGATTTTGGGTGTTGATATTTTGAGTGGGTAGCATATTGGTGATGAGAGGTTAGGGGTTCCCTTAGTTCAACGTTCCCTGTAAGGTAGTGGATTGAGGTGGAGGAATGTACGTTTGATGTCCCATTTGATTTTGCATGGTAAAGGGGACTATGGAGAAGTATTGGGATGGTGCCATTAGATTGTGAGATTGGAATGAAACGCTAGGACATTGATTGAATTGATTAAAAAGGTTTCCTTGTCCCATGTCTTGAGGATTTCCTTGTGCTAGGGATGTAGACAATGAATTACCTATGTTGATGGGATTCATTCCTAAGATATTTTTTTGAGATGGGTTGATAATGGATGGGATAGATGTGTTTTGTGAAACCAATGGTATGGATGAAATGGTGGGAGGATTAGATGAAGATGTCCCCTATGGTATTAAAGGCTGATTTTACATGAAGTTATTTCCTTGCACTTTTGGGTCTATTTGATCTACACTACCTTGTGTGATGTTGGGCACACTTTTGGTAGTCATGGGTATATATGAAGAGGCATGCCCTTGATATGTGGAGGTTGTTGTGGAGTAATGAAGGTCAAGAGGTTTGTATGGATGTTTGGGATCTTTAGGAATGGGAGGAGCACCAAAGGTAAGTGTCCAAGTGGTTGTGTGAGATGGAGGGTTGGTTTCAAGGATACCCACAAGTGTGTTGCTTTCAAATGGAAGAGTATGGCCAAGTCCTTAGCAAGGCTTGTTGCGAGACTGGGAATGTATGTTTGATTTAGCACTAGTGATGGGGTTGTGAAGCCTTGTGTCAAATTCTATGCAAAAACTGATAGCGAGATAGGAGCTAAATTTTCAAAGGCTTGATGTTCCATGATTTCCTCCCTACTGAGTTCAAATAGATTCTTTGTAATGTCTTATATCTCATATGGTCCTAATGGTGATGAAGGTTATTGTGATGGGGTAACTTGACTTTTTGGATCAAATTCTAGCAGATTCAGATCACTTGAGGTAAATGTGACTTTGGTTTTCTCCATGATTCTCTTGTGTTGTGTTCTCGTCTTTACCATAAATTTTTTATCACCTTTGGGAGAGTTGTGTTGTGATTTGTAATGTTTGAACTCTCTAGTTGACTCAAATCTAGGTAAAAGGGACACTCTAAGTCTTTTTAGAGAAATGATGATAGTGGGGAATGAAAAGATGGGTGATTTGGAGAGTGATCTTTGTAAATGTTTTGGGACAAAATTTTTGACTTAACTTTGATGTTTTGATGTTAAGATAAAGGATGTTTATGAAGTTGGAAATCTTTAGGGTAGGCTCATGACCTTCAAGATAGACTAGTTCAAATATGATAACTAACTCAACTAAATGCATTGAAAAGGATACATTTCACATACAAAGTAGCTAAGTTAGGGTTTGGGTTGATTGATGTCAAAGCCAAAAAGTGTTGATGTATTCAAAAAATTTGCAAAGTTTGGTGAAAAGAAAGATGAAATTTTGATGAAGGGGTGGATGAAATATTTGACCCAATGTTGACCTGAAGTGAACCTATGTTTGACAAGACCAAGGTAGTGAGAAACATGTTATACCTCTATAGTTTTCAAACCCTAAAGACCCAACGATTTAGAGAAGTTCAAAATTTTGAAAAAGACCTAAGTTATGATTATAATAGAAGGAATACAAGTTTGGGTTGTTCCTTGAAGCACATTTTTAGAAGTTTTATACCAACCTAGTTTTGGTTTCATGAAGTTCCAAAAGGTATTTCTTGAGGGCTTTTGGACTAAGATGCCTAAGTTTTAAATGATGACCTGTAGACCTTACTTTGGGGATCCTAACATTGCATGAGATCATTTTAAAAAGAATTAAGTTTATGGAAGAAAGGAGGATATTTATTGCCATGTAGGTGGTGGTATTAGGGGCCTTCTAGCCTAAATATTAGCTTGTTCCTCTTCTTCATCTAAGATGGTTGCCATGTTTCTCCACTGGGTAGGTGTTTCTTTTCTTTCAAAAGTGAAGCTTCTCAAACTACTAATGATATCAATTTGTTCTCTACTAATGAGTTCAAAGTTTTGTTGAATGGGAACAATCAGTCTCCAAATAGTCATGTGGGGTTCAATTGTTAATTTATCTTGCTTAAGTGAATTTATTTTACCATAAACACTTGTCTTGATTAAACTTTCAAACTAAATTTTTATGTCCAAAACATCATAACTTTCACAATATCCATTTTGTGAGAATCATGAGGTTGAAGCCATAATTTCCTATGTTGTCTTTGGAAAATATGGATTGAGATATAAATCAATATATTTAGAAATATATAAGGATAGAAACCCTTACGACAAGCAATAATATCAAGGCTTTTTCAAAAGGTATCCATATTTAAGCCAAAGGGTTTAAAATTTTGAGGAAGATAGTGAATGTTTGTTTGTAAAGTTTTGGAACCAAACAATGTATAAAACTGACTCACAATCATTTACAATCATAGGTTTGAAATGGCCATACTTGTTGATTCCCCACTTGGATTTCTCCAAACACTAAGACATTGTGAATAGTAAAGAGATTTGGCAACACTAGCTCCCCTCCACGGCACACACTTCTCAAGACCTACAAATCTCAAAATCCTAAAGATCCTATGATCCTAAGTATTTTTCTATTTCAATAATGAATAGTACAAACATGGGGTTGCTTCAAAAAAATGGTTCTTGCACCAACAAGCATTAAATATTTTTTGTAACTAAATAGTTTAGCTCTTAGTAACAAAATGAGAACACCTAGCCATATAACAACCACTTTGCCACTTAAGGCTCTTACTATCATTCCCATTCCACGTAAGGAATGGTACTAAGTGTAGTATGTTATACAGTCTAGGATAGAAGGTACTTTCTCATGATTTCCCAACCTTTAATATAGCTCGTTGGTAAACATGCTTGCAAGAACTTGCCTATGAGTTTCCTGTTGCAAGTTGTGTCTCGTAGTAAGTCCTCTCTTAAGGTTGACACAAAGCATAAAAGTGTACTTAAGTATTTCTCTTCACCAAAGATCACATGAAGCACAAGGGTATTTGATATGTACTATAAGTGCACACAAACAATGAAGTACACTTGGAGTGTTTCTCTTCACCCAAGATCGCATGAAGCATAAGGGGATTGGATATGCACTACAAGTGTGTCAAAAAAAAGTAGAAATTGGTTCATTTTACCAAATAAAGCTAAGATGAATTCATTTTATGCACCAAATGAAATGTTAAGTTTCCTTGTTCAATTTTAAAACCCAAAAGACAATGATAAAATGAGGGTTCAATTTTAGTCTTGGTTAAGCGTTCATTTTAAACCTAAACGAAATTTAGTTAGGTCATATAGCATAAAGTAAAAATCATAAGAAATTGGGTTATAACTGCCCCAAAGCATTAAGCACTTGTTACAATCATAGAATATTAAGATGAGAATGCTTCTTCACTATAGCTTTGTGTCATCCAACCTATAAAACCCTGTTAGTCTAACAACCAAAATAATGTTAGAAGCATGTTAGTAATTTGATGAAGTGAAAAAATTAAAACACATGCTAAAAGCTGATCACTAAATTTCTTACTAGAGTTGTGTGTCATTGTACACAATAGCATCGCTCTAGTGTACTAGGGCATCGCTGTATAGAAAGAACAGTGAGCATGATAGTGTCACGATTTGGTAGAGCATCATCATTTTTTTATTTCGACACTTCTAAAAAGTATTAGCATTGCCATTTTTTAATTAGCATTAGTGTATTTAATAGGAATCACTATTTTAGATTAAGATAGCATCACAATATGGTGATGCCCTACAAAGTGCACAATTAAAATTGAGTTGAGCATCGCTGCAAAAGTCAAGATGAATAGAATTCAAGATAAAAAATGATTAAATTAATGGTTTTTCCCTCCTTCTAGCACTAGAATTTCAACCAAGGATACTAGTATGGGTCAATTACGCTTGATCTGTGAACAATAAAAGCATAATGAAGCCACTAATACTCAATCTAAATAGGATGAATTGAATTGAAGTTAAACTAAACATTCATTAAAACAAAGCATTCTAAGTTGCGTAAACATTTAAAATGTCTACTCTAACCATTCAAAACTTATCCCGTTTTGGGCATGGTGACATGTTGATGTGGACCGGTGACCCTTTCCCAATCCCATGATCAGTGAGCTTGTTTCAATTGATTATATTAAAGTGAATTGATGAAACGGTTGTGGGATGTGATTGAAAACATGATTTATGCTAAAATTAGTATGATGCAAAAGCTAATCTAAATGATTTATGGTAAACTAATTCAGATATGCAATTTCTAAGCTAATCTAAATTAGTTTTAAACTAAAAAGATTCAAACCCTAATTATCTAATTAGTTAAATTGATGCATCATGGTTCAATCCATTAATGGAAGCTAAGCTATCAATGTAACTAATTTAAACTAAAATATGCTAAATGTGAGTTAAAAATGACTGTAAGTGTGAGTGATTTCAACATCATAAGTTTTCTCTAAAAAAGATGGATCCATTTGTCTCCAAATAGTGTTCTATTTATAGAAAAGCAAATGAGAAATAAAGGGTTGAGATTGAAAAATCTAATCAATGGTCAAGGATGGAAGAAATTGGATGCATGGATAATGGATGCTCATCAATAGACGAGAATGCAAGATGAGACTTAATCAAGGGTTCTCATTCTTTTTGAATAAGCACACTTTTGACATGTACAGGAGGTCAAAATTTATCTTGCACAAGAAGTCACAAGTTAACTTACATATGAAGCTAAGTGAGAATATTCCATTTTCAAATGATTGAGGAGAAAATAATATTCTTTGAAATATTCTTAGGGGTGAATAAAAAGGATACTTTACAAATTAAAACAAAGTTTAATTGTAGAAAAAGAGAGGTAATACTCTTTGGGAATATTCCCCTTTTGGAGGAATGTGCAGAGAAGGAATATTCTCTTGCAAGTGGGGGGGGGAATTAGATTAATTAGATAATTGCTAATTAAGCAAGGGTTTAATCATGCAATTAGGGTAATTTAGAAGAATAAACTGATATTTATTAAATTAAATGATTTAATGAATGGGGAAAGGTGAAATGACATTTAATTAAATAACTTAGGGTTATTTAATTAAATAAGAAGACTTAGGGATTCAAATTAAATAGTTTGATTTATTTAATTTAATGAGATGAAATGTTAGCATGAAAGGGAGGAATTAACCTATTTAAATGAATTAAGTTAATAAATACAAATGATGCAATTAATTAAATAGCTAGGCTAATTTATTTAATTAAGCAAAAAGAGGATGGGTTCTAATAGGAAATGATGTTAGTATACTTGATTTGAGCATATGATATCATTCAAAATATTTTTTAGTGTCTGCACAAATTATATTTATTAACATATCATATAAACATTATATAAATAATATAACTATAATTTAATATAAATTACAACTATTCAAACTTGTAATTGAATTATACAATTAATATCATTCCAAACATAATTTTTAAAAAAAGTTAAATATGATATAAATTTAAATAAATTAATATTATTAATAATATAAGACAAATAGAATTATTTATGCAAGCATAAACTTATATTACATAAACATAGTATATATACTAGCAATCACACTACAAACACACCTTTGTGTGCAATGGGTATGGTGAAAAGTGTGGAAGGTCAATTATGAAAAAGAATATCTATTTTTTGCATACATTTGCATAATATATGAGGTAAATTGGTAGGTCATTTAGAAAATGATATTGTTTGTGTAACAAAGGTCTTAATGGAGAAGTGATAGCTTCAAATCAACTATGCATCCAATTGCATGGATCCAAACATGATTAAAACTAAACCTCTAAATTGGTAAGATAATCAAGCTTCATTACCAAGATAGAAATGTTATGTTTGCAATAGGGAAAGAGGGGTAGAGATAGGGATTGATAGAGGGAGAGATAGAGAGGGGAAGATCACACAAGAGAGAGAGGAGTAATGATATAGAGATAGAGAGGAATATAGATATAGAGATAGAGATAGAGATAGAGATGGATTTGGAGGAGAGGGGTATGGAGAGAGGAGAGAAGGATATATAGAGATGGAAGAGATACATATATAGAGATGGAGAGATAGGGACAAATAGAAAGGTAAAGATAGATATATTCAAGTGATATATAGAGAGAAGTAGAGATATGGAGGGACATATGGGTAGAGAAAGATGGAGGGATAACAAGATAAATATAGATAGATAGATGGAAGAAGAAATATGGAGAGATATAGATAGGCAAGTAAAAAAATATATAGAGGTCTAGGAAGAGGGAAAGGAGGAGAGAGAGATGGATAGATAGAGGGGGAGGAAGGATGGATGGAGGAAGGAAGGAATGAGATAGAGAGGAAGGAATGGAAGAAGGAAGGGGGGAGTATGGGAAGAGAGATAGGGGACATGGGATGAAACTGATGATGGAGAGATGGAAAGAAAACATATGACAACCAAAGACAGGTGCCGGTTACAGGAGTGATGGAGCATATATATATATATGAACATACACGAACATAAATTGAAAGACAGATCAAGATATAGATAAATTGGAAAAGAGTAAGAGATAACGGATATGATAGAGACAAGTGATAGATAGAGGGAGATAGATAGAGAGGGGGATATAGAGATAGATATGGGGAAGGAGAAACATGGATTATATGTGTGTGAGTGTGAAACAAGGAGTGTGTGTGTGAGAGAGAGAGAGAGAGAGAGTGAGTGAGACATATGGAGATAGACATAGAGAGGGAAATAGATGTATATAAATAGATAGAGAGGAAGGGAGAGAGGAAGAGAAATAGAGAGAGGTTAGAGAAGTAGAGAGATATAGAAAGAGGGAGAGAAAGAGATAGAAAGAGAGAGAGAGAGAGATACATATATTACGAAAGATAGGGGAAGAGTGAGAGAGATGTAGGGAAAGGTAAGGAGGTAGCAATAGGAGAGAGACAGAGATAGAGACAGAGAGACAGAGATAGAGGGGGAGGGAGGGAAGGGAAAATAGGGATAGAGATGGAGATGGAGATAGGGATCAATATAGAGGGAGAGAGGTAGAGATGGAAGGAGAGAAGAAGAGGAAGAGGAATAAATAAAGATAGAAAGAGGGATCTAAACAAAGAGAGATTGAAAGATAATGAGAAAAATATAGATAGAGAGGGAGACAAATCTATAAAGATCTCTCTCTCTCTTTCTCTCTCTCTCTCTCTATATATATATCCCCATATCTCTACTCTCTCTCTTTATATATCTCTTCCTTTCTCTCTTTTCTCCCTTTTCCTCTCTATATCTTATGTCTATCTCCCTCTACCTTCTTTCTTCCTCTCTCTTATCTCTCAATCTATTTCTCTCCTTAAGTGTGTAATGAGTGCATTGAAGAGGTCTCAAAGGAGAATTATCATATCCTTAATCAAACAATATGATACATTGAGCATAACTCCCTAGGGACATGTACTATCCTAGACTCATCAAAAGTTAGCTTCTCTCTTTAACTTATAATTTAGATTTTAAGTTTTAAATTTATTTTATTATATAAATTTAAATAAAAATTCAAAATATAGTTATTCTATATTAATTAAAATTTTAATAAGACAATTAATTATAAATTAAAATAATTCTAATAAGTGTTAATTTTTTTATAATTCCATAAGAATACATAAATAATTAAATAAATTTATAACTTAAGCCTAAATTAAATATTAAAATACAATAAACTAAATGCAAAGTCAAAATATATCAAAATACAAATATTAATAAAGATAATAAATTTAAAATAATAATTATTATAAAAGAATAATAATAAATAATTAAATAAAAAATTAAAATTAATTTTAAATTTATTAAAATTAAAATATTAATAAAATATAATTCTATTTTTTATTTAAATATTATTAACTTCATTTCTTTTCTTTGTTTTTAAAACAAAAAAAGGTACTTTTAAATTGTTAAATCACTTTAAAAATAAAAAATAGAGAAAGTTATTACAATTGAAATATTAATAATATATAGTTCCCTTTTTCATTTCAATCTTATCAAAAAAATCATTTTCTTTGTTTATAAAATAAAATAAAAAACCTATTTTTTAAATTGATAAATCATTTTAACTTTTTTTAAAATAAAAGCCCTATGTTTTGAATTGTTAAATCATTATAAAAATAAAAATTTAGAGTATGACAAGAAAAATATGGATGGTCAAGATTGATTGTGTTGTTTACATCATTCTCTTCAATTATTAACCATTGATTTCAAAAAGCAGGTCATTCATTTGTGCATAAATACTCACAACAATCTAAATGTTGGATAAAAATATATCTTGGTGTTATTTATATAGATTATTGGATAAGATAGTAATATTATAGGGATGATGGGGAGACTAGACCTCAAAATATATCTTGGTATTATTTATATAGATTATTGGATGAGATAGATAAGCTAGTAATATTATAGGGATGATGGGCAAACTAGACCTCATGACCTCTTGCCTGCAAGAGGATGCTTTAGCCAATCAAGCTAGACCTGCCATCCATGTAGTACTTAAAATTATTAATATATTATTTACACAATTTTTACACTGAATGTGTTCCCTATATGAAGTGAATGAATTGATTTTGAAAATCAATAGTTGAATTTTTTTGAGAAGGATGCAAGACCATTAAAATGATATCAATCATCATATTTTCTAAAATATTGAAAAATATAATATATAATTAAAAAAAACAACTTTCTTATCCAGTCTTAGCTTTAAATTAAGAAAATATAGGATAAGAATTGTTTATTCTTTTATAATTTTTAAACTTATATTTTCAAATAAATAATAATAACCTTTTAATAAATATATATTTTTCAAATAATAATATTATTAATAATAAATCAATAAATTATGAATTGAATTTTTTATCTTTTGAATAGTTTTTATTTTATTGTTACATTTTAAGTTTGGTTTTACTTGTAATTTTTAATATAAAAGTTAGAATTTTACATGTAATAATTTTAATATAGTTTATTTTTATTTTTAATATTTTATTTGAAATATAATTTTATTTTTTAAATTTTAATTTAGCTAATAATATTTTATAATATTTTTTTTAAAATATGTTTTGTAATATATTAGTTAAATTTTTTAGGTATATATTTTATTAATATTTCAATTCTAATAAATTAAAAAATAGTTTTAGTTTTTTATTTAATCATTGATTAACTTAATAAGTTTATTATTTGTTATTAATTTTTAAAATTTATTATGTTTATTAATATGAAGATTTTGATATATTTTGACCTCACATTGAATTTATTTTATTTTACTTTTTAATTTAGATTTAAGTTTAAAATTTATCTTTATTATTTATATCTTTAATGAAATTAAAAATCATTAGAATTAATTTAATTTATAATTATTTATTGTATTAAAAATTTAATTATTGTAGAATAATTATATTTTGGAATATTTTTATAATCTATATAAAAAATGAATTTCAAACATAAAATTAAAATTAAAATTTATAGAGTGAGAGAGAAGGTAATGTTTGATTAGTTAGTTCATGCCAACAATTCAAGGATAGCATGTCCCTAGGGAGTTATGCTTAGGGTAGAATTCCATTTGATTAAGGATATGATAATTCACCTTTAAAACCTTTTTAGTGTACCCATTGCACAATTAGAAGGAAAATAGATAGAGAGAAAGAAAATAAAGACATAGAGAGAGACAGAAATAGAGGGTGACAAATAGATACAAGAGATAAAAAGAGATAAAAAATAAAGGTATAGATATAAAGGAATAAATATGGTGAGACAAAGAGATAGACATAAGAAAATATAAAGAAAGAGAGAGGGACAAAGAAGAGACATAGATAGATATTTTCACTTAAAAAGAGAGATAGAGATAAAGAGAGATAAAGAGAAATATGAGACAAAGATATATATAGGTTTAGAGATCAAGCAATAAAGAGGGAATGGGGGAGAGAAATAGGGATAGAAAAAAATATTCAGGGGAGAAATATAGGGAGAAGGAAATAGATAGAGAGCAGAAATGAGAGAAAGATGAATAGAGGAAGAGAGAAGGGATTTTTAATATAAAGAGGAGTAAGGGAGGGAGAGAAAGAGAGATAAGAAAAATAAACTTGATAGAGAGGGAGAAAAAGATATACAAATATATTTCCCTCTTTCTCTTGAGTATGTGCATGATCATCATGGAAAAAATAGGCCCTTAAGTGGCAAAAAATTCAGAAAAATCAAAGTTAGGCAACTTGACGTAAAAATTTGAATAAGTTATCTACATTATTTTTAAAATATGTAAGAATAGAATCTATAGAAAATTGAATTCAGTTTCTAAACTACTAGTTTATTAAAAAAAAAAATCTATTTGGTGAAAATTTGAAATTTCAATGCAGTATTACTTAAATTTTAGGGAAAAAATAAGAAGTAGGTGTTTGTCTGACCACCCTAACCAAAATAAAATGATAATATTTTTTATAATATTTTAGATATAAGTAGAGGACTCATGTATGGATGTGATGCATATTTTTTTGTAATTTTTTTCCAAGTAAATAATTAATTTTGATTTTTCATTACAACTTCTTTTTAAAATAAAACTCATATGTTTGACCACCTTAATTTGGTCAAAAATTCATGATTTTTTTTAATCCTATAGTATGTGAAGCATAGAATGTGACACATGTTTTGGATTCAAAAATGTGATACTATTTGAAAGCTATAGATGTTTTTCAATCACCTATCAATCAAGACTTTAGTTGTAATTCAAATAGAAAATGAATAATAATTATTTATTAAATTCAAAATAAAGAATAATTTATATTGGTGGAAAGTTGAGAACCTCCTTTAAAAACCCTTTTCATTTCATCAATTTTGGGTAAAAAAAAGTCGTCAACCACATACCCTACACATAACCATCATATCACCACTTTTTGGCCCATCATGATCCTGCACATACCCTCTTCCCATACATCTCTATATATCTCCCCAAATGTACCTCTCCCTACCTCTCTCTCTATATATCTCCCTTTTTATCTATTTATATAACTTCCTATCTCTACCTTGCTATCCCTCCATCTCTCCCTCCTCTCATTATCTCTCTATCTCTTTGTTTCCCCCTCTTTCTATCTATATTTTTGTCAAGCTCTCTCTCTCTCTCCATTCCATATCCATTTCCATCTCTATCTTCCTCTTTGGACCTATCTCTATCTCCTTACCTCTCCTTACATCTCTTTCTCTATTTCCCCTCTATCTTTCCCACTATATATCTATATATCTCTCCTTCACTCCCTATCACTCTCTCCTTTTATATCTCTCAACTTCTTTATCATCTCTCAATTTATATCCCTCTCTCCCTCCATCTCTATCTATTTATATTTATCTCTCCCTCTCTATATCTATCTAAATATCTATCTCACTTAGACAAAAACACTCCTTCTTTCCTTACCTCTATATCTATATCTATTTCACTCTCACACACACACGCTCATTGTTTCTCCCTCCCTATCTCTATCATTATCTCTATCTCTCTCTATCTCTCTCCCTCTCTCTACTAATTATCTCAATCACCTCCTTTATTTCTCACTCTTATCCCCTCTATTTCTATCTTCCCATCTTTCCCTCTTCCTCTCTATTTATATCTGTTAGAAGATTAATTTTTACTTGGTAAAGGTTATTCTTTAATTGTAATTATTTATTAACTTGTAGGAATATTCCAAAGAAATCCCTACAAATATTTTGTCTTCTTTGTCATCTCACACATGTGTGAGGATGGCTTATTTTTAATTCCTTTATTAAAGAATATTTGTAACCACCTCCTTAAGAGGTGACACTTTGCACACACATAGATGAATGGTGGCATTCATTGAGTTGGGAGTTGCATTCTAACTCCTCCTTCTCACCTCTACTTATTGAGGTGTCTCTCCTCTCATTCTTCAAGATTCAATCAAGCAAGCTAAGGTTGAAGCTCTCTCTCTCTTTGTATTATTCTTTAGGCATTTTGCTTCCATTCATAATATTGGGGTTTTTTCTTGTTTTTTCCCCTTAAAAAATTTTTGTGTCTCTCTTGCTTTGGTGGTACTTGGGTTTGCTACTTCAATCTATTTGGTAATATCTCTTCTTCAAACAATTGCTCATTTGTTAGTTCTTTCCATTTCTCTTTTCTATTTCCTTTCATGGTATCAGAGCTTGGTATTACTAATATCTTGTGAGCTATATTGTTGAAGGTTTACCAAGTTTTTAAGCACACCATTAGAGGCACTCTAAAAGAGGAAGAGAAGAGCCAAAGTCTATTTTGCTTCTTGTTTGTTTCTTAGTTTTAATCTACAAGAATTTAGTATAATTTTTTGTTTAAGAAACCCAATAAGGGTTTATTTTATTTTCCAAATTTTAGTTCAAAATTTATTTGTTTCTATAGTTTACAAAAATTTGTATCTTAAATCTGTAAAAATATATATATATATTTTTTAGAACTCTAACTTTCTTTTTATTATTATTATTATTATTACAACTATAAATCTCAAAAAATTCTATCTGTTTTATATATATATATATAAATAATATTTTTCTAACCCTTGTGCAGGTTTTTCTAAGTATTTTTTAGCAATATAATTTGCATGCATGTTTAAATTTATGGAGTTTTTTAGAAACCCACAAATAAAGGATTATAGTTTAGTCTTTTTTAAAAAAAACTTTTATTTTTATATGTTATAATTTGCATGTTCAAATTTCTGTTAAAACAATCAATTTGTGTAAATAAATTTGTTTTTTTTTAGGGATCTAACCCTAGTTCAAAAATTTGGGTTAATCTTTTTTTGCAAATCTGTAAAAAATTCACTATATTTTGCATATTTGCATGTTCAAATTTCTATAAAAAAAATCATTTTTTTTAAAGCTCTAACCCTAGTTTAGAGATCTTTTCAAATAAATCAAATAAATTTTTTCAAGCTCAACACCTTCTTACAAAATTAAAAAATATCTAAAACCCAAATTTTTATGCATATAGTAAATAATAAATTCAAATAAAAAAACTTTTGCAGCCCTCACCCCTCTGCCGCACGAACCGTGACTTTTTGTTGTAATCTCGGCCTGCTGCTTCATCTCTCAAAACCCTTGCTGCTGCTTCTCACACTTCACCTCTCACTTGCCTCTTTTCCCTCTGCTTCTTTCCTTTCAAATTCTTTAAATTTTTTTTAAATAAAAACACTTAAAAGGAAAATCCCACCCATATAGAGGAGAGGTAAAAGCACTTTTAAAAAAAGTTTCAATTTAAATGAAAAATCTTTCTGTCTCACATAGGAGGTAAAAGCTTCTTTTTATGAAAAATATGTTTTTCCTTTAAAGCTTAAAAGGTTTTCACTAAAAGTTTGGAGTCTCAAAGTCTTTAGTTTTTTAAAATCACTTTAATATAATTTTTTAGCTTTTAATATTCAATATTAAATTATTAAATTTTTTTAAAAAACTAATATTATATAACCTTACATTTCTCATGTACTTTTACTCCAAATTTAAATTCACATAAATTTATTAATTTTTTATAATTAATTTTTTAAATTTATCTTATAATTATTTAATTATATAGTTTTTTTTTTTAGATTGATCATTTTGTAAAAGTAATGTATTTAATTTTCATTTTTTACACAAATAATTAATTCAAAGGGGAAGTATTTTTTTTAAAAACAAATATTTAAAATAGTTATTGTGAATTTTTTATTAGAATCATGTCAACCTTAATCCCTGAAATTCAACTAACTAGTTCTAACTATCATTCTTGGAAGACTCATATTTGTTTCATTTTTCATTTTAAACATCTTTTAGATGTAGCTATAGATCCTAAATCTAAACTAGGTTTGACTACATCCAAAGATGAAATTTGTAATGCCCTGTCTTGCGAACCCCAAAGGACAATTAAACAATAATCACAGCACAATTTTTTTTTTAAAGTTAACATAACATACATGTAAAACACATTAAGTCATGACATGAATTTCATTTAAATAGATTCACTAACGCATACATCCCTTGGGGTACACGAGGAGTCATTATGAGACTTAGATCCACACAGCGATAATATAGAATAAAAGCCAAAGATATAATCCATAAAAAAATAAACATTAACCAATATAACAAATACATGATAAATCATTGATAAGAAACCATTTGGTATGAAAATATAACATATACTTGATTAACTCAACACATTGAATAACAACTACCATGGCCAATATTCACACAAGGTTTAACGTTACATTACAGTACAATGTTCAAGAGGTACAATGATACAAAAGTGTTTCCAAACATGAACAGAAACCATACAACAAGAATCATGATATAAATGAATAGATGAACACAAAGCATCATAACTGGCTCCAAGACAAATACAACACTGGAGTCGCCGCAACAGCACCAATCCACACCTCTCGATCCTCAACTGGGGACCCAATGGAGTGCTTAGCACGTTCCACCCGACCATGTGGGACCGAAGACCCACCCCCTATGCTAAGGAGCTGACAAGAAGAGTCCTCAACCAAGAACATCCAAACAGGGAACCACAAGACTCAACATCATACAAAAGTATCATAAATCTCAAGGATTACAATGACAAAATCAACAACGTCCAAGAGTCAACATAATAACTTAAAATCATAAATTTCATCACATAAATCAAAGCGATGACTAGTAAAAAAGTAACCAAAAGATGATCATGAAACACTTCCAAATCAAACTGAATTTAATAAACATAATACAATTCCAAATTGCAATTAAACAATACAATAACATCATATCACAGTACCATGAGAGTACAAGGTCATAAATCAAACATAAATGAGATCATACAAGACCACAAAGTACACCAAAGATGTATCAAGGCAATACTCCAAAAATCAAAATAAGACCATTCAAGTACAACTTAAACCAACTCCCATAACATACTTCCAGAGGAACACAATAAAGTAAAACACATGGGTAACTAGGGGAGAGTGTCATCGCATAGTCCTACATGGGCTGTCCTATGCTCTTCCTCCCAACTGGAGGCGCCGGTCCCATCTATGGCTATCCTGTGCCCTTCCTCCCAACTGGAGGTGCCGGTCCATAGGGTGACTCATGAGGAGCCATAAACCTCTCGTGAAGATGAGGTCACGACCTTGCCAACCACGGCCTTCTCAGCCTTCCATTAGTCTGCAGAAGCGCTAATGAAGATGAGGCATCCATTTTTAAATCTTATAATGATATTACTACCCAACCCTCCTAAGTTAATTATTAGGTTTTCACTTGTTTACTAACTCACTCGTGGGTTATCCTATGCCCTTCCCCTTAAACGGGGCACCGGCCCCCACGAGGAGCCACTCTCCCTACAGACCCAACAACATAAAAACCAAGGGTTGTACCATCATAATTTGAACAAAGAATCACAACATAAAAGAATGCGAGGCATTACCCATCTCGCTAACAAGTACAAAATCAGAGTCTCAACAATTCTCGTACAACCCTTTCAAAATCATGATACCAAAACACTTGCCACTTCAAGGGCACATAAAAGGAGAGTCATTGACCAATATTAAAAATAAACAAGCCTCTGAAAGACTCTCAAAAAGTTTACACTAGGGTTTCCCCATCAAAGAACTGACAACAAAAATTGCAAGGCCACAAGAACTATCTTCAATTTAAATACAATGAGTGAATAAACCAAAATAAGATCAACAACTTCATTCAAACAACATCAACAACTTCGATATGAACTAAATCGGAAATCGAAGGGAAACCTCTATTTTCTCCTCTCGGAATACCCATAACTCAAAGAAATTTTCAATTTGACTCATTAACAACTCAACCAGAACCATCCATCATGACAATGATAACATTAACTGATTTACCACTTAGAGTAAAGAACAAAAGAAAACATATGGGTTCCCAACGAATAGCAACATAAATTAAATGAGAGAAAATCCCCAACTCAAAATCAACTCACAAAAAGTCACATTGAACGGATCTATCAAAACAATCGATAAAACCACACATTCAAATACAATATACCCATTCATTCAATAAGAAGAAATTTGAAACAATCTAAAAGGAACATTATTTTAAAGATCAATCACTTCCAACATTTAAGGATATCACAATATTGCGAAGTGAAGATAAAACCTAATGTTTTTAAGCCATAAGACACTAATCACAAGTATACTCTTCCAAACACAAATTAAAACAAATATAGTCCTATTTACACATTATAACAACAATCTCCATTCCTAATTCTATCACTCTCCTATTTGTCAAGATTACTTAATCCCTTTATATAAAACAAGTTAATAACTTTACGATGATATAATTCAAGAACTTCCTTAATATTACTCAATTAATCATCTAAACTATTTAATCATTATCTTTCTTCTAATCTACAAAAAGTGATAACATTAAACTAGCATTTAAGGCTTCCTTTATATCCTATCTCTTCAATTATTGAGACATCATTCAAGTCCATTTAAAGAAAACGAAGAGACATATTTTAATATCTATCTCACTACACATTTATTACAATAGTGACTCCATTCCCCTATAGCTATATGCATATAACATTCAACCTCTAATTCTACGAACACACAACCTCCACATATTTCACCTAAAGCCAAGAGACACCATGATTCCAAGAACTACCAAAGAGACACCTAAATATACTAAGTTAATTTATCTTCCTTACTATTCGAATTTCTCATTTATTCATCTAGGAATCACTTTGTTACAAAACAATTTTCATCAAATTTCTACATACACAACATAAATACAATATTCACTTCAATATAACTAAGGTGAGAAATGAGAACATTTTGTTATTCATTTATATATCTATGAAGAACAGACTATTGTTTGAAATTCCTTCTACCAGATTATTACCTATATATATATATATATATATATATTATGACTATAGGACTATAATATACTTAGATCACTGCCTACGAATCCTACTATCACTTCAACTTGAACTTTTCACTAGTTAAAACTACAACGAACTCAGCAACAACCTGGAATAGTGATTATCATCTAAAGCATATACACATATTAATCAATTCATGAAACTAGAGTATAAAGAATCCCAAATTTCACTAATGACAACTCCTATCTTACAGGATAACCAACCACTGTATGCTGTCCACAAGGAAAAAGAGAGGAGAAATATTAAGATATAACTATGGCGTGAGGGCCAAACTTAGACCTTATTCGAAAGGAGAACATGAAGCGAGTTCATCACATGGGATGAAGAGGTATTAAACACATGCAAGAAGATTGTTGAAAAGGCTTAAGAAACTTTCAATAAAATGCATAATCGATAGCCCCATTTATCAGTTTTGTGCTAATCCATTGATCCCATACAGCCAAGACTATAAATGATGCACAAAAATGGTGAAATAAAGAACAGATAAAGACGATTGTGATGAGGAGGTGTGCAGCCTTGGAAAGAAATAAGAAGTGAAATGCAACTAGCAAAAATACTCCTGAGGAGATTATTTAATTTACTCCACCTTTGCAAGTCTAAACGTTGTAGCTATGACGGGTTCCAATGGTTTCAGGGAGACTAATTAATTCTGCACAATGCCTCTACTCTAAATGTTGTAACTAAGACAGGATGCCGAGCATAATAGAAAGTGAATATTGGAATTTGGAAATATCGCCATCTACTTGCATTATTATCAAATCTCTCATGTTATCCACAAGGCAGAAGGTAAAGAGACAGGTGGGATGTTAGAATATTGACAATATTTATTTTGGAGTGCTGCAACTATGATAGATTGTCAGAAGAATCAAGCAGGTTATTTAAATCTTTAAACTTCCTATCATGTTTAAGCGCTGCAGCAAAGACAGGTTGACAATGGATCAGGGTTATTTATATCGTAGTCTTTTCAAACTGGCGTAGGAGTTATACTATACCACTAGTGAAAATCCAGGAAGCATTCAAAAAGGAGTTATGAGGTCTGGTTGAAAGGTGGTAATTCTATTGCACAATGGAGATGGTTTGAGATTTATATGGTGGAGGCCATTACAAGGTAATGTGTGCCTTTGCAGGTACATAGGATCTCTTCCTTCTACACTACAAACAAAAGAGAATGACTAAATATACACTGGACATTTCAAAGTTCAAAGTAATGAAAAGAAGGCTTCAAGCTGATACAATACAGGTAAACTATGTTTCCTAACATTTACAAATTTAAAAGACCTCAACATTTATCATGCATGCTTCAATTCTAAATCCTCAATGCTCGATTTAACACCAATATAGAGTCACAAATTGGTTCCATAAAAGATCAGAAATTTTCTAATGTTAACAACCGAGAGTTCATCATCATCGTTCAAGTGGAATAAGTGAGACATACTTGCGAAAACTCTTTTCATCCTAGACTAGGCTCCTTCCCTTCCCTGCTCACCTCTTCTTACTCGTACTGATCCTCCTTTCCTGCAGTGATGCTTCAAAATGTTAACCCCCCTTATGATCCCAACCTTCCTTCTTGTTGCTTAAACGATTTGTCAACATTTTGGGTTTTCTTTTTCCTATTCCTTTCTCATACAGATTTTTCCCCCTTAAAAGCCCTCTTCCTCTCCGGTAAATAACTCCTTTGCTTTAAAACTCTTCAGCTTCCTATCCCCATAACCATTTAAATTTCTTATTAAAATAATTATCTTTTCATTTTCCAATTGCTTTCCTTGCTTTTATCTTTAGTTCGAAATCTTATCTTGCCATTTATTTAATTTTAAAAAGAACATATTACCTTCGATATTTAAATGCTCTAGCACAATATTATTCATCTTTTCTATTTTCGTCTTCAGTTTTAAATCTTATCTTCATGATGTATCAGACATGATGCTTATCTTTATTTATTTATAATATTCTATTAGAATTTATTTCGTCATATTGCTTAATTTAAATAATTACTCATACTTCTGTTAGTTATTATTTTAATTTAATAATTAGCCATCCAAAAATAGTCATCGTATCATTTACTAAATGTAGTTCATTAGTTATAATTTCACTTCCCAACTAAATTAAGTGCCCTAAATCTTTTTTTTTAATTTAATTAATTAAAATAATCAAAACTATACAATATTACAAAATCACAAAATCAAGACATCTCAAAATCAACTTATCACACTACTCGAACACACGAAAATGACATAACCACCCAACAGTCAACTTACTTGAATGACAAGAATAACTGAAACGGAGGGACACTAGATTCTCCCCCCCAAGGCATCGACTTACTCCGCGAAGTCGAGCTCAAGCATAAACATGGTAACACAACAATATCAATGATCATAAGCACATCAACACCATAAATTAAAACATCAATTAAATGCCATCAAGTAAGCAACAAAAATTAAACAAACCAAAATAAGGGAATGATACCAAAACGATAATAGTGACAGGGTTGCAACCAGACTAATTTTCCAACCACAAGGACGGAGTGGACAAACTAAGTCAGGGAAACTTCCTTGTCAGCTCCTATGTTCAACGTCAAGCCCATTGGGTGTACATAATGCTCGCCCTGTCCTGACAATGCAGGTGGAATCGAGACTTAGTTCCTGCAATTCCTGCATGCAAACAAACGTTGTGCACAATACATATATATCACAAATACATCGTGAGAGGAATTCCCAGCATAGTAGGGCACTCGCGAGCGAGTGATACCACACTGTCCCTCCCACCAAACCACACATAATAGTCAAAACAATTCTAGTAACTCGTAAACAGTTTGCTTCTTATTAGTTAAGCAATATTCACATAAGGATGCTAACCATAACCTAATTCATCTACTATATCAAAATGAATTACTACTTGAAATTATAAGTATCTATACCTACATATTACAGTTGCTTTACCTTCATCACTACATTTCTGAAGCCAACTTCCAGTAAATCAAAAGCTACCATAGAACATTTGCACATTAGTACCAATAATTCAAGTTGCATCTTAACCTCAATATACTATATTCTACTAAAAATCATAGAATAATTATCCAAAAAACCTCACATCTTCATTAAAACTCATAATTTTCACACAAAGAACTCTACTTTAACCATTATTCAACACCAAATCTCACATCAATTTCAATAAAAAGGGTAAAATTTTACACCTTCATAAATTCAAGAAAACTCAAGGACAACAAAATCGCAGATTCCACGCACACTTGACATATTCACACACATAAAACACATCACCAAGAAACACATTACACTAAAACTCAAGGGTCCATAGAGAATCCCCGATAGGAAGGATATCGGTGCATTGCGCACTACACTGAGGGTCCTATCCTTTCCCATCAGTTTCCTGCACCATCGACCCGACACCGGTTAACAAAAGAAACTCAGGTTCACAACAATGACAAAAGAAAAGTGAAAGTCAAGACTCACGGGTCTAAGCGCAAGGTTACATAGTGAGCACACATAGTGTCCAGTGTATGAACCTATGCTCTGATACCATGTTGTAATGCCCCGTCGTGCGAACCCCAAAGGACAATTAAACAATAATCACACACAATTTTTTTTTAAAAAGTTAACATAACATACATGTAAAACACATTAAGTCATGACATGAATTTCATTAAAATAGATTCACTAACGCATACATCCCTTGGGGTACATGAGGAGTCATTACGAGACTTAGATCCAAACAACGATAATATAGAATAAAATCCAAAGATATAATCCATAATAAAATAAACATTAACCAATATAACACAGACATGATAAATCATTGATAAGAAACCATATGGTACGCAAATATAACATATACATGATTAACTCAACACATTGAATAACAACTACCATGGCCAATATTCACACAAGGTTTAACGCTACATTACAGTACAATGTTCAAGAGGTACAATGATACAAAAGTGTTTACAAACATGAACGAAAACCATACAACAAGAATCATGATACAAATGAATAGATGAACACAAAGCATCATAACTGGCTCCAAGACAAATACAACACTGGAGTCGCCGCAACAGCACCAATCCACACCTCTCGATCCTCAACTGGGGACCCAATGGAGTGCTTAGCATGTTCCACCTGACCATGTGGGACTGAAGACCCACCCCCTGTGATAAGGAGCTGACAAGAAGAGTCCTCAACCAAGAACATCCAAACAGGGAACCACAAGACTCAACATCATACAAAAGTATCATAAAACTCAAGGATTACAGTGACAAAATCAACAACGTCCAAGAGTCAACATAATAACTTAAAATCATAAATTTCATCACATAAATCAAAGCGATGACGAGTAAACAAGTAACCAAAAGATGATCATGAAACACTTCCAAATCAAACTGAATTTAATAAACATAATACAATTCCAAATTGCAATTAAACAATACAATAACATCATATCATAGTACCATAAGAGTACAAGGTCATAAATCAAACATAAATGAGATCATACAAGACCACAAAGTACACCAAAGATGTATCAAGGCAATACTCCAAAAATCAATATAAGACCATTCAACCACAATCTAAACCAACTCCCATAACATACTTCCAGAGGAACACAATAAAGTAAAACACATGGGTAACTAGGGGAGAGTGTCATCGCATAGTCCTACATGGGCTGTCCTGTGCTCTTCCTCCCAACTGGAGGCGTCGGTCCCATCTATGGCTGTCCTGTTCCCTTCCTCCCAACTGGAGGTGCCGATCCATAGGGTGACTCATGCGGAGCCATAAACCTCTCGTGAAGATGAGGTCACGACCTTGCTAACCACGGCCTTCTCAGCCTTCCATTAGTCTGCAGAAGCACTAATGAAGACGAGACATCCATTTTTAAATCTTATAATGATATTACTACCCAACCCTCCTAAGTTAATTATTATGTTTTCACTTGATTACTAACTCACTCGTGGGTTATCCTGTGCCCTTCCCCTTAAATGGGGTGCCGGCCCCCACGAGGAGCCACTCTCCCTAGAGACCCAACAACATAATAAACCAAGGGTTGTACCATCATAATTTGAACAAAGAATCACAACATAAAAGCAAGTGAGGCATTACCCATCTTGCTAACAAGTACAAAATCAGAGTCTCAACAATTCTCGTACAACCCTTTCAAAATCATGATACCAAAACACTTGCCACTTCAACGGCACATAAAAGGAGAGTCATTGACCAATAATAAAAATAAACAAGCCTCTGAAAGACTCTCAAAAAGTTTACACTAGGGTTTCCCCATCAAAGAACTGACAACAAAAATTGCAAGGCCACAAGAACTATCTTCAATTTAAATACAATGAGTGAATACACCAAAATAAGATCAACAACTTCGATATGAACTAAATTGGAAATCCAAGGGAAACCTCTATTTTCTCCTCTCGGAATACCCATAACTCAAAGAACTTTTCAATTTGACTCATTAATAACTCAACCAGAACCATCCATCATGACAATGATAACATTAACCGATTTACCACTTAGGGTAAACAACAAAAGAAAAAATATGGGTTCCCAATTAATAGCAACATAAATTAAATGAGAGAAAATCCCCAACTCAAAATCAACTCACAAAAAGTCACATTGAACGGATCTATCAAAACAATCCATAAAACCACACATTCAAATACAATATACCCATTCATTCAATAAGAAGAAATTTGAAACAATCTAAAAAGAACATTATTTTAAAGATCAATCACTTCCAACATTTAAGGATATCACAATATTGCGAAGTGAAGATAAAACCTAATGTTTTTAAGCCATAAGACACTAATCACAAGTATACTCTTCCAAACACAAATTAAAACAAATATAGTCCTATTTACACATTATAACAACAATCTCCATTCCTAATTCTATCACTCTCCTATTTGTCAAGATTACTTAATCCCTTTATATAAAACAAGTTAATAACTTTATGATGATATAATTCAAGAACTTCCTTAATATTACTCAATTAATCATCTAAACTATTTAATCATTATCTTTCTTCTAATCTACAAAAAGTGATAACATTAAACTAGCATTTAAGGCTTCCTTTATATCCTATCTCTTCAATTATTGAGACATCATTCAAGTCCATTTAAATAAAACGAAGAGACATATTTTAATATCTATCTCACTACACATTTATTACAATAGTGACTCCATTCCCCTATAGCTATATGCATATAACATTCAACCTCTAATTCTACGAACACACAACCTCCACATATTTCACTTAAAGCCAAGAGACACCATGATTCCAAGAACTACCAAAGAGACACCTAAATATACTAAGTTAATTTATCTTCCTTGCTATTCGAATTTCTCATTTATTCATCTAGGAATCACTTTGATACAAAACACTTTTCATCAAATTCTACATACACAACATAAATACAATATTCACTTCAATATAACTAAGGTGAGAAATGAGAACATTTTGTTATTCATTTATATATCTATGAAGAACAGATTATTGTTTGAAATGCCTTCTACCAGATTATTATCTATATATATATATATTATGACTATAGGACTATACTATACTTAGATCACTGCCTACGAATCCTACTATCACTTCAACTTGAACTTTTCACTACTTAAAACTATAATGAACTCAGCAACAACCTGTAACAGTGACTATCATCTAAAGCATATACACATATTAATCAATTCATGAAACTAGAGTATAAAGAATCCCAAATTTCACTAATGACGACTCCTATCTTACAGGATAACCAACCACTGTATGCTGTCCACAAGGAAAAAGAGAGGAGAAATATTAAGATATAACTATGGCGTGAGGGAAAAACTTAGACCTTATTCGAAAGGAGAACATGAAGCGAGTTCATCACATGGGATGAAGAGGTATTAAACACACGCAAGAAGATTGTTGAAAAGGCTTAAGAAACTTTCAATAAAATGCATAATCGATAGCCCCATTTATCAGTTTTGTGCTAATCCATTTATCCCATACATCCAAGACTATAAATGATGCAGAAAAATGGTGAAATAAAGAATAGATATAGACGATATTGATGAGGAGGTGTGCAGCCTTGGAAAGAAATAAGAAGCGAAATGCAGCTAGCAAAAATACTCCTGAGGAGATTATTTAATTTACTCCACCTTTGCAAGTCTAAACGTTGCAGCTGTGATGGGTTCCAATGGTTTCAGGGAGACTAATTAATTTTGCACAATGCCTCTACTCTAAATGTTGTAACTAAGACAGGATGTCGAGCATAATAGAAAGTGAATATTGGAATTTGGAAATATAGCCATCTACTTGCATTATTATCAAATCTCTCATGTTATCCACAAGGCGGAAGGTAAAGAGACAAGTGGGATGTTAGAATATTGACAATATTTATTTTCAAGTGCTGCAACTGCGATAGATTGTCAGAAGAATCAAGCAGGTTATTTAAATCTTTAAACTTCCTATCATGTTTAAGTGTTGCAGCAAAGACAGGTTGAAAATGGATCAGGGTTATTTATATCGTAGTCTTTTCAAACTGGCGTAGGAGTTATACTATACCACTAGTGAAAATCCAGGAAGCATTCAAAAAGGAGTTATGAGGTCTGGTTGAAAGGTGGTAATTCTATTGGACAATGGAGATGGTTCGAGATTTATATGGTGGAGGCCATTACAAGGTAATGTGCGCCCTTGCAGGTACACAGGATCTCTTCCTTCTACACTACAAACATAAGAGAATGACTAAATATACACTGGACATTTCAAAGTTCAAAGTAATGAAAAGAAGGCTTCAAGCTAATACAATACAGGTAAACTATGTTTCCTAACATTTACAACTTTAAAAGACCTCAACATTTATCATGCATGCTTCAATTCTAAATCCTCAATGCTCGATTTAACACCAATATAGAGTCACAAATTGGTTCCATAAAAGATCAGAAATTTGCTAATGTTAACAACCGAGAGTTCATCATCATCGTTCAAGTGGAATAAGTGAGACATACAGGTCTACGAAAACTCTTTTCATCCTAGACTAGGCTCCTTCCCTTCCCTGCTCACCTCTTCTTACTCATACTGATCCTCCTTTCCTGCAACGGTGCTTCCAAATGTTAACCCCCCTTACGATCCCAACCTTCCTTCTTGTTGCTTAAACGATTTGCCAACATTTTGGGTTTTCTTTTTCCTGTTCCTTTCTCATACAGATTTTTCCCCCTTAAAAGCCCTCTTCCTCTCTGGTAAATAACTCCTTTGCTTTAAAACTCTTCAGCTTCCTATCCCCATAACCATTTAAATTTCTTATTAAAATAATTATCTTTTCATTTTCCAATTGCTTTCCTTGCTTTTATCTTTAGTTTGAAATCTTATCTTGCCATTTATTTAATTTTAAAAAGAACATATTACCTTCGATATTTTAATGAGTTAACTCTAGCACAATATTATTCATCTTTTCTATTTTTGTCTTCAGTTTTAAATCTTATCTTCAGGATGTATCGGACATGATGCGTATCTTTATTTATTTATAATATTCTATTAGAATTTATTTCGTCATATTGCTTAATTTAAATAATTACTCATACTTCTTTTAGTTATCATTTTAATTTAATAATTAGCCATCCAAAAATAGTCATCGTATCATTTACTAAATGTAGTTCATTAGTTATAATTTCACTTCCCAACTAAATTACGTGCCCTAAATCTTTTTTTTTAAATTTAATTAATTAAAATAATCAAAACTATACAATATTACAAAATCACAAAATCAAGACATCTCAAAATCAACTTATCACACTACTCGAACACACGAAAATGACATAACCACCCAACAGTCAACTTACTTGAATGACAAGAATAACTGAAATGGAGGGACACTACAAAATCAAAAAATGGAATCTCCAAAATGAGGAAGCCCTTGGCCTCATAGATATTTCCACATCGCCTGAGCTATATGTTCATATTGGTACATGTACAACAACCTATGAAGCATGGGACAAACTCAAGACTATTTATGATAGTTCAAAGTCCTTTATTATTAATCTTGATACAATTTCCCTTTACAATTCAATGATATAGTGAGAGGAAACCTAGATCTATTATTGTTATGTCTATATATTGACATTTTATAATTTGGGCTATGCTTTCTTTTTATCTCATGGTTTTATTAGAAGTAAAACTGATCCAAATTTGTATATTAAGCATAGTGAAAATGATACTGTGATTGTTATTTTATATGTTCTAACATTTTGATTAGTGATGTTAAGTCTCAACTCAATCAAAAATTTCAAATGAGTGATTTGGGCCTATTACATTATTTTTTGGGTATGCAAATTTGGAAAACACCTAAAGGTATTTTTATTTCTCAACATAAATATGCTCAAGATATCTTAGAATGAATAATGAAAAGTGTGTTTCTACTCCTTTTGAATTAGGAACTAAATTAATGGTTGATATGGAAACTCCTTCTTTTGATCCTACTTTACAAATGCATCTAAAGAAGCACTATGATTAAGAAGATTACTTGAAGACTTAGGTCTACCTCAAAAGGATCCTACTCCTTTATATTGTGATAATCAAAGTGCTATTGCTTTGGAAAAGAATCCAATTTTTCATGCAAGGACCAAGCACATTTCTCTTCAACATCACTTCATTAGAGAGCAAATTGAAGACAAGCAAATTTCTCTTTTGTATTGTAAAGGTGAAGATAAAGTTGCAGATATTCTCACCAAAGCTCTTTGTAAAGATTAATTTCTCTTTCATTTAAAAATTTTGGATTAAAACCCATTGAAGGGTCTGATGTAACCTCCCCAAGTAAAGCTTAAGGGGGGATGTTTGAAGATTAATCTTTACTTGGTAAAGGTTATTCTTTCATTGTAATTATTTATTAACTTGTAGGAATGTTTCAAAGAAATCCCTACAAGTCTTTTGTCTTTTTTTGTCATCTCACACATGTGTGAGGATGGCTTATTTTTAATTCCTTTATTAAGAAATATTTGTAACCACCTCCTTAAGAGGTGACACTTTGCACACACATAGATGAATGGTGGCATTCATTGAGTTGGGAGTTGCATTCTAACTCCTTCTCACCTCTACTTATTGAGGTGCCTCTCCTCTCATTCTTCAAGATTCAAGCAAGCAAGCTAAGGTTGAAGAGCTCTCTCTCTTTCTATTATTCTTTAGGCATTTTTCTTCCATTCATAATATTGTGGTTTTTTCTTGTTTTTTCCCCTTAACAAATTCTTCTGTCTCTCTTGCTTTAGTGGTGCTTGGGTTTGCTACTTCAATCTATTTGGTAATATCTTTCCTTCAAACAATTGCTCATTTATTAGTTCTTTCCATTGTTCTTTTCTATTTCCTTTCAATATCTCATTCTCTCTCTCTCGTATTTACTCCATCTCTCCTAATCTCTCTTTATATGTATATATATATCCATATCTCTACCTCTCTCTTTATATCACTTCATATATTTTTATATTTCTCTATCTCCCCATCTTTCATTGTCTCCCTCTTTATATCTCTATCTTTCCCTCTCCCTCTTCCTCTCTCCTTCCATCTCTCCCTTTACATATTTATCTCTCTTTATCTTTCTCTTTCTCTCTCTCTCTTTCACCATATCTATGTTTTGCAAGACATATTTATCTCTCTATTTGTCTTTTATATCCCTATCCCTCCCTCTCCATATCACTTAATTTGTATCTATCTCTCTACTTATTTCTTCTATCTCTATTTCTCTCCCTCCATCTCCCTCCCTCTCTATCTATTTGTACATATCTAGATCTTTATCTTTATCTCTCTCCATATCTCTCTCTTAATCATACACACACACTCCTTGTTTCTCCCTCCCTATATCTAGCTCTATGTATATTTGTATATCTCCATATTTAAATTCTTACATATATCTCTCTATCTCTATCTCATTATCTATGCATCCTCTCTCTACCCCTCTCTATATATCACTTCCTCTCTATATCTTTATATTTCTATCTCTCCCTCTCTATATATTTATATTTTACATATCTATATGCCTTGTTTTCCTCTCACTTTATCTCTCTGTCTCCTCTCCACATCCCTCTCCTCCATCTCCAATTCCATTTATATCTCCATCTCTATCTCTAACTTCATCTCTATCTCTATCTCCTTACATCTCTCTCTCTCTCTCTCTCTCTCTCTCTATATATATATATATATATATATATTCCCCATCTATATCTCCCTCTTTCTATCCCCATATCTCCCTATCTCTCCCTCTCTCCCTATTACAAACATAGCATGATCATATTGGTAATGGAGTCTTATTATCTTCTTGATTTACAGGCTTTGTTTAAGTTGTGTTTAGATCCTTGTAAGTGGATTCTTAGGTGATTTGAAGCTATAACTTCTCCATTGAGACCTTTTTTTATAAAAACAACATCATTTTCTAAATGGCTTGCCAATTGACCTCATGTATACTACACAAGTACATGTAAACAATAGACCAAAAAATTCCCTAATTGACATTCCACACTTCTTAAGTGTACCCATTGCACACCAAGGTGTGATTGCTACTAATAATTAATATTAATGTATTTTAAATGATTTGGTAAATTTTTTATTAATAAATTAAAATTTACAAAATATATCTAAATTGTATCTAATATGTAGCTTTCATTTCCTCCCATTAAAATAAAACATAGGAATGTAGTATCATATAATATAAGCATACAATATTGTCTAATATAAGCATGTAGTATCCTACAATATAGGCATTGGTTATTATAAGTGTTGTACTTTTTTTTT
The DNA here is from genome assembly GCA_007258455.2 of Sequoia sempervirens. Classification (NCBI taxonomy): domain Eukaryota; kingdom Viridiplantae; phylum Streptophyta; class Pinopsida; order Cupressales; family Cupressaceae; genus Sequoia; species Sequoia sempervirens. Next base: position 70,820,462 of record VDFB02179234.1, read on the forward strand.
TTAATTTAATAAAACTAATTCATGCCTACAATAATTGATTTTTTAATTTAAATAAATCAAATTTAGTGTATATGACAAAAAAATATATTAATAATTGAAAATTAATATTTTTTTATATTAAAAAATTATTTTTGAAAGATATTCTTAATGAAATTCTAATAATATTTTTATACAATATTATATTATAAATATAAAATGTACAATTAAAATATTAAAATATTAACATTACATAATTTAAATAATTAATATTAATGTGTCATATTGTTGGAAAAATATGTCTCAATCTTGCAATTATATTTGGTTTATTGTTGATAGGATGTATATATATTTTTATATATTTCCTAGTTACATCGATAAGTGTATAAAATGGTAGGAAAGAAAAAAATGTGAGTGTGTTAACTTTTTCAGAAAACTCCTAAAATGGCCAACATATATTAAATAATGATATATTGTCCAAATTTGGACCATTCATTATTAGGTTTTAGATCGAATGGCAGATATTTTGTTTGCATGTCCTTCCCTAGAATGTAACCCTATTTTATGAGGGTGTTGTACTATAGCTGCGACAGAGACAACAATGTATTCTAAGATTCTGATAATAGTCATGTTGTCTCTTGATCTTTGAGTGGTGATACTCCTATGAGAAGCTTGCTCTACAAGTATATTGTAATATTTATGATTTATTGAATACTATCTTGGGTAGATTTTGGAGTGTGGGGTTTTTCTCTTGAAATGGTTTTTTCCACATAAATCATTGCATGTCATGGTATGCTTGATATTTAAGTTTATTCTATTTAATTTTTTCTAACTATCAAAGATTTGTAAATTTTTTGGATTATTCTCCTCTCAAGATTAGTGTAGGAAGTTGTTTCGCTACCTTAGCTTCCTTACAAGTGGGATTAGAGCTTGATCACCTTTGGTTTCAATTGTGGGTTGTTGGGTTTTTTTTAACTAATCCATATTTGAGTGGGAGATTGTGTAGAAGACACTTTGTGATCCTATTGCAAGATTTTTTTAGATGGAAAGTTCATCAAGGAGAATAGAGGTGGAGAAATTTTTTAGAAATAATTTTGAGATATGGAAGCTGAGATGGAGGATTTATTGATATATCGAGATTTGTGGGATGTAGTTGATGAGAATGTTTCAAGACCTATAGATCCTACTCAGACTTCTCAATATGATGCTATCAAAGGTAACATCGAGGGTCTAATTAGATTGTTCTTGGAAGACTCTGTTTTAGTTAATTTCCATGAGGAGACCTCTACATAGAAACTATGGAAGAAGCTTGGTGAGATGTATCAAGCCAAATCTTTAGTGAACAAGATTTTCTTGAGGAAAAAGTATTCCTTGAGAATGGAAGAGGGTGGATGAATCACAGACCACGTGGAAGCATTCAATATGTTAGTGGCTCAATCAACATCAGTTGGTGTCAAAATGGATGAGGATGAGAATGTCATATCTTACTTTGTTCTTTGCCTAATTTGTGGGATTCTCTTGTTATGGTTATTGGGAGTGCTTTTGTTATATTGAATTTTGAAGATGTGTTGGGTTCTTTTCTTTTTGAAGAAATGAGGAGGAAGGTATCCATCACTTCGAAGGAGGCCCTAAATGTTCATGGAAGAACTAAAGAAAAATGAAAGAAGAATGAGAAGCGTGACAAATCCAAGTCCAAGGGGAGATCTAAATCTCTTGGAAAGTCCAAAGTTATTTGTTGGAACTACGATAAGCCTAGGCATGTTTGTAAGAAATGCAAAGAAGAAAATAAGAAGAAAAAGAATAGATTTTATTTTGATTCTAAGTATGAGAAGGAAGATAGTGACACATTCATTACATCTTTTCCAACTTGTTTAGGTAATGATGCATAGTTAATTAACTTAGGTGCATCTTTTCATATGACCTTTAATAGAGATTGGTTTTTTGAATATGATGAATTTGATGGAGGTAAGGTGTACTTGGATGATGATTCTCATTAAGACATTGTTGGTCATGGTAAAGTTAGAATCAAGTTTCCTGATGGTATAATTAAAAGGATTAATAGTGTCTTGCATATCACTAGATTAGCACAAAATTTGTTATTTGTGAGGAAACTAATAGATGCGGATTTATAGGTAGTAATTTTTGATGTAGGATGCAATATTGTTAGAGGTGCTATGATGATTGCTAGAGGTGTTAGATATGAAACATTGTATAAGCTAGATGCATGCATTGTTGAGTCTAATAGTAATTCTATGAAAAGAAAGTTTGTGGAAGAAATGAGGGTTTCACCTTCAGTAGATGGTCATGGATTTTGGGTATCCAAGGTTCTCTTTCTTCTAAGAAAAAGTTAACTACAAAGAAAAATATGTTATGGCACCAGAGACTCAACCACATTAGATAAAAGGGTCAAAGGACCTTGAAAAATAAAAACCTTGCTGAAGGTTTGTCTGATTGTAATCTTGAATTTTATTTTTGTGAGCATTGTATTTATGGAAAACAAAACCACGTTCAGTTTTACTCGAGTTCTCATAAATATTATGGTGTATTGGATCTTATTCATTTTGATGTGTTTGGTCTTGTAGATGTTCCTTTGATTGGTAAATCCACATATTATGTTTCATTTATTGATGATTATAGTAGAAGGACATGGGTATATTTTCTAAAGAGTAAATTTGAGGTTTTAAGTCAATTTAAAGAATTTAAAGGAATGGTTGAGCTACAAACTGAAAAGAAAATAAAATTTTTGAGGGCTGATAGTGGCAGTGAATTTTTCTCTAACAATTTTGATAGATTTTGTAAAGGTCATGGTATTCATAGACAAAAGACAACTCCATATTCTCCACAATAGAATGGAGTTCCAGAAAGAATGAACAAGACATTGGTGGAGAAGGTTAGGAGTATGTTGAGTGGTGTTGACATAGAACAAAGGTTTTTGAATGAAGTTGTTGCCACTTCATGTTACATGATTAACAGGTCTCCTACATTATCTCTTGTTGATAAGACACCTATACAGGCATGGTCGGGTCGCAAGCCTTTGTTAAGACATCTTAGAGTTTTTGGTTGCAAGGAATATGCACAGCAACCTAAAAGGTATTCACCTGATGATTGGAGATATATTTTTTCTTTGAATACTAACATGGATGAACCCAGATCTATAAAAGAGGCACTAGGTAAGAATGATGTAGAATCTGAGAAGATTTCTATGGATGAAGAAGTGGAATCTTTAAAAAAGAATGATACATGGCATCTCATACCATTGCCTAAAGGACAAAAACCTATTGGTTGTAAATGGGTGTTAAAGAAAAAGAGTGGTTCAGATGGATGTATTGAGAAGTATAAACAAAGGTTGATTGCAAAGGGTTACTCTCAAGTTGAGGGTGTTGATTATGGTGAGATATTTTCTCCTATTGTGAAAATGACATCCATTAGAATTTCACTTTCTATTGTCATTGCTTATGATATAGAGGTTGAGAAAATCGTTGTGAAAATTGGTTTCCTTCATGGTGATTTGGAGGAGAATATTTATATGACACAGCTAGAGCACTATGTGGTGAAAAGTAAAAGTAAATTGGTTTGCAAATTGAAAAAATCTTTGTGTGGTTTAAAATAGAGTCCCAGGATGTGGTACCAAAAATTTGATGCATATGTGTTGATTTTGGGTTTTGAGCATTCTAAGTTAGATTATTCTATTTATTATAAAACTAATGGTGATCATTTCATGTTTATTGCATTATATGTTGATGATATGTAATTTATTGGCAAAGGGAAAGGCATGATTTTTGAACTAAAATCTCAACTTGCTGCTAAATTTGAAATGAAAGCTCTTGGTGTAGCTAAAAAATTTATTGGGATGGAAATTAAAAGAGTTACAATGAACAAAAAGCTATGGCTTGGCTAAAGTAAACATGTCAACTCAATTTTATAGAGGCTTCATATGCAATATTGTAGACCATTGTGTGTTCCTATTTCAGTTGGAACAAAGTTATCTATGCTAAATTGTCCAACATCTCCATTAGAGATGGAAGACATGAGTAGAGTGCATTACCAGAGTGCAGTTGGAAGTTTGATATATGCTATAATGGTTTGTACTAGACCAAACATTTCCCAAGTACTGGGAGTTCTTTCCAGATATATGTCTAATCTTGGTAGAGTTCATTGGGATGCAATTAAAACAGTCTTTAGATATGTATGTGGTACCTCAGAGTATTCCTTATGTTATCATAGTAATATGACTGAAGATGAGATTTCTCTTAATGTTCATGGTTATGTGGATTCAGACTAGGCAAGTGATGTTGATAGAAAAAAATCCATCAGTGCTTATGTGTTTGCTTTATTTGGTGGTGAAATTAGTTGGATGAGTAAGTGACAGGATGTGGTTGCTTTGTCCACTACTAAAGTAGAGTATATAGCAGCTACTCATGCTTGTAATGAAGCCATTCAGCTTAAGAGGATGTGTTCAGATATTGAAATAAAATAAGGTGTAGTGATAATTTATTGTGATAGTTAGAGTGAGATATGTCTAGCTAAGAACCGAACATTTCATGCTAGGACCAAGCACATTGATGTACAATATCATTTTGTTAGAGATATGGTTGAATATGGTAGGGTGAAGCTAGTTAAGGTAGATACTTTGATGAATGTTGATGATTCTTTAACTAAGTTTGTAAGCACAGAGAAGTTTAGATGGTGTTCATAGACTATGGGCCCTTTAGCCCCTAGCAATTAAAGAAACGATGTTTACACCCTCAAATTGCTCTTGCATGGTGTTCAAAAAGTGGGAGATTTTTTGGGAAAATGTGTCTCAACCTTGCAATTATATTTAGTTTATTGTTGATAGGATATATATATATAGTTCCTAGTTACACCAATAGGTGTATAAAATGGCAACAAAGAACAAAATGTGAGTGTGTTAACTTTTTTAGAAAACTCCTAAAATGGATGACATACATTAAATAATGATATATTGTAAATCTGGACAGTTCATTATTAGGTTTTAGATCTAATGGAAGATATTTTGTTGGCCTATCTTTCCCTAGAATGTAAACCTATTTTATGAGGGCGTTGTATTATGGCTATGATAGAGATAGTGATGTATTTTGAGAGTCTGATAGCATTCATGTTGTGTCGTGATCTATGAGTGGTGATACTCTTGTGAGAAGCTTGCTCTACAAGTATATTGTAATCTTTGTGATTTACTAAATATTATATTGGGAAAATTTTGGAGTGTGGGTTTTCCTCCCAAAATTGTTTTCTCCACGTAAATCACTGTGTCGTGGTATGCTTGATATTTATGTTTATTTTGTTTAAGTTTCTATAACTGTTAAAGATTTGTAAATTTTTTGCATTATTATCCTCTCAAGATTAATGTAGGAAGTTGTTCTACTACCTAGCTTCCTTACACATACATGATTATGTAAAGTTTGTAAATGTTTAATTTTTTAATATATTACTAATATTATTTTTTACTTTCTAAAAATATAGATCATTAGGAACTATTTATATGTTTAGTAATATTATCAATAGAAATATTAAAAATTTAAACATGTTATTTATTTATTTAAAGTGCATTTGTTTTTTAAATTTTTTTAAAAATGATATCAAAATTATTTTAATAATAGTTAATAAAATGAAAAAAATATTAAATGTTTTATAATATATAATAATATTATTTTACATATGTAAAATATACAATTATAAAATTAATATAATTTATATTTATAATAATATTATTGATACCAAAATTAAAAAATTAAACAAAATATTATATTTATTATTTAATTTTTGAATTTTTAATATTTAAAATTTATATTTATGTCTTGTGATCATTATTAGCAACATATTAAATGTTTATGTTTAAATTTTTAATAATCAATCAATCAATTTACAATAGATTTTAAAAGAAATATTTACTCATCAATATTTTATAATATTTATTCTATAAAAAAACTCAACTTAACTATGTTAGTCATAGTTGTGTTTGGTATGAATCAAGTTTGGGGTCAAATTAAACCTTAATAATTATAAAGTTGTGATTAGATTAAATCTAAAAAGATCAGTACCCATTACAAAACAACCATAGAGGTAGACGAGGAACTCACGAGTAGTGAGAAATCCAAAAAGGTAAACAAAAACTAAAGCTTAAATAGTTCGAGTAGTAATAAAATAACCAAAAATACTCACATAGCTGGGACCAACATAGAGCCACAGGGAACCTACAAGCCTCCAAACAAGTTAAGACCACTAATCGCATTCCATTCCTAGGATAGGAATTGGAGCTTCTTTTTGAAAATCATAGGCCCCTGTTGAATGCCCTGGGTGTTCATCATATCATCATGAGTCGAGGTGTCCACCCTTTTACCCTTCTTGATACATATGACCATTATCCACACTGACTGTAACCCGCTTCCCTTGACACTTCCTTAATTCATCCTGATAAACCTGAATAGTGAGGGTAGTTTTCTTCATAGTTTCTTTATAGTAATTAGTGATGAGCATGAGGCATTGCATAGTCTTCTTCTAGTTCTGATGAATGGTATCAATCTCAGTCAGTAAATTCTTCTTTTCATCCTCGGTGCTAACAATGGTTTGTAAATCATCCAACTTCTTTTCTCACCTCTCCCACTTCCGAAAAGACTTAGCTTAGAAAGAAGCAATCATGTCTCAATGCTCCTTGTTCTCTACCTCCTCAAGCCATAGGACCTATTGCTCTAGAACCCTTCCCTCTAGAATTTCAATTCTTTCCTTAGTCATGACCGGATGGCCCAAGAGCCACTTCATAATATCCTTTTGAATGTTAACTATCTCTGAGATTTCAATGATTTTTTTTCCAAGGGTGTTAGTAGGGATACAAATTGACCTAGGTTCAATTTTGGTTTCATCTAGATTGATGCATAGGTTGGGAGAATTTTGGGGATTAGGGTTATAAATGAGAGATGTGTTGGGAACATCTGAGATATGGTCATGAGCTGAAGAGTGCACAAGAGAGTTAGTTGGAGTAGGATTCCATGACTCATTGTCATTTGAGTTATCAGAATCCCCCAACCTAGAAGTAGAGATAGGTGTGGGTTCTGAGAGAGGGGTACATTTGATGGGGACATGGGGGTTTATCATTCACAATGGCTTTACCCCAGGTTTGGGTTTTGTGATGAACAACAAAAGGAGTTTCATCAATAGTAATAGAAGGGTTGGATTCCATAGGGGGATTGGTGGGGTCATCGATAGTCAAATTTTTCTTGTGCACAGAGGTAGGGGAGGGAATTAGTGCAAAATGATACTTGCATAAATGGAAAAATAAGGCCCTGGTGTATGGGAAAATTTGTGCACTTGGCCTGAACACTTCTAACAAATTGCTTAAGTGAAGAAAGGATCCAAAAGGGGATATTCATCTTGACATTATACCTTAGATTATTAATCATAGGGAAAATACGGGCATGGAAGTGGTAGAAACGTCCTTCGAGAATAACATACCTCATGATAATTTCAGCAATTGTGCTCCAAATGTTAGGCAGGTCTGTGTGGTAAAAGCCACTCTGCAACCTATTCACCCTCTTGCCCTCTTTCAAGAATTGTTTAATGACTTTTTGTTAGTGAATTTTAGATTTACGAGGAATGTAAATCATTTCCAAGGATAGCCCTGAAACCTCTACAATAAGCTCAAGAGTCACCATGAAAGAAACCCCTCTAACAATAATAGTTCCATCCACCCAAGAATTTGTGAACTCCAAGGAAATCTTGGGCTTATTTCCCTACATCTCCTCCACATACAAAGCCAACTTACCACATTCCAAAATGACCCAAACCTCCTTACATCTTGCTTTCATCCATCATAGTTGGTAGGTTCATCCTAAACCAAATCTACTCCCATCACAAAAAAACACAAGTTTCAGAGCGAGAAAACACCAACAACAAAAATGGCTATACGAAAATGAGAGCCACCAAAAAAATTAAATTTGCATAGACTAGTTAGCTAGATTAAGTTGCCATAATTGAAGAGTGTGGTAGCTATCAATACGAACTAACATCATATCCATCTCAATCTCATTTGGATAGTACTTTAATTTTGCAATAAAATATAGCTAAGAAAAAAATCAAAAAATTCAAATTTCAATTACACCATGTGACTAACTCACACAATTCTATTTCCAAAGCACATAATTCATAAAAATTATAATCACATTTGACCAAATGTATATTACAATATAAGTTAAGTAACTAAATTTCTTATGCAACCCTTGTAGTGTTTCGAGTGGAGACACAGTAAAGTCACAAGCTATCCCAATACAATATATCAATAATAACTCAAGTAATGAAAAGAGAGCAAACCCTAGGGGCTAGACCTAATTCCTTGGGTACTCATCTCTAATGGCCTTTCCTACATATATATTTCATAGATGAACCATATTTTAACAACTTGAGTTCACCCAACTCATAATTGATTGACCAACAATCACATATAAAACCCAGGTTTAAATCACCACTAGCACAAAATGGTAGTATATCCTAAGTATGAATAACAATGGGGACTCTAAAATGTCTCCTTATACTATAAGGAGTGATTAAAAATCCCAATTAAAATGCCCCTCAAGGGCCACTTGCCAACATAGATAAACAAGAAATGGGTCTAGGATGATGGTAACCAAAAACATACCTTGAACAGATAAGTCGTAATTGAAGTCATCATTTTACTCCAACCATACAAAGGTCACCATATGACATTCATAAGATTAAGGGGATGAAATGGTTAACTAAATAATCCACATATTGAATCTTTTTGGTCAATTGAACCTTCATACTCCTAGTGGACTAACATAAGGAATATAACCCTTAGGTTTAAAGATTGATCTACAAAATTCATCTTATGAATTTAATCCTTAAATTATAGAATATAAGAGTGGGTACACAATCCTTTCTAGGATCCTCTTACCTTAGATAGTTTTACTCTTGGCACCCACTTAGGTGAAGGAAGAGGTCTTAAACCTTGATATGAGTAGGGATTTTTTTTAAAGGATGGTTTAATCATAAACAAAACACATCACACTTAAACAAAAATAAAGTGTCTATACTAAATAACTACTTCACTTCATGGCTGCAATTCTAGTTAAGTGAAGAGTTTGATGGCCACCCTTGACTACAAGGTAATTTACAACAATAAGATAACTCAGAATCAAACTTCCACCCAACCATATTGGCATCATGAAGCCTCGTGAGCTCTAGCCAAACCCTTGAAAGAAAAAAATATTTTATCCCCATGATGTTGAAAGGGGGTCTTCCATTCAGATAATATAAAATAGTATTTCCAGACAATATTTATCTAAGCAATTGTCAAATAGTGCCATAGATGTGATACTCAAGTTTTCCTAAACAAAGCATTCCAACAACCATTATTCTCACTAGTTATCATGTATCAAAAGCTTATGTATATAAATTACTATTACAAACATTTGAAGGCTAAGGATGTAGAATTTTGAGTTATATACATTTAGGGATAACATTAAAATACCATACAATGGCTTATGAATGAGGGTTTCCCTTGAGATTGATGGATTGGTTGATGGAAGCCAAAATTATAAATAGAATCCCAAAACACTCAAAGGTTCAATCTGGGTATAAATAGAACTCCTAGATATTACTCCCACAAACAATCATACACAAAATGCACAACAAACACCCCTAATATACATGATAGGTTCCAACATGAAAATGCTTTTACCTGTATGAAATACTTGGTGGGTATGCTAAAAAACCAACTAAAGTTAGATCACCATACTTGCGCAAATATTTTCCAAGGAATGGGATGGGATCTTGATCCTTTTCTTCTACTACATAATTCTTTGTCCTCCATCCAGGTCCAAAATGACCTCCCTCATACAATAATCTTGAAATGGCAGTCTCCTTTTATGCCTATGAAACTCTACCACCAAATGAGAAGCGACATGTCTATCCCATCATCATTTCTTCATCGACTTGCTTCTCACCCATCCAGTCATGAACCTCTCACCCCCATTTCCTTTCCTGTAATTTCTAGCATAACATAAACTAGGGTTATTTTTGCATTAATGTTATCCCCTTTTTAATGATCCCCTCCTAGATTTATAGTTGTTTATGTATTAATTATTGTGTCCTTTTCCTCCAAGCCATCATAGAAAGTATTTGGAGTTGCTTCATTTTTTGTGCTACCATTCATTTTGCCTAGTCATTGATACCATCTAACCTTGCATGAAAGGAATAAATCTTGGAATATGTGCCTTTGACCTACTTTAACTTCAATTTTAGATATTACCTTCATCTTGATGTCAATATATTAGAATGATTCACAATAGCGATGTGAATCAGGTGAAGAAATTGCCTCTTTTCACTCTTTTCACTTGTCACTCACAACCATACTTGCATGTTCAACCCATGTCAACACAATCATTATGTGGAATGGTGGAAATACTCCTTTAGTCATTATTGTCAGGATTTGTGGATCACAAGTCCCCCTTACCTCATGCTTGACATATATAGAAGGACCTTAGAAGCAAGCCTAAGCACCCAATCTTGAAGCTTCTTACATCTATCAGGGTTATCCATTGGCCTTACCCTCTACAATTTCCTTCCTATGCTCTATCACAAGCCAACACACTAACCCACAACACATCGATCAAACTCATTGCCACAACCTCTACTTTGGCATCCATAAGATTCCCTTCACCTTAACGACAATCAAATTTCCAACATGCTATTACTCTAATCAAAGCTAGGTTCAGACATGCCTATCATATTAACTCATTATTAACATCTCCCAGCTATTAGTATGGGTATGATGTTCTAATTTAAGTGCAAATCATAATTAAATTATATGTCTCAACCTCAATAACATTATGGACTATTAAACTCTTCACCTTTCCTTTATTACATGCTAGCTTATTTTCTCTAAGTTAAGCATTACTATAGGGATCCAATTTGCACTTGTTATTTTTACTAAAACCTCTAAGACTCCTTTAGTGATTCTTGTCATAATACTTGATATGGGGAACCTCTAGTGAATGCTATAGGATACATTCTAAATCAACACAATTCAAATGATAAGAAAGGACATCTATTAAATAGGCACAAGACAATTGAGAGGGGGGGATTGAATTAGTTGTCACACAAATTTAAACCTAAAACTTTATGTCTTATCAAATATTCAACCACACTATTATGTTATTAAATATGAGCATGAAACACAAATAATAGAATGAAAATCAACACAATGAACACTAAATTTTTACATGGAAAACCCAATAAGAGAAAAACCATGGTGGGTGTTAACTCACACTATATAGTATTTTAAAAGAGGCTCACTGCCAAAAGGACTCACTATCCAAGTACAAAGGCTCACTGCCTACATAAAGATTATACAAAACAGAGTAAGGCTTTACAACCCCAAAATGAACTGGAAAGATGCACCTATTATGTGTTGATATAGTTCTAGATATGCTCACAATTGCTTCCTTTCTGATCACACATTCACATTCATTACTTCTTCACTATTTCTTCTATCACCTTTCTATAGACTCACTGCACTTCCACACATATGCTCGCACACACATACATTCACACACTGATGTCTATGTCTCCCAAAAATTGATCTCCATCGCAAGCACTAATTAGGTCAGCCAAATTTAGATGCAATTTATTTATAAAGTATATCAACAATCGGCTCCAATAGTTCACAAAATATTTCCAAACATGCAAAACAATCATGTCGGCTTGGACCAAGAAATATATTGCACATAAGTTTTCATATCAAATCAAAATTATCTTAACAAGTTGGCTAGGAATAGTCTTCAATGCAACCAATCAAAATAATGTCACTTCATTGTACGAGCACTAGAACACAAAATAACTTGATCATGCATGCCTTTAACATCCATCAGTGGTTTCCCAAAACTACAACCATAAACTGTCAAGCTATGGAAAAGTGCTGACAAGAATACCAAATGGATAACCAAAAATACCAGATCAGCCACCAGAGAGGATAAGCACCAGTATAAGAGTATTGAACCCAACTACCAACATAATACCAACATGGTGACATCAATGACAACAAATTGATAACTTTACTCATTTTTCCAACAATCTCCCCCTTTGTCATTGATGGCAACATGTAAACAAAAATTATCTCTCCACTATCTCCAACACTCTCCATTCCAACACTCTCCCCCTTTGACATCAATGGAAACGGTTGCCAAAAACTAGTGTAAACATGGTGACATCAAAATTTCAAAATATTTTCCAAAAAATTCAAAAACTTCCAATAATCTAGATTATTTAAGTGAACAAAAATTAAGTGAAGATGATATTCTTCACCTAAAACACCTTCTTGTACCTTTCTTTGAGAACTGGATACAACTTCTTCTAGTTAAAAACATCAAACTCCAATTTTGTGCATGTACTTTCCAATAACCCCAACAGGGTAAAAGAGGGTGACCACTCAACAATAGAGCATTGTTTCTCAACATCTTCAGCATCAATAAGAATTTCGAAAAGATGTTCTTACTAGACTTCAACAATTTCTTTAAGCAGCTAGAAGGTCTTTGTCACATCATCTCTCTTTCTTTGTGTAATGATTAGTTCAACCTAAAGTTCTCCAACTCTTATCCTTTTCTTCTGTTCTTTATCTTCAAATATATCAACGTTCTTTCCAATCTCATTCACCTTAGCTTCAATCACTTCAATTCTGATTCTGAAGCTATCTATAGCTACAAGCCACCGAAGATAATACTTGTAAACATCTAAAATTTCTTTAACACACTTCTTAGTTTCCTCAATCAATCCAAACAATCTATGCATAGCCTTTATACATCTTCTTTCAACCAAGGTTCCCATTTTGTGCCCTTCTAGACCTTCAAGCAACATCCTTTCTTCAATAATCTTAATTAGATTTTCTGGCAAGAAATCAGAAACAACAGATACTTCAATACCTTTCTGAAGTAGATAATCTACTAGTACATCATCAATTTTCAGTATGTCAATAGGTAAGGAAACATTCCATAGTTCACCAATCTTCTTCATTTCTCCTTCAATTATCATAGACTATATATCATCAAGATCAAGGGATTTAGTACTAGTCAGAGATTCTTCTTCTCATCCAATATATCAATATGTATTCAAATATTCCCTTTCTCTTTTTCAATTTTAGAGGGGAATCACTGATAACAACCTCCATTTTCCTTTCTCCAGAGGAAGATCCCACTTTGAATCAACTTAATGCAGAAATATGAAGGAATGATTTGCTTGCAAGGATGAGAAATACAATCTGCACATATTTTCATTATCATCCAAATACTCTAGATGTCTGTAAATTTATTTTCTAATAGGGATACTAGATTCCCACGACACGTTATATTTTCCGAGAAGAGAATTCAAAAAGTAAAACACCAAACAAACCAACAAGGATCCAAAATGAAACGAATAATTCTCAACCAATGACATTCGAACATTTTCAATAAAATTCTCAAGCAACAAGCTACATAAGTCAAACTATGTGTTCTCCTTAACCATCATGTGGGCAATATGTATGGCAATAGCCGAAGTTGAGCTTTCACAATTTCTAAAATAAATTTTGTATGAGATGTTGTATGCAACATACCTAACAGGTGAGTCAGCAAGTGTATCAATCAATAGTGCTCTCTGATATCTACCAATGCTAGTCAGCTCCACCACATCCTTATACTTCACTGTTTTCTTTCCAGGAAGTTCTCCAATGCTACATAATCCAGTGATCACTTCAATTGCATTCTTCAAGATCAAGTAGGGCTTGTCCAAAACAATGTTTCCATCCTTAAAATAGTTCAACAAGACTAAGATAACTTCCTTATCTGTAACCCACAAAAATTCACTCCACAAATGCATCCCTAGGGTTTTTATATTATGTAATTCAACTTCGCTCAACCCTAGCTCAATTTCCTTCATTTTGGACTATGATCATACTCTTCTACTTTGACCCTTTTTAGCTTTAGAGAGTTAACACCACACAAACCACTATCAATTGCTTAGCTTTCTTAAAATTCAGAGATACTTCAATTTTTTTCTTTCCTTATGCAAACAAAGAGAGGGTTTCCAAATTACCTAAATCAATCTTCAAATTCCCTTTAGAATCACTTCGAGCACACCTTAAGAATTCCTCAGAGCACCTTCTAGAAATTTCAGATGCATAATTAACCAAAAACATCACAAATTTCTACTTAACCACCATCAAGATTGCCCTAAGCACATTAAATGTGGCAAAAACAAAAATCTTCTAAACACACACTTCACTTAGCACATAAAACCTTCAAACAGTCCACAAATATTCATATCAACAAATTTTTCTCTAGTTCTTCTTCCAGAACCTCTGAATAGACATCCTTCACATTACAACCACATGCCAACCTCTAACATGCCATTATTCTAGGGGGTTTTTACTATATTTTGATAATGCTCCCCCTAAGACCATGCTAGGTCTAAATTTTGAATAAGTCATATGTATCAGATGAGGGTACAGACACATTAGGAGTCTCAGATTTCTCTTCTTCTTCTTCTTTCTTCTTCCATGTCTTCTCCATCTCTTGCTTCATCTCTTCTTTTTCAATCTTTTTTACTAGTTCACTCTCCTCTTTCAGAGTAGACTTCTTTCCTTTCTTATTCTTGCAAAATTTAGATATATGTCAAATTTTATTGTAGTTATAATAGATCATGCCTTTCTGATTAGATTGTCTTCCATTATTCCTCAATCTACACTGATTTTCTCTATGTCTGAATTTATTGTAGGCATAGCAGTAGCCATTAAAGAATTGATTCATTCTTCCTTCATTAAACTTGTTCCTCATGATCAAACTCACTTCAGATCTGCATTTTGTAGCCTTATGTCCAAACTTCCTACATTCAAAACACTTTCCAAAAAGAAAGCCAAAAAACTAGTTTATCCTACTCCTGCATTTAGTTGCTCTATGACCATATTTGTTACAAGAAAAAAAAACACCATCAAAATAGGGGTACCTCTGTGCATTAGGCTGTCTCATGGGAGGTCTTCTTTTAAAGTTCCTTTTCTACTTCCTCTTACCTTGATTCTTCTTCATATCTTTAGAACATTCACCAGTATCAGCTTATAAGCCACTGTGGTCTTTACATGGTTTTTTTCCTACAAGTAGTTCTTCAAGTTTACTGAAGCTTGATCTGAAATTATTTTTATAGAGTTTAGCCTTCTCTAATTCTACTCTTAAGTTTACTATCTCCTACTCGAGCTTAGTGCATTCATCTGACTTGTTCTGCACCATTGTATTTAGAATTTTTTCAATCCTCTTATTTTCTTCTATAGTCACTTTCAGTCCAATTATTTCTTGTTTCATACATTCACCTACTTCTCTATGTCTTTCCTTAAATTTCTTCAATTGTTCCTTTAGTTTCTGAACACATTCATTTGCTTCATCAAGATTCTCTTTCAAATCTCTATTTTATCTTTCCACTTTATCAAAATCTTCAAGAGTAGTCTGGAGCTCTCATTTATCATCCATTCAACCAACCTTCAGGATCCTCCTCAAGTGGTTAAGCTCTACACAAGGAACCAATGCTTTGATACCAATTGTTAAACAAGCGCAGGACAACAGAGAGGGGGGGTGAATCATTTGTCACACAAATTTAAACTTAAAAATTTATCTCTTATGAAATCTTCAACCACACTATTTTGTTATTAAATATGAGCATGAAACACAAATAATAGAAAGTAAATCAACACAATGAACACTATATTTTTACGTGGAAAACCCAATAAGGAAAAAACCACGGTGAGGGTTAACTCACACTATATAGTATTTTAAAAGAGGCTTACTACCAAAATAAGGACTCACTGCCTATAGAAAGATTATACAAAATAGAGTAAGGCTTTACAACCCCAAAATGAATTGGAAAGATGCACCTATTATGTGTTGATACAGTTCTAGATATGCTCACAATTGCTTCTTTTCTGATCACACCTTCACATTCATTACTTCTTCACTATTTCTTCTACCACATTTCTACATAATCATTGCACTTCCAAACATATGCTCATACACACATACATTCGCACACCAATTTCTATGTCACCCAAAAAAATTTTGCCATATACTTATATATATATTTGATCTCCATCACAAGCACTACTTAGGTTGGCCAAATTTAGATGTAATTTATTTATAAAGGATATCAATAGTCGGCTCCAATAGTTCACAAAATATTTCTATAAATGCAAAACAATCATGTCAACTTGGACCAAGAAATAGATAGCACATAAGTTTTCATATCAAATCAAAATTATCTTAACAAGTCAACCAGGAATAGTCTTCAATGCAACCAATCAAAATAATGTCACTTCATTTTATGAGCACTAGAACATGAAATGACCTAATCATGCATGCCTTTAATGTCCATCAGTAGTTTCCCAAAACTGCAACTAGAAACTATCAAGTTGTGGAAAAGTGCGGACAAGAATACCAAATGGGAAACCAAAAATACTAGATCAGCCATCGGAGAGGATAAGCACTGGTAAGAGAGTACCAGATCCAACTACCAACATACTACCAACATGGTGACATAAATGACAACAAATAGATAACTTTACTGATTTTTCCAACATCTATAACAAGTGGGTCTTGGAAAGACATTATAGTATGACCCATTATTGTATCTATCAAAGTAGATGCAGTCATATACTTTAATTGAAGTATTCACATAAGATTTTAACTAATATACCCTTAGAGTCAAATGACTAAAAGTGTGGTGGAACTCAAACATATTAGAATCCAGTATCATCTAAATGATGCACCCTTAATCCATACAATAGAGTAGCATAAGTTTAGAATAAAAGGGCTATGACACTGATATAAAGGGAGGGGCCTTACATCCTCTCCCCCTTGTATAGACTTCCTCCTATAATTTTTTCAGGGTTGGAACCTAATAGAATTATAGTAACACTCAAGAAAAGCATTAGCCATGCTAATTATTCTACTTTCATGATGAAGGCAATAAAAACATTAAATTAAGAACATGCATTTTTGTTTTGTATTGAACCAAAGAAATATTTACTCAAATTCACACAAAAAATATGTTCAACAACATAAATCATAGAACAACAGTCACAGTGACCAAAAATTGCTCGATATTGAGCCAGAAGGAAGCCTAACAAGTGTAGACACTTACAACTAATCATAGAAACTATACAAGTTATCAAAATAGAAAATTTAACTATTGCATAGGATCGACAACAATAGCAGACCAAAAAAGATACATAAGAGACCTCTCTTTCATGATTTTAACATCCAACATTTGGAATAAATTATTTCACAATGAAAAATTTAATCCAAATAATCTCAGTATATAAAACAATTACAAGGTTAATCACTACCCATGCGTGGCCATAAATTATTTTCTATGTAACCATCTTCAATTGAATTATAATAGTATATCAACAAATAAGCATATTTTAATATATCTTGAAGAATCTTCACATGAGTAGTACCCATGCTATTATAAAATGTCTTATCACAAATGTTCAATCATATCTCATGAGTTAAGGTAACCATACCTCAACCATGGCACTCATACCATGTCTCATGGAATATTAACTTACATCATTTGTTACTTTCACACATAGCTCATAGGTATGCCAGATCACATTTACTTGTAATTTCACATGTACATAAAACAATAGCAAGGATTCTCTTCCCAATTGGGTGTGATTGTCCTCACAAAAAGGATGCTCTTCCCAATGGGTGTGCTTGTCCTTAGTCAATCACATAATTTACAACATAAGGCTCACATGATGGGGTTTACAAGGATGGATATTCCTAGATACCATAGAAAATTAGGAAATATGGTCTCAAGGGCCTTCTCTGAGGACTCCTCCATATAGATAAGAACAAGCATAGAATGAGGGGGAGTGGATTAATGACCATCCCATGTACTGGTCCCATTTACAACCCCTTTCAAAATAATTCCCTAACGTATCTACTCCCCTATATGACCTACTAGGGAACCCCCTAATATATGGTAGTTTACGTATGTTGTGCATTACACCACACATGCCAGCAACTTGAAAATAAGGAGAGAGCCTCAAACTGAGTAACATAGGATCATAAACCAAAATTTCAATAGAAATTCCAAAAAGGAACTATAAATTCAAGAGAGGAGAAAAACAAAGATCAATTGTCGCTACATTGCAACATTTTAATCTTAATTCAAAAATGAAATTTAAAAAAATCCTTGAGGCAAATAAGATTATAACAACCTTAAAATTGCTAAATATCCTAATAAAATAACTATAAAATTTTGCATTGTTGGCATATAATAAAATAAATCATTAATAAGAAATTACCAATAATTCATTTTTCTAACAATAAAATTTGCACATTACGAGCACCACATGACTTGATAAGTCACCTAAGGGGAGGATGGGAATGGTAGCTCTCTAACCACATAAGTATGATAGCATGCAATAACTAGTGGTCCTTGACCACATAGATATGAAATAACTAGTGGTCCCTAACCACGTAAATATGAATCACCAGTGGTCCCTAACCACATGAATCCAAATAGTTGGTGGTCTCTGACCACATAAATATGAATTCACTAGTGGTCCCTGACCACATGAATATGAATAACTAGTTGTCCCTGACCACATAAATATGAATCACGGGTGTTCCATGTAATTCCATCCTTTATCCATGGGTTATAAACATCAAGGATTAGGTTTGCACTATGAACCAAAAAGTGTGGCTCTCATATGTGGGGGAGTAGGCCATGGTTAGTTTCCATGAGAGGATTATAATGACTTGACATAGATCCTTTACTAGGATTAGATACAATGCCCTAAGCTCATAATCTCTCGATAGGTGAACATGTGCCTCTCAACCCCTATTTACTCTAGCTGGCATCTCTCTCCCATAAAGGGGGGAACCATACACTAGGGGTAAACATTTAACATACAAATAAGACTAACACAAAGGAGTGCATCACACTTCATTTAATAAAGACACTTACATTCTTAACATGTTTACATAAACTCACAACTAGCTAGCTTACATAAAGGCCATCACAAAAAGTACACAGAAAGGATCATACTAGACATCCACAACCCTTATCCTAGGTAAGATACCCTATATCTCGTACTCGGGGCACAACATATATACTAGTTTCCACATGTCAACCCACATTAACTGTCATGAATCTTATCATTCCATTCCATATGAGTCAAATATGCACAAGATACACTTACTCTTACAACTTGGTCCATCCACAAAAATTACCACAATACATAACATAGGTACCATTATGGGGTATTCACATACACCATGAATACAAAATAGCTTATATTTTCTTTCCTTTACCCAATTTTCATCTTTTAAAGCAAAAAACCATTTCCTTACACATAATTAATTTGCAACATATTCTATTCTAACACTTCGCATACACAACCGTGATAAAGCACCTTTTAAGATCGACTAACTGATACTCAACACAAGATAAGGAAAACACAGTCTAGCTAGTTAGCACCACAAGCACAACATTCCTTTTTACTCAAAATTAACTTACTCATGCACTTAACATTTGCATCTATAATGAGTTAATAGTTATATGATTTTCTATGACTAAAAATGCAATTGGGAACCTTAAGTCTTGCCAAAGTAATCCTATTATGACACACATGCCATTCTATATTCCAAACATGCTAGGTAATGAAATAACAACTTAATTCAGAATTTAACAATGCAATGTTTACTACTGCATTCATTCCCTCTCCACCATCATTATTTATGTACTTTCTTATTGTATTCACTATTATGTTTTATCTCAATATTAACTAATTCTATGCCCAATATCACACATACATCCTAAAGTAGGAATTACAGTTTTTAGAACGATAACATTTTCCCAACGTGCATATTTCCTCCATCTCTACAAGATAGCTTTGCATAAAACATGCATTAAATTGATTTAAAGGAAATATGCATTTCTAGGGACTACTTCACTCTCCACACATGAGAAGAGAATTTCATTTTGAAAACACCTCAAGGCACATAGATTTAGAGATACGAATTATAGTTTTTTATACCAAGTTATTCGCTCGCATTATGGAGTTCAATGATGTTTACTTTAGTAAGGTTGTGTTTTATACATAATAATCATGTCTTAGGAATCATCTTTCACCTCCATAAGGTTCAAGGTTAGAGGAGAACATGAGGGTAGATTTTATAATAATAATATCCATATTTTTCTAGCCATTCACTTTGTTTTCATTTCTATTTTCATTCCAGATTGACTCGGTCTTCACAATGATAATTAATCATAACATGATAATCAACATGAATATAACAAAGTTTAATTTCCCCAATCTTGTTCATATTAAACACTTATGATTCCTATAGGAGGGTACATAGGTGCATTTATATTTAAATCTTAGTAGCAAGTCCAAAATTTATAAACTGAGCTATTTAAACTTCTTCATAATCGAATACATCATTCACATGAGGCTACATAATGTTCAATCAATATAAAAACATAGTTATTTACTTTTTAATTAACTCTCTCAAAACCCAAAATTATCAATGAATAAGGAAAGAAAAGACAACATAATTCCATTCTATCCATCCCTCACAATAAGGAGATAAGTTCCCAATGTAAATTTACACAAGCACAACACAAGGGAAACAACACTAATCCGAGATCCCAGTGTTGAAACCATGTTGTGAAACCAAATGTAATGCCCAAAAATCTTGCAATAAAATACAAATAAGGACAAAACACAAAATTCAAATTTTGATTACAACACATGACTAACTTACACAATTCTTAAAAATTATAATCACATTTGACAAAATATAGATTACAATATACATTTAAGTAACTAAATTGATTAGGAAACCCTAGTAGGGTTTCAAGTGGAGACAAAATCAAGTCAAAAGATATGCTAATAAAATATATCAATAATAACTCAAGTAATGAAAAGAGAGAAAACCCTAGGGGCCATACCTAATTCCTCAGGGGCTTGTTTCTGACGGGATTGGCTACATATATATTTCATAGAGGAACAGTATTTCAACAACTTGAGTTCACCCAACTCATATTTGATTGACCAAAAAATCACACATAATACCAATGTTTAAATCACCACTAGCACACAATGGTAGTATATCATAAGTATGAATAATAATGGGGAATCTAAAAGGGATCCTTATACTATAAGGAATGATTAACAATCTTGATTACAACACTCCTCAAGGGCCACTTGCCAACATAGATAAACAAGAAATGGGTCTAGGATGAAGGTAACCAAAAATATACCTTGAATAGATAATTCATAATTAAAGTCGTGGTTTTATCCAACCATACAAAGGTCACCATATGGCATTCATAACATTAAGGGGATGAAATGGTCAATGAAACAATCTACATACTGAATATTTTTGGTCAATTAAACCTTCATACCCTTGGTTCACTAACACAAGGAGTATAACCTTTAGATTCAAATATTGCTCTACAAAAATTCATCTTATGCCTTTAATCTTTAAATTATATAATATAAGAGTGGGTATGCAACCATTTCTAGGATCCTCTTACCTGAGATAGGTGAAGTTGAAGGTCTGAAATGTCGATATGGGTAGGCATGTTTTTAAAGGATAGTTTAATCATAAACAAAACCCATCACACTTACACAACAATAAAGTGTCTCTACTAAATATTTACTTCACTTCATGGCTACATTTCTAGTTAAGTGAAGAGTTCAATGGCCTCCCCTGACTACAAGATAATTTACACCAATAAGATAAGTCAAAGAATCGAGCTTTCTCTCCACTCGACCATATTGGCATCATGAAGCCTCATGAGCTCTTGACAAACCCCCGAGCAAGAAATATTTTAGCCCCATGATTTTGAAATGGGTTCTTCCATTTAGATAATACAAAATGGTATTTCCAAACAATATTTATCTAAGAAACTTTCAAATAGTGCCATGTGTGCAATACTCATTTTTTTTCTAGAACAAAACATTCCAACACCTATTATTCTCTTTGGTTACCATGTATTATAGGAATTTGAAGACCACGGACGTAGAATTCTAAGTTCTATACATTTAGGGATAACATTAAAATTCCATATGATGGCTTATGAATGAGGGTTTCACTTGAGACCAATGGATTGGTTGATGGAAGAAAAATTTATAAACACAATCCCAAAACACTCAAAGGTTTGATCTAGGTATAAACAAAACTATTAGATATTACTCCCACTAACAATGATACACAAAATACATAGCCAACACCCCCAATATTCATGATAGGATCAAACATGCAAATACATTTACCTGTATGAAATAATAGGTGGGTATGCAGAAAAAAAAAAAAAGATATATCACCATACTTGCATAAATATTTTCCAAGGCCTAGGATGGGATCTTGAGCCTTTGTTTCTGCTCCATAATTCTTTGTCCTTCATCTGAGTCCAAAATGACCTCCATCATACAATAATATTGAAATTGTAGTCTCCTTTTGTGTCTTCAAACCTCCACCACTTAAGGATAAGTAACATGTATAGCCCATCCTCTTTTCTTCATCGAACAACTTCTCCCCCCTCTAGTCATGCAACTCTCACCCCCATTTCCTTCCTTGTACTTTTTGGCATAACATAAACTAGGGTTATTTTTGCATCGATTTCATTCCCTTTTTAATGGTCTTCTCCTTCTAGATTTGTAGTTGTTTATGCATTAATGGCGGCATCCTTTTC
The DNA here is from genome assembly GCA_007258455.2 of Sequoia sempervirens. Classification (NCBI taxonomy): domain Eukaryota; kingdom Viridiplantae; phylum Streptophyta; class Pinopsida; order Cupressales; family Cupressaceae; genus Sequoia; species Sequoia sempervirens. The sequence continues at coordinate 70,843,196 of VDFB02179234.1, forward strand.
CTCCAAGCCTTCATAGAAAATAGTTGGAGTTGTTGCTTCATTTTTTGTGCCACCATTCCCTTTCCCTAGTCACTGACACCATCTAACCTTGCATGCAAGCCATCAGTCTTGGAATATGTGCCTTTGGCTTGCACCTTTATGTCAATGTCACCCTATCAAAATGATTCACAATAGAAATGTGAATTAGGTGAAGCAATTTCTTCTTGCAACTTATCACTCACCATCATACCCACATGGTCAACCCAAGTCAATGCAAGCATTCTATGGAATGGCAGGATTACTCCTTCAGTCATGCTTATCAAGGTTTAAGTATCATCTATCCCCCTTACCTCTTGCTTGAAATGCATAGAAGGAGCTTAGAAGCAAGCCTGAGCACCCAAGCTTGAAGCTTCTTATGCCTGTCAGGGTTCAGCCATCATCCTCACCCTTTACCATTTCTTTCGTGTGCTCCATCACAAGCCAACACATTAACCCCCAAAATACCGAAGTTTGAAACTCTGAACAATGCTTCAAGTTGTCAAAGGTTTGGGTTCTCTCTTCCCCCTTACCACTTTCACACTTTTGTGTTAAGGTGTAAGACAACTTACTGACTTGCAAACACCAAAATCATTTCGGGTGTTGAGGTTTGGGGTTTCCTTATACCCCTTTCTTAACACTCCCAGTAAGGCCTAAACCTTAACTCAAACCCACCAACTCCAACACCATTTCAGGTGTCAAAGTTTTGGTCTCCCTTATCCTTCATAACATTAAGTTAAGGTGTAATCCTTAAGAGCGATCTTTGATGTCCAACCAGTTCAAGCCTTAACATCGTTCTTCAATCCTTAAGTCTTTGAGATAAGAATAAAGCACTAATAGCCTTCACGCACCTGATAGGTAAACTTCTTTCATAGTCTCCATTGATAATTGTACCAGCCAAGGACCTCTTTTGACACCACTAGCATATAATCACATCCTAAAAAGGATTTCCCAAGATTAAGTTTTTGTGGATGTCATAATTATGGTTAATTATACAAAAAACTTTTAGATGTAAGTGAGATCCTCTGTCTACAACCACATCATTGTGACATGTAAACAAGCTAAGGCATGTAGACCTTTTTGGGGGTTAGGGTTCCTCCATACCCCTTTCATTACTTGGGATATTGGTAAGTCACAAGACCTATGGACGACCTCTTAACCTCAAAATTTTTTTGGATGTTGGTTTCACTAAAACCTTTTACCTCTTACTTTAGCTTAAGTTAAGGTGTAAGCCATAACACCATAGTTTGGCGTCTAATGCCTTTAGCATACGGTAATCCTTAAGTTTGAAGGCTGATGTTGAATTCCTTTTCGGACTTAACACATGCAAAGTTATTTTTTCCTTCATGCAATCTGTATGAGGTATGGTCAAAGTCTGATGTTTGAAGCCCTTTTGAAATTAGCATACTGTTTCTTCATTTCCCTGAGGAATTTAGTGTGCTATGATCGAAGTCCAAAACCTAATGCCTTCTGAACTTTAACTCAGAATTCTTTATTTCCTTAAGGAATTCAGTATAAGGTATGACTAAAGCCTGAAGTCTAATGCCTTTTGGACTTAGTTGAAAAAGTATTAAACTCTTTTCTCTTGAGTAAGAGATGCAAGGTAATCCCAAGGTTTGATTCCCAAACTTTTACAATTGTTCAAGGTTTGTTGTAACAACACACTAAGGCCAATGAAAGATTTTTCCTAGAATCTTGATGTAGATCAGGGGTGGAGGTTGTTTTATCAATCATAATCCAATCAGCCTTGAGCAATCTTTCCACTTTGCAAACCCTAACTTGGTGTTTTCTCACAATTCCTTCGATCTTGCTTGTAGTACATCAAATAGTGAAATTTCAACATCTTTTAGAGAAGGCCTCAAACCCATGAATGGAATACCTTTTAAAATACCATTTATGCTCTTCTTTAACATACCAAATTTGTGCATAGACCTATTTTAGAACATCACCTTCTAAAATGGACTGCTACATTGCCCTTAAGCCTAATTAAGCCTTTTTTTACAAAGAAACTATATGGTATTCCTTCTCCAAATCAAAAATGTTCACTCAAAAGCCTTAAACAAGTCTCATGGGGTTTGAAACAACATTTTTTATCACTTGTAACATCTACAAACTTGACAACTATCAAAACCCTACCTCTACCTATCAATTCAAGCCTAATACATTGAGATATTAGGCTAGGGCTTGCACAAACAAGGCCTAACTCCATCCCCTACATCTACAATCACTACCAAAATGAAAAATATCCTAAATAAATCCATTCCACTGATTTGGAGAGGTTTTCACTAGTTGAATGGTTTAATATGCCATTTTCTTGTTCAAACCCTCTTGACTTAAGGTTTTTAGACCGTTCTTAGTAAATTGGCTCTAAAAACCTTCAAAATTTATGAAATCAACTCAAATAAAATCCAAAACACTCTTAATTCATGCCACCATCAAATACCATTCACATTATACCATTTACTAACTATACAAAGTCATACTAATGCCTATAGCAGCAAAGTTCCACAAAAGATTACAGAAAACATAGCACTTCTTATTGTTTGAACTTGAAAAACAACTCCCAAACCTTGCCTCGAAGTTTTCAAGGCCTATTTAAACTTTTCCAACTTCAAACAAATGTTTTATAACCACTTTTTGAACCAAGTGACCATTCAACTTCTACAACAAGCCAAAATTGGAAAATTACAAAGCAACTTTTGCAACAATTACAAAAACATGACAAATTTAACTACAACTAACCACATGAGACTCAAAACATTCAAAATGGTTTAAATATATCTTATTACACAAAATATGACTCAAAACACCGAAAAATCCAACATATGACCATATTTACAAAATGAGGCTAGGTGCCCCTGCACCATACACCTGGGGAGAAAAGAAGCTCAAGTTCCACTTGAGATCAACTTTTGAACTATTGTTCCATGCTTCTTAATGTCCTCCTCTATCATCCATGTTTCATCTTCATGAGGGAGACCTTTCCATTTTACTAGATATTCATTGTACACTCTATACCTTGTCCTCTTTGCTTCCTTTGTGTCCAAAATTCTTTCAAGCTTCAAAGGCTGACTTGGTGGTAGGTCCTTGACCCAATCTTCATCTTGAACTCCTAATGTACTTCCATCTTCACTTGCAATCATAGATCCTTTAAAAGGATAAAGTATAGAAACATTAAAGATTGGATAGATAGCCACTACAGGAGGGAGTTCTATTTCATACGCATTTGCACCAAATCTGTGGATCACCCTACATGCCCCAATATTTTTCATTTGTAGCTTTCTATACTTCCCCTTTGGTAGCCTTTCTTTCCTTAAATGTGCTAGGACCAAGTCTCCTACTTTGAATTTAACATCTCTCTTCTTCAAATATGCATGTTGCTTATACTTCTCCACACTCTTTTGAAGATCATCTTTCACTTGTTGATGTATATCCTTCATTATAACTACAAACTCTTCACCCTCAACACTTCTTCTCTCCATACCACTCAAATATCTAAGTTCAAAGAATCCCCTTGGCTTCAATCCATAAACAATTTCAAATGGGCTATTTCCAACACTTCTATTGACAAAGTCATTATAAGAAAACTCAACTTGTGGAAGAATGAGATCCCAATGTTGTGAATGCTCTTTTGTCAAACATCTGAGAAGATTCCCAAAAATCCCATTGACAACTTCAATCTGCCCATCCATTTGTGGATGACAGGAAAAACTAAATCTCAAATTTGTTCCCGAATTCTTCCAAAGAGTCCTCCAAAAGTGCCCACAAACTTACTCTCCCTATCAGACACAATTTTCAATGGTAATCCATGAATTTTAACTACCTCCTTGAAAAATAACCCAACAATGTATGAGGAATCACTTATGCATTTGCATGGAATAAAATGAGCCATTTTACTAAATTTATCAACAACAACAAATACATTATCAAACCCTCTTTGAGTTTTGGGTAAACCAAACAAAAAATCCATGCTGATGGATTCCAATGGCTTGTTAGGGATGGGCAATGTCTAATAAAGATCTGCATTGGTACTCGAATCCTTTTCTTTTAGACAAACAACATAACTTTAAAAAAAAATTATGATGTCACTTTGCATTTTTGGCCAATGATAATACCTTCTTACCTACTCCAAGTTTCTTTCCACACCAAAATGACCCCCTAAGGTGCCACAATGCTTCTCCTTAATAATATATTTCCTCATAGAACATTTTAGAATACACAACTGAGCACCCTTAAAAAATAATCCATCTTGTATCAAGAAATCAAAATATTCTTCATGGAAATTTCCATCAAATTGACTACAAACAGCATACACATCCTTGAAATCATCATCTCCTTCATACATACCTTTCAAAGCCTCAATACCGACACATTGAAGTTGAATTTCTTGCACCAACACTTGTCTTCTGCTCAAAGTATCCACCACCTTGTTTGACTGTCCTTTTTGTGTTTTATGTTGAAAGTGTATCTTTGTAGGTACTCCACCCACTTCAAATGTTTGTAGCTAAGTTTTTCTTGGCTGGTCAAAAAACTCAAAGCATGATTGCCAATAAAAATAATAAATTCCTTGGGAAGGAGATGGTGTCTCCACTTTTTCAATGCTTGGACCATGGCATACAATTCTAAGTCATAAGAAGAATAATTATTCTTGGCCTCATTGAGCTTCTCACTAAAAAAATGCTACAAGTCTACCCTTTTGACTCAAAACTACTCCAATTGCATACCCACTTGCATCACATTCTATAGTGAAAACCTTATTGAAATAGACAATGCTAAGATGGGTTGTTGCGCTATATTTTGTTTCATAATTTGGAAGCTTCTTTCTGCCTCATCAGACCACACAAATCTTTTCCTTTTATCCCCTTCGATAGTGTCAATGATGGAAGAACAAATATGACTAAAATTTATTACAAATTTTATATAGAAACTAGCAAGACCATGGAAACTTCTTGCCTCACTAACTGAATTTGGAGTAGGCCAATTCGAAATTGCTTCTTCCTTGCTAGGGTCCATCTTCAAAGTGCCCTTTGAAATCACAGAACCAAGGTAAACCAACTCTTCTTTCATGAATTCACACGTTTTCAAGTTAATCATCAACATTTCTTCATTCAGCCTCTTCAACACCATGTCCAAATGTTGTAAGTGTTCCTCTTTAGTCTTGCTAAACACAAGAATTTCATCCAACTCTACAACTAAAAAATTTCCTACGAAAGGTTTCAAAACTTCATTCATTAGTCTCATAAATGTACTTGGTGCATTTGAAAGCCCAAATGGCATTACCATCCACTCATACAACCCCTCATTGGTTTTAAAAGATTTTTTACTCTCATCCCCTTCTCTTATTCTAATATGATGATAACCACAAGTTGAGGTCAATTTTTGAAAAATATCAAGCTCCTCCTAAACAATCCATCAAATCCTCCATTCTAGGTATGTGAAACCTATACCTTATAGTGATTTTTTTTATTTCCCTTGAATTGGTGTACATTCTCCAATCTCCACCTTTTTTAGGTGCCAACACAGTAGCGACAACACATGGACTTAAACTTTCCTTTATGAGACCCTTGTCTAGCAACTTTTTTATTTGTTTCCTTATCTCTTCATTGTTTTTGAGGAGTCATCTTGTACGTAGCCTTATTGGGAAATTTTTCTCGTAGTATAAAGTCTGTGTGGTGGCTCACAGCCCTTACAAGTGGCAAAGAACTAGGGAGCTCATCTACAACAATGTCTTGATACTTGTTCAACAAGGTTTGCACTTCTTTAGGAACACCTTCAAGTTTTTCTATTGTCATAACAGATTTGGGTCTGATTATGATTGCATAACCTTGTCCACCTTCTTCCTTCATGGTTTTCAAGAATTATTTTTCCATAACCAACATGACACTTGACTGAACTTGTGTATCTAGGTTTTCATCTTGCAAAGGAGTGAGTGTAAAGGAAACCCCATCTTTTTCAATCACATATGTATTTTTCTGTCCATCATGTTTTTCTTTTATGTCATACTACCAGGGTCTTCCTAACAACAGATGACAAGCATCCATTGGAATGATGTCACACAAGCTCTTGTCTTTATACCCCCCAATGCTAAACTCAACCCATGTTTTTTCATTAACCAAGACTTGTTGATCCTTATTCAACCAAGAAACATTATAAGGTGTGGGGTGTTGGATCCTCTTCATCTTTAATTTTTCAGCCATCTCCAAAGAAACCAATTTTTTAGTAGAACCAGAATCAGAAACAACCTTACATACCTTGCCTTGATATTTGCAAGTGGTTCTAAACATTGACTTTCTTTGTGGAGGCTCCTTCACCATAGGAACCTTGAGTAGTGTTCTTCTCATCATCAAATTTTCTCCAACCTTTGGAGAAACATGCTAAGAAAGAGAGTTAACACTCTCACAATCTTCCTCTTGCACCAACTGTCTTCTCCTTTCAGCACCATGTGATATAAAAGGTTGTTTTCCCAAGCACTTCCATGCTTGATGGCCAAATTCATTACATTGATAGAATCTTCTACAGAAGGTATTTGAACCCCTACCTTGTCCTCCAAATCTTCCTCTACCATTGGATCTTCTACCTCTTAAACCACCTCTTGACTCCAAGCTTTGATCTTGATTGCCACTTGGCTCACCTTGTGCTTTTTGTGATTGTCCTCTTCCACCAAAGGATCCTTTTCCCCTGAATATTTTTCCTCTACCTCTACTTTCTTTTTCCTTCCCTCTTTTCAATTTCTCTTCTACCCTAACATCCAATTGGAATCACTCTTCCACCATTCTAGGAGTGGCAAGACTCAATTCATCTTGGATATTGTACCTTAACCCATTCATACACCTTGCTATCTTCTCAACATCATTCTCAACATGACCTTCTCTAATGCTCAATTTATGAAACTCCTCTATGTAGGCTATGCCATCCATCTCTTTTTGCTTGAGATTTTGTAACTTTCTAAAAGTTTGGATTGCATAGTCACCAGGAAAGAATTGAATCTTAACTTTCGGCACCATCCTATCCAATGAATTGACTTTTGCTTTTCCCTTTCTCACTCTCTCTTCTTGTACATAATTCCACCAAGTTAGAGTAGGGCCTTTCAATTTAGTCTTAGCTAAATTTACCTTTTGTTCATTTGCTACCTCCTTCTATTCAAAATAATTGTCTAGTGCATCAACCCAATCCAACACTTCTCACTATCCATCTTCCCACTATACATGGGAAATTCCATTTTAACTTTAGAAGCATCTCCCTTAATAGAATTCAACATCTTAACCATCCTCATCTCTTTAGGATCCAAATCTTTCTCATGGTATCCTCTTTGAGGGTTTTCATCCTCACCCTCTCCCTCTTCCTCTCGATCACTCTCATCTACAGTGACTTTAGCTCCTCTTTTCTTTCTTTCCAATACTGCAAGTTTGGCTAAAAGATCTTCTTGAGACTCCATCATTCTTATTTCCCTATAAATGACTGCATTTCCCTTTGGAGGCATCTTGTTCCCTTCAAATTTCAACTTTTTCTTCTTCAAACTTCAACCCCTTTCTTTCAAATGATCAAAACCTATGATTTGATACCAATTAATGCAAATAATGGGTGGAGATTATTTTATCAATCACAATCCAATCAGCCTTGAAAAATCTTTCCACTTTGCAAACCCTAACTTGGTGTTTTCTCACAATTCCTTCAATCTTGCTTGTAGCACATCAAACAATGAAATTTCAACATATCTTTTATAGAAGGCCTCAAACCCATGAATGGAATACCTTTTAGAATACCGTTTATGCTCTTCTTTAACATATAAAATTTTTGCATAGACCTATTTCAGAACATCACCTTCTAAAATGGACTGCTACACTACCCTTAAGCCCAATTAGGCCTTTTTTTACAAAGCAAATGTATGGTATTCCTTCTCCAAATCACCAATATTCAATAAAAATCCTTAAATAGATCTCATGGGGTTTAAAAAATTATTTTTTATCAATTGAAACATCTACAAACTCATCAACTATCAAAATCCTATCTCTACCTATCAATTCAAGCCTAATACATTAAGATAATAGGTTAGGGCTTGCAAAAACAGGGCTCTAACTCCATCTCTTGCATCTAAAATCACTACCAAAATGTAAAACATCCTAACTAAATTCATTCTAGTGATTTTTAGAGGTTTTCACTGGTGGAATGGTTCAATATGCCATTTTCTTGTTCAAACCCTCTTGACTTAGGGTTTTCAGACCATTCCTAGTAAATTAGCTCTAAAAACCTTCAAACTTTATGAAATCAACTCAAATAAAATCTAAAATACTCTTAATTCATTCCACCATCAAATAATATTCACATTATACCACTTACTAACTATACAAATCCTTACCAATGCCTATAACAACAAATTTACATAAAAGATTGTTAAAAATAGAGCACTTCTTATTGTTTTAACTTCAGAAAAAGCTCTTGAACCTTGCCTCGAAGTTTGCAAGGCCTATTTAAACTTTTACAACTTCAAACCAATGGTTCAAAACCACTTTTTGAACCAAATGACTGTTCAACTTTTACAACAAGCCAAAATTACAAAATTGCAAAGCAACTTTTGCAACAATTACAAAAACATGATAACTTTAACTACAACCAACTCCATGAGACTCAAAACATTGAAAATGGTCTAAAAAAACCTTATTACACCAAATATGACTCAAAACACCCAAAAACCCAACATTGGACCATATTTACAAAATGAGGCTAGGTGCCCCTGCACCAAATCCTTACGAAATGCTCTTCACCTCAAACAACAACTCTTCATCTGATATCACTCAGATCTCCTACTAACCTTAATGAGGTGCCCCATTTTTCATCAGTCAAACTCATTTCCACAATCTCTACTTTGGAATGCATAAGATTCCCTTCACCTTAATGACAATAAAATTTCCAACATCCTATTACTCTAATGAAAGCTAGGTTCAAACATCCCTATCATATTAACTCACTATTAACATCTCCCAACTATCAGTATGGGTATGATGTTCTAATTTATGTGAAAATAATAATTCAATGATATGTATCAACCTCAATAGTAGTATGGACTCTAAAACTCTTCACCTTTCCTTAAGCAATTGCTAGCTTATTTTCTATAAGTTAAGCAGTACTATAGGGATCCAATCTGCACCTATTATTTTTACTAAATCCTCTAAGGATCCTTTAGTGACTCTATGTAATTCCTTCCCCAATATTAAGCTAATATAATAATATAAGGTAACTAAATAAGAGAAATAAATAATAAAATAGAATAATTAAAGATAAACTACTCAATTTATAACTTGTCTAATGATAGAAATAATGATGAAGTCTTGCATGATTCAAAAGAATATTTTTCAAGTTAAATACTTTCTTAACTAATCCAACAATTATATTTACAAGAGGGAATAATAATAAATAATAATGATATTGTCACTAAGGAATTTCGCAATCATTACTTTAAATGCTAATTCTAATAATGTACACACCCAATGTTAATATAAACAAAATGAATGACTTTTTCTTTTCTTTTCTTTTTTGAAATTAAACATTTCTATTCCAACTTCACACTAATTTTCAACATCATTTTTATTCATTTAAGCTACACATAAACATGGAACATATTTTGATATGGTTAGTATTAAATCTCCACAATAACATTAACTTATTCCCTCAAAGATATTTTACCATTAAAAATTGAAATCAAATAGGACATCTAAAATTGTTAGTGAAGCTAGAATCAAGATTACATAAAGGTTGAGATATGTAATAGAATCAAATACTAGAGATGCATCATAAGTGTTGAACCAACCCCAATCTATTTACCTTTCCAAGTGAGCTATTTAATGCCTAATCATTAGAAATGAAGACAATAATTTAAACTGTAATACTTTAAACCAATATTAGAAGCATAAACATACAAGAAATAAGCTAACAAGAACTATACCATCCAATATTGAACACCCTATCATTATAGAACTAATAAATCAACAACTTGAGATTGATTATGTATATTTATAGTATACACGCACAACTAAACATATACACATAATTCTTGACGATTTAGTTCATTAGTGTTTGTCAGTAACTATAATTTAATGGATTTAGAAGCTTTAATGTTATAGTTCACAAATTAAACCTTATTTCTTTACTTCATAACTCAACCCAAATTATTATTTTTCTTAAAAAAATTCTTAGGTGATTTCAATTACCAACTTTGCTTACTATACCTAAACTTTTCTATGATAAAATTATTTGAATCACTTTGATATATATTAAAATATTTGTATTCTTGGATTAAATGGAGACATTTTTCATCCACTAAAAAATGAATTAAATAATTAAACTCTCTAACAAGAATAAAATCCTAAAAATAAGAGGATAAATAAAATCAACAATTTGTAACCAATATTTCTAAGCACTATACAATTAAGGCTCTTAATGGATAACTAGAAACTAATTTTTAAAAACTAACTTAAAAATCCATGTAAGATTTTTTTTTTCATGTTTCTATCTTTCTCATAGAATATTTCCTTCAAATATTTCTCTTTCCTACATGATACCATAACTTGGTTTCATTCAATTTATTTTGGTTTTCAATTTATTGTTTTAGTTTCAAAGTAGGAGATGGTAATGTTTTAACCATAAATTCTATTTAATTTACTTGGTTTCTCTGATTTTTGGATATGTTTTAGAAATATTGGATTTCTAGAAACCCTTTAAATTTTATCATCTAACTCTTTATTTTTTAATTCTACGTGAAAAAAAATTTAGGACTATTTTATGACATATTTTTATTGTGAATAACTTGGATGTCAATGTTTTCTTTGATAAATCATAATTGGTGATCTAGGATAATGCTATTTTTTTAATATATTTTTCTGAGATTAATAATAGATAAACTCATTAAATTATTATATGCTTCAATAGCATGTTTATCAATTTTTATGATCAAATACATGAAAATACTTTTAAATGAATTATTGTTTGGCATAGGGGCAACAATATTGTTACCCCAACAAAACCAACCTCTTTCTCTCTTGAAATCCATTGGCTAAAAATTGCAAGATATTTTTTCTTATTCAACACATATACCTAAAATACAAAGATACACAAAGAATAAAAAATAATATGGGCCAATGGGCTCTCCACCCAACCATAGAATTGAGATTTAATCCACCCCCGAGCTAGGGTCACATAGCACTTCCACAGAATAATTCCCACATAGGATCCACAATCCAAAGTGTAACATAAAACATCCACATTACTAAACTTAACACATTAAAGCCACTAATCACAAAGGCTCCAAGAAAAGTTTATACTTTATATACTTTGCACATCACAACATCTTGCATTCATATCTCTTTATTTTAACACACAAAAGGGTATAAATAAAAATAAACTAAACAAGGTGGAAGATTCAACCAATGCAAACCCCAACGCACTACTTGCAAGAACACAATTCAACATCAAATTACACATATATTTTGTTATAAGCAAGACCAATATGACAAAAAAACCTCATTACAAATCAACAAATATAGATAACTAAAAGGTTAGACCTCACCAAGAAAGTTTTCTATCCAACTTGAGGAAAAATCTCTCCAAGTTCACTCTCTTCCATTGCTCCTCCTTCACAAACACGGCAAGAATTCAAAATGAAGAATGAAGAAACCAAACATGAACTCAAGAACAATCCAAAAAGAAAAGGAGAACCCCCTCATCCACATAAATAGAGAGAATAAATGGAAGGGGAAAAGGAAACCTCCTTTTCAACTTCCCAACAACCCTTTCAACTCCAAATTTCACAACGTCTCATAAGTGAGTAATTAGAGGGTAAACCCACAAAAGTGGTTTACAATTCGAATGAGGAAGGAAAAGTTGTAAAAACAATCCCGTAGAAAAAAAAATCATTTTTGGGGTTCGAATGAACTCTTTGGTTGGAACAAAGAAAAAGAGGGTTGGCTAGAACCCTAGTTTGAGTGAACCAATTTAATGCAAGGTCTCACCATTCTCACCAAAAAACACAAAGAAAACAATTTTTGAAAGGGGGTTCGAGTGAACACCCCATGGTTCGCCCAAACCCCCCTTTTCCCACCTTCTCACCCTCTAGCACCAAAAACCTCCAGAATTTTGTGCTTTGAAGCTCGGGTTGAGGATGAAAATGGAGGAGACTTCGTAAACCCACATGGATGATGGTATTTCTTGAAACGAGCTATCCAATGAATATAATTTTAATATGTTTTGGTTTTATTAGGTATTTGTTTTTTTCATTTTATTAAACAGAGGTTTTTCACTAAAAATCAAGCTCTCTATTTTGTATATGTGAAAAAATAGTAGATTATCAAAAAAATTAAAATGAGTGCACTAGATATTGAAGTCCTTGATCCAACAAAAAAAATAAAAAAATCGATACATACAAAAAAGTTACGAGTTATACGATTTTTCTATGTGTGAATTGTAATTTGTTTGACTTTGAAACTTGATTAAGGAAAAAATATTCAATAAAACACTATGAAACCAATTGGAAGCACTATATATCGTACTTACAATTCTAAATTCAAAAAAAAAAGAATTTTATCCTTCATGGAAAAAAAAAGTTATGCATTATACGATGAGAATCACTCCTTAAAAATGTTGTTTACTGCAACAAACTAGTTTTCGAAGGAGATGGAAAAACAAGTGAAATATGATTCCAAAAATTTTAAAAATATATATATTTAGAATCTATAGACAAAATTTCACAAATCACTAGTTTGCATCATCTTCAAATTCCTCATAGTTTAGCCACTATAGGTGCCTAAAAGTGAAGATTTAGTTAAAAATAATAATTTCAGTGTCTAGTTTGGCCAAAAATTGTAAACCAATATTGTGGGATCACCCTAGAGTGGGTTTTGGACTTTATAAAATGGATTTTATGGAATAAAAATGCATCTAACCCATAAACCTATCACCTACGAAACATTTTAAACAAATAAGACCACATAAGGACTTCATAAAACATACACTAAGTGACTATTTTAATAAAATGAATCAAGAGACTAATAAAACAACTCTCACATACACACAACCCAAACCACACAAAAGAAGGTTAAATCACATGCCCATGACAAGACTAATATTTCAAAAGGATACAATAATGCAAGTAGCTATGTGACCCCCTTATCAACATTGGCCAATTTTTTTTACCTATTTACTCAGCTAAGAATGTGTGTCAGTATTACTCATAATTAATAATAATTAAAATAAATGACATATGAATTAAAAATTCCAAGAATAATAATCAACTAAGAAATTAGATCCACTAATATACAAAGTAACATACAATTTAACACTCCTTACTTGCACGATACGTGTTGTGGAGTCAAGGAACAATTGAGTGAATACTATCTATTATCAAAATATCACCACTTATGTAAATAGAATATTTAACTTATAATGCACACTACTATAAGTAATATTGAATATCAATAATTTTCTTCATATTCACACCTACCCACATCTATGACATGTAATTACCTAGCATAATGTAATCCACCTAATATACATAGTAATATTACCAATAACCGAGCATATTGATCATTACATAATTATGTAGACATAGAATGGAACTCATCTAACTATCGCAAGAATTCACAACAATCGTCAGATAGGATTAGTCAAGAATATGAACATCTTCATGGTGTAGCAACAATCATCACTCATGTGTACTATCAACATGAAATAACAAATAAATCATCAAAAACTAATTAATAGGATCAATAAGGTCACAAGGAATGAAGTCTTACATCTCCCCCCCAAGATTGGGCTTTTTCCAATAATATCTAATGTAATTTTTTTTCCAAGTATGACAATAGAAATTTTTACCATCTAAATTATTCTCAAATATTATACAACTTTACAATTTAACTATCTACTCAAATGAAGATCCTTCCTTTATACAAATAATACTATAGATTTCAAGTTTCACAATACTTCATCTATCACTTAAAAGGTTATTAAGCACTACACTATATATATGCATATTTACTTTAAACAATCATAATTACTTTGACAAATTGGTCAATCATTTCACAAAATAATGAATTTACACCTTAAGCAATCATTCATTTCCTTTTATCATGACAATGCCAATAGTTAATGCATAAGTATCACAGATATTGGTTTACAACACACACACCATCAACACAACACTAATATATCCCACAGTTCAAGGAATGGGATTTATGAGGAGAAATGGTTCCAAATTCCATATCACTGATCACACACTAGGAGAGAATGAACTATGACCATCCCATACTGGTCCCATTCACATCCCCATCGAACAATCTCCACACCTAACTACCACCATCCACCCAAAAACCTCCACACACCACCACTACCATCCATCCAAAAACCTCCACACACCACAACTACCATCCATCCAAAAACTTGCACATGCCACCACTACCATCCATCCAAAAACCTCCACACACGACCACTACTATCCATCAAAAAAATTACACACACCAGATCCATCCTCAACCCATGGGGTACACTCAAGGAAAAAAAAATTACACTATGGACCAACAAATGTGGTCTTCAAAGGGGGATTCAATTCAACTCAATCTAAGGGAGAAGAAAATTCTTGAAATTTGACCATTGGCTAGCATAGGGACGCATCAAGAATCACAATGTTCCCATGTTCCAAAGAATGGAGGGACTCTCTCAACCCCAAACAAAGGATGATCTCATCCCTCAAGTGAGATCCACTCCTTAGGTACACCCAAAGCCCCATTACACAAACAAGACTCCACACTAAACCAAAACACACAACATAACATGCAATATCATCACACATAATTTAACATGAGGGTATATTCAAGTAGATCATCCCAGATGTCCACCACACCCTTATCCCAAGTTGGATACCTATTATCTCAAACTTGAGTCATAAACATAACATTCACTGGTTTCTCACAACACATATTATATTGCACTTTAAAAAATTTAGACACACTTATAAGAAAAACAACACTTATCCACTTTGAAACATATAAAGACCACTTAACACTCTTGATTGAGGCTAATTCATCTCATTTTCAGTCTTCTACTTGAGAGGTAAGATAATATTTTGCATATTATTTATCAATACTAAACATCAAATCTTTTGAATAGGATAAATTTTAAACAATCAACATTAATATTTTCAAATTCTAGGCATGTCCTCAACATATGAATAGCATTGCATTAAATTTATAAGAAAATATCACACTTGTCAAAAATCATTTCATCTAGATAATTTTCATAATTAAATTGTAGCACAACAACAAAATCTAGAGTAAGCAACATTTGTAATAATCAACCTGGATGTTTTATGGTGGATAGCTAGATTGTATTGAATTTTTAATTATGATGACCCACTTTACTACAACAATCATTAAATAATTTCTTAAGGAAATGAATCTACCTAGTTAGCATCCATCTCTATCATGAAGCAAGTTATAGTGATGAATATAAGTAACTTTGATTAACGTACTTCCAAAATGAAATTTCCCATAAACAAGACTATTAATTCTTTGAAATCCAAAAATTTATTTCATACAAATCCCTTTCCTTCTTATATCACTTCTCTAATTAGAATTACATAAATTCAAGAATAACTATAATCAACCAATAATCTAAACAAAGAGAAACATTGATTCAAGGAACTTTCCCTCCTAAAGCAAAATAACTTTCTCCTAATATGAACAAGAAGATAATAATAGTAACAATGTTGTTGGGAATCCAAGATGTTTAAATTCAAGGATGAGAGAGAAAATAATTTCAGATTTTTTTTAAACTAGTTGTAATTGATGTGCTAATTTTAACCTTTTATTGCAAGACTAAGGACAAGATCACTTAATTAATTTTCCCACAATATCAAAAATCAACTTTACTCACTAATTAAGAAATGAAACAGTGTCCCTTCCATCACAAACATGTTGAGAAACTAAAAGGTGGCATTTACATCTAATTTAAAGAGTTCAATACAACTTTCATCTATTATAAAAAGATATCAAACAAATGGTGTAGCTCCATCTTTAACTAATAAAATCTATATATTTACCCATTTGTATTATTACTTATTTTTTCCCCAAAGCTCCCAAGTGTAGCAACCTGGTGTTGTGATACATATGTAATTCCCTTCCCAAGATTAAACTAATATAATACTATAAGGTAACTAAATAAGAGAAATAAATAAATAAATAGAATAATTAAAGATAAACTACTCAATTTATAATTTGTCTATTGAAATAATGATGAAGTCTTGCATGATCCAAAATAATATTTTTCAAGTTAGATACTTTCTTTGCTAATCCAACAATTATATTTTACAAAAGGGAATTTAATAATAAATAATAATTATATTGTCACTAAGGAATTTCACAGTCATTACTTTATGATGATTTTAATAATGTACACACCCAAGGTTAATATAAATAAATTGAATGACTTTTCTTTTTCTTTTTTTTCTATTTTTGAAATCAAACATTGCTATTCCAACTTCACAAAAATTGTCAACATAATTTTTATTCATTTAAACTACACATAAACATGGAACATATTTTGATATGGTTAGTATTAAATCTCCACAATTTCATTAACTTATTCCCCCAAAGATATTATTACCATTAAAAATTGAAATCAAATAGGACATCTAAAATTGTTAGTGAAGCTAGAATCAAGATTACATAAAGGCTAAGATATGTAATAGAATCAAATACTAAAGATGCATCGTAAGTGTTGAACCAACCCCAATCTATTTACTTTTCCAAGTGAGCTATTTAATACCTAATCATTAGAAATGAAGACAATAATTTAAACAATACTTTAAACCAATATTAAAAGAATAAACATACAAGAAATAAGCTAACAAGAACTATACCATCCAATATTGAATGTAATGCCCCGTCTTAATAACCTAAGAATGTTGCAAAAGTGATATAAAAGTGTAATAATTTTTTTTTTTTAGTATTAATATTATGTTAAATAGTTGCATACATTCTTAGGTTAAACGACGTTACACTACTTTGAGTATTCCATAAGCGACTTAAGTATTTCACATTGCACTTAATAATTCATAACATAAAGATAACATTGCATAATAATAAATTTTCATTCAAGATATAATTAAGTACAAACATTTTTCCATACATTGCATTGATAAGATATTACATTGCTCATCCATCTGATGAGGTAGTTCAAATAATAGATACAATTAACAATTACATTGATCACCTCTTATACAATTGAGGGATGTTTTCAAATACATGTTTTCAAATACAATGATGAAAGTATAGAAGAAGTCCATGTGCCAGCTCTCCATCCATGAAGTGCACAATGCTACGAACAAACTGGGGACCCAACGGAGTAAGGTGCACGTTCCACCCAACCATGTGGTACCCGTAGGTCCACCCCCCGTGCTAGGAGATAGTAATAAGGCTACCTAGACCTAATCTACTAACCCTAGACACTAGTACGTACAAACTATTGGTTACATTGCTTCCAGATTTTGACAATTGATTTGAAACACAAACACAAGGTTTAACTATTATTCTAGGTGGAGTGTCATCACAACGATGCAATGGTTACCCTGGTGTTTCTTCCTAGGTTCCGGCCCCCAATCCTTGGGTTACCCTGGCAACCTCTTACGAAACCTGGCCCCTATTGCATACAGTTGTGGAATCGTATATCTCTTAAGAAAATGAGACACCAATTTTGCCATTCCAGGCCTTCTCATCTTATACTCAAGACTATGGGAGCTCAAGAGTCATAAGTGAGGCATGTACCTCTTGTTAAGTGTTTTTAACTCTATCTAATATGTCATTTAGTTTTCACTGACTTACTTAACTAATTGTAAGTTACCCTGACACCACTTTGTGTGTCGGCCCTTACAACTAGCCACTCCCCTAAATATAACAAGGTTTCTAAGTTTTCATGACTAGGGTTTACCAAATACACAATTTACATCACACAATGATAATTAAATCATAACAATACCAAACACCATGTTTAACTCTTGCACAAACCCAAGTCAATAAGGAATACTTTGAAAACAATCATACCCCCATTTTACCGAATTTTACTCTGGAAGACTTGAACAATTTAAAAATTTCCCATTTTGCCCAAAAAAAAACACAGTAATGCAAATCAAGGAATTAAATATCTATATTTCGGATTTATTAAATCCTCTCAAGAAAAAGACTAAAAATAACATAATTATTAATCTACAACTTCATTTACTTTCCATTCAGTCAACGAGAATTAAACAAGAAATTTAAAACTACTTAATTATATTATATTTTACTCAATATAAAATATTCATTTAAATTAACTAATTAAAAAAAATATTTAATTATGTAAATCATAAATATAATATATAAAATAATATTATATATCATATTTAATATATTATAATATATATATATATTATATATATATTATATATAATATATATATTAAATATATATTAATATTAAAATTCCAAACTTCAAAATTAAACAACTCGCATATACCCGAAATTCGTCATACATAATTCATAATGCATAAGTTTTAAAAGAAAAACTTTAAATTAAAACCCTGGTAGGGCACGCGGCCCCTACCGCAGCTCCCAAATGGGAGCTCACAGCGGATGGGGAAGCCGCGGCCTCCCTGTGGGGAGGACGCGGCCCCCTAGCTGGGTTGCGCCCTCACAAGCATAAAATGGGGAGGGTTTGGCCCTCCCCAAAATAGTCCTAAATTTTTTTAAAAAAATTAAAATAAATTCGCCGACAACATCGAAATGCGAGCACAAATACACAGATTTATATATATATTTTTTTTATGGGATTTTGCCGGCGGAAAAATTTTCGTACGGCGGATTCAAGAGGAAATATCACTTACATAAAGAAAAATTTTAAAATAAAATCCCTGTATGAAATTTCGCCGTACGGCGATTTCATCAGGGTTCTTTTCTTTTTTTATTTATTTTTATTTTAAAAAAATAACATTCTTTTCAAAACACAGTATACAGTTCCATGTAAAAGAAATTTAAATTATAAAAGTTATTGGAAGATCAAGAAAATTCAACAATTAAGGAGAAAATTACTGCTGGTAAATTTACCAGTATTTTATTTTATTTCTAGAATTTATCAAGATTTCTTGTTTCCAAATCTGAGAGTTTCATATTCAATCTACAGAGGTTTCCAAATAAGAAATCTACAATCCCTTTCAGAATTAACAGTGAAAGATTTTCCAGTAAACACACAAAATTCTCTTTTCTCAAGTATTTCATTTAAACACAACAAATGAAATTATACCAGCAAAATACCTGTGAATCCTTTGCTATTTGAAGAAGAAACCCTTGTAGCCTTTCTTGCCTGTAGTTTCAATTCCTTCCCGTAGTGCCAATTCCAAAACAAATAACCAATATCCAACCACCAAGATTCTTTGAAGGATCTTCTAAAAGAAATAACAACCCCAAACAAAGAGAAAAATACCAATTCTTAAGAAATTTTGGGTTTTTACACACAGAGAAATAATTTTGCCAGTGCCCAGAAAAATTTCCCCGAGGCAATACAATAACCCCGTGCAATTTCCCGAGATCCTCAATAACCTCCGTAAGAAAATCTCCATAATCTTTTTGCAATTATGGCACTCATAGACATGTCGAGAGGTTGTTGAGAAAATATCTTCTCCACCTCTCGGCAGTTTTTGCCATTCAAAATATTTGCATGTAATTTAATTAATCTATTAAATTTAAAATTTGAAATCAATTTTCTTTCAAAACACATGCAACTTAATTAATTTCATTTTTCTAATTTAAATACCAAAAATCAATTTTCCAAACACAATTTAATTTACATGCATAATATATTTTAATTTATTTTCTAATCTATTTAAACACAATATAATTTATGCACTTAATAATTTAATCTAATTAATTAATTTATTTAATTAAATAGTTAAATCCTTTTAAAGATCAACTATTTAACTAATTAAACTAACTAATGTATTAAATAATTAAGTAAATAAATTTCAATTATATTTAAATATTAATTAATAACAATAAATAAAACACAATGATTAACATTAAAACATAAGCAAATTTACCTTTTCAAAACAATTTAACCAACAGAACACATTACAAAACAACCTATGACCCAACTAAAAACTGACAACGTACTAATACTAAGGTTAGAGATTGGACTATGATTAACCTAACTACTATCTCCCATTCAACAATTTCGTTGAGTCTTGACACGCTCAAACCTGATTACACAGGTGGAGTCGGTGTCATGTACCTACAAATCCTACAACCAAGCAAACAATGTACATACATGTATATATATATATATAAAGCATAAAACAGACACACCGTGCGGAGAAAATCACAGATATCGCAGGGCACTCGCAAGTGAGTGATGCGATTCTGTTCTCCACACCAATACACTCATAGAAAACTGACTCAATAAATATTGTTAGTCCATCATAAACATGTGTGTAACCATAAACAACTGAAAATGAACATCTACACTAAATCATATCATGTCTGAAAGCAATAAACATCACACAAAGTATCATCATGTCACAGATTAATCCATCATCGCTCAAAATCAGCGATCCAAGTATCCAACAAAACAACATAAGTCTAACAGTATGAAACAGTATCAACATAAAGTATAGCATAAATGGAGGGGTACTACATTGAACACCCTATCATTATAGAACCAATAACTCAACAATTTGAGATTGATTATGTATATTTGTAGTATACGCGCACAACTAAACATATACACATAACTCTTGACTATTTAGTTTGTTAACATTTGTTAGTAATTATACTTTAATGGATTTAGAAGCTTTAATGTTATAGTTCACAAATTAAACCTTATTTCTTTACTTCATAACTCAACCCAAATTATTATTCTTCTTACAAAAATTCGTAGGTGATTTCAATTACCAACTTTGCTTACTATACCTTAACTTTCTATGATAAAATTGTTTGAATCACTTTGATATAAATTAAAATATTTTTATTCTTGTATTTAATGGAGACATTGTTCATCCACTAAAAAACCAATTAAATAATTAAACTCTCTAACAAGAACAAAATCCTAAAAATAAGAGGATAAATAAAATCAACAATTTGTAACCAATATTTCTAAGCACTATACAATTAAGGCTCTTAATGCATAACTAGAAACTAATTTTTAAAAACTAACTTAAAAAGTCATGTAATAGTTTTTTTTCTCATGTTTCTATCTTTCTCATAGAAGATTTCCTTCAGATATTTCTCTTTCCTACATGATACCCTGACTTGGTTTCATTCAATTTATTTTGGTTTTCAATTTATTGTTTTAGTTTCAAAGTAGGAGATGGTAATGTTTTAATCATAAATTATATTTGGTTTACTAGGTTTCTCTTAGTGTTGGATATGTTTTAGAAATATTGGATTTCTAGAAACCCTTTAAATTTGATCATCTAACTATTTTTTTTTGCATTCTATGTGAACATATTTTTAGGACTGTTTTATGAAAAAAAATTATTGTGAATAAGGATGCCAATGTTTTCTTGATAAATCATGATTGGTGATCTCGATTAATGCTATTTTTTGAATATGTTTTTATGAGATTAATAATAGAAAAAACTATTAAATTATATGCTTCAATAGCATTTTTATCAGTTTTTATAATCAAATACATGAAACTACTTTTAAATGAATTTTTGTTTGGCATAAGGGCAGCAATATTGTTACCTCAACAAAACCAACCTCTTTCTCTCTAAATCCATTGGCTGAAAATTCCAAGATATTCTTTCTTATTCAACACATATACTTAAATACAAAGATACACAAAGAATAAAAAATAATATGGGCCAATGGGCTCTCCACCCAACCATAGGATTGAGATTTAGTCCACCCCCAAGCTAGGGTCACATTGCACTTCCGCAGACTACTTCCCACATACAATCAACAATCCAAAGTGTAACATAAAACAACCACATTACTAAACTTAACACATGAAAGCCAGTAATCATAAAGGCTCCTAGAAAATTTTATACTTTATATACTTTTCACATCACAACATCTTTCATTCATATTTCTTTATTTTAACACACAAAAGCGTATAAATGAAAATAAACTAAACAAGGTGGAAGATTTGACCAATGAAAACCCTAACACACTACTTGCAACAACACAAGAAATTCAACATCAAATTCCACATATATTTTGTTATAAGCAAGACCAATATGACAAAAAAACTCATTACAAATCAACAAAGATAGATAAGTAAAAGGTTAGACCTCACCAAGAAAGTTTTCTATCCAACTTGAGGAAAACTATCTCCAAGAACTCTCTTCCATTGCTCCTCCTTCTTCAAAAACATGGAAAGAATTCAAAATGAAGAATGAAGAAACCAAACATGAACTTAAGAACAATCCAAAAAGCAAAAGAGAGAAAACCCCTTCCTCCACATAAATAGAGAGAATAAATGTAAGGGGAAAAGCAACCTGCTTTTCAACTTCCCAACAAGCCTTTCAACTCCAACTTTTGTCACTTCTCATAAGTGAGTAATTAGAGTGGTTTTTGGACTTTATAACACGAATTTTATGAAATAAAAATACCTCTCACCCATAAACCTATCACCTAGGAAACATTTTAAACAATTAAGACCACATAAGGACTTCATAAAACATAAATTAAGTGGCCATTTTAATAAAATGAATCAAGAGACTAATAAAATAACTCACATACACACAAACCAAGCCACACAAAAGAAGGTTAAATCACATGCCCATGATAATACTAATATTTCACAAGGATACAATAATGAAAGTAGCTATGTGACCCCCTTATCAACATTGGCCAATTTTTTGTACCTGTTTACTCAACCAAGAATGTGTGTCAATATTACTCATAATTATTAAGAATTAAAAAAAAAAGACATATGAATTAAAGATTCCAAGAATAATAATCAACTAAGAAATTAGATCCACTAATCTACAAAGTAACATACAATTTAACACTCCTTAGTTGCATGATACCTGTTATGGAGTCAAGGAACAATTGAGTGAATACTATCTGTTATCAAAATATCACCACTTATGTCAATAGAATATTTAAATTGTAATGCATACTACTATAAGTAATATTGAATATCAATAACTATCTTAATATTCACACCTACCCACATCTATGATATATTATCAACTGTAATTCCTCGTTGCGTGAACCCCAAAGGACAACTAAGACAACAATTACAACATAATTTTTTTTAAGAAAAATGTAAATATACATGAGATGTACATTAAATCACGAAACATGAAATGCAATTAAACAAATATACTATCAACTTGCATCCTCTAGGGTACACATGACAACATTACAAAACCTAAACCCATACCATAATGGTAGCAAATGAATTCCAAGTTTACATTACAAACCATGATATAGCATACGTTTATAAAATCATACATCCATTTTAATTCCATCAATAAGAAACATCCACATATGAAACTCAACATAAAAAAGATTAACTTATTCCCAATAACCATAAAAATTTTATCATCATGTGAATTCAATGGAGCATATTTCCATAGATACAACACATAAAATAATGGCTACCATGAAACATTAGCCACATAAGGTTTACAAAGGTAAAATAATACATTACATCTATTTCATTACATTACATCGTTCAATGTCATAAGTATACATGAATGTTTCCCAACAGAACGTGGGAGTAGTACATCAAATACATGAGTATAATAGGAATGAATAATATACAACAGAATGTATGGTGAACTCTGGAACACTCTGCATCTGAACAACACCACGCTACATGAACGATGAGAAGGAACCCAACAGGGTGTATAGCACATTCCACCTAACCACGTGGACCCAAAGTCCCACCCCCCGTGCTAGGAGCTGACAAGAAAGACTCATGATCCAAGACAGTCGAGCAAAACGACCAGGAGACCTAACCATATAAAAAAAACTAGAACATAACAAACAACAACATCAGTGACTACCTACTAGATGATTGCTTCAAGAGACATACAAAGGAAATGGAAAGGGTTATATGGGAGAGTGTTATCGCATGAGTCTCTTATGGGTTATTTTGGCTACCTCTCAACAAATGCCAACCCCCATCTATGGTTATCCAGGCTACCTCTCAATAGATGTTGACCCCATAGGGTGACACGTGCGGGACCACTAGCCTCTCATGAGGACAAGGTAGTGATCTTGCCGACCATATCCTTCTCAATTGGGTGAAGCCACAATAGTGGTTTACAATTGAAGTGAGGAAGGAAAACTCAAAAAAAATGAATGCATGGCAAAAACCTTGATTTTAGGGGTTCGTACGAACCTATTGGTTTGACTAAACCCATTAGGGGTTCACTAGAACCTGGGTTTGGGTGAACCCTTTTAATACTTTCCAGCAAAAAAATCCAACAAAACCCCTTATAAAAGGGGGGTTCAAATGAAACCTGGTTCGAACGAACCCCTGGGGGTTCACTCGAACCCCTAAGGGTTCATTCAAACCCCCCTTATTCCTCATCCCCCCCTGAGACACAAAAAACCTAAATTTTGGTACTTCGAAGCTCAGGTTGAAGATGAAAATGGAGGAATCTTCACAAACCCAACTGGAATCAGGTAGTCCTCGGAATGAGCTATCCAATGAATATAATTTTAATATGTTTTGGTTTTATTATGTATTTGTTTTTTTAGTTTTATTAAATATAGGTTTTTCATTAAAAATGAAGGTCTTTTTTCTACACATGTGGAAAAATAGAAGATTATCCAAAAAAAAATTGAAAAATATGAGTGCACCAGATATTGAAGTCCTTGATCCAACAAAAAAAAAATGAATTTCAATATATACAAAAAAAGTTATGCATTATATGGTCACACTATGTTAGAATTTTAATTGGTTTGACTTCGAAACTTTATTAAAGAAAAAATATTCAATAATAAACTATCTAACCAAGTGAAAACACTAGATATTTGAGTTACAAATCTAAATTCGAAAGAATTAGAATTTTATCCTTCATGGAAAAAAAGTTATGCGTTATACGGTGTGCATCGCTTTTTTAAAATGTTGTTTTTTGAAAAAAAACTAGTTTTCATGGGAGATGGAAAAAGAAGAGTATTCTGATTCCAAAATTTTTGAAAAAAATATCTTTAGAATCTACAAACAAAATTTGATGAGACTCTAGTTTGCATCATCTTCAAATTCTTCATGGTTTAGCCGCTATAGGTGCCTGAATGTGAAGATTTAGTTTAAAAAAATAATTTCAATGTCCAGTTTGGCCAAAACTTGTAAACCACTATTGTGGGATCACCCAGCCCACCCTTAGTTTTTGAGATCACTAATGGCATGGGTTAGGTATCTTACTTATCATTAGTTAATGCGTTCCTACCCAAACCCACTAGTTTATCTTGTTAGGTTTTCACTTATTTAACCAACTCTTCCATGGGTTATCTAGGTTGCCCCTTTGTACATTGGATGCCATGAAGAGCCACTCTCCCTAATAGCCCAAAAAGAAATCTCACAACACCAAGGATGTAAAAAAACACAAAACATGAAAAAAATCATGATTCTAAGAACAAATGTGAGGCATGGACCCTCTCGCCAAACAACCATAACAAAAGACAACACAATAGATCAAGGTAACACCCACATGAGACGAATCCAAAAAAGCAACCAACTTATAAAGATCAATCATGGAAATCCACATAAAACAAGTTTCCCATTACCTCTGGAAGACTATAGAACAACTACCCATAAGCTCCCACTGGCAATTAACTCAAAACTAAGGGTTCCCTCATGCCTAAATACAAAATCTCATCCAATAAAAATATTTCAAGGGGAAAAGAAAGCCACCAACTTGGACACATGAAAGTCAACCTTTAGTTTACTAACACAATGAAAACTTAAAGAACATCTTAAATTCATCCAAATATTCCAATTTATACGACCACTGAAAAAAATCATATAACTAATCTCAAACACCATAAAAACTTATTTTAAATCTAATTGTATTTTGATACAACCCAATTGAATTTTAATGTAATCTAAATCTAAATGATTTCACATACATAACTAGATCAATTTTAATTGAAATTCACCAATAAATATCTACTTAAACATTTTATAGACAAATTTCACTTAAGTTAATACAACCCACTTACTTTTAACCATATATATATAAACATATAAACACATCCATATAAATACATAAAATTTTAGTCTAATCTATTGTCATAAACAAGCCTACTCAACCAAATATAAAAAGCTATATATATATATATACTAACATATTTTTATAACTGAATAGAGGAGATAATAGTGCAGTTTTGTAACAACATTCTACATCTTAAAATAATAAAACTAGTTGTTGTTATTTAATCAATCTATGTAAAAACTAAACCAACAGTCCAAGCAGTGTAAAGAGAGATAATCATATAAGAAAAGAAACTTAAGACTAGCGCAAGCAACCTAGGCGCAACCCTCATAAGTTAATAAATAAACTAACAGCCAACAACAACAACTAAAGTCTCCACCGCACAAATATGAGTCAACCAGTTTTAGAGCAACGAATGAAGTATGCAATATTGGGCACCTAACAACCAAAGTGGAGTAATAAAAACTCAATTCTAAGATCTTAACTTCTTTCCTAAAACACCAACTAGTTTGCATTTTAGAGAATAGACTTGTATTAAAACGAATTGAAGCTACAATTTCATTTACCTTAAGAAAAATCAAAGGAGGGATCCCTACAGCTGCGGCCAACCCTCATTACAGGCAGAACGAAATATAAAATGGTGCCAAAGAAAGTGACTAAGTCCATAAGCAAGGTGTAGCCAAAACTATAAGGGAAATTACGACCCAACATCAAACAATAACCCCAACACAAAACCCAGATTTCAATCCATTTCAAAATGAATCCTATGCAAGGTATTGGAATGAAATAAAACACCTGACTAAATAATTGATTTCAACAAGAGAAAAAAGAAGAAGAATTGATATCCCAACAAGGTGGAGCACACACCTATCCAAAGTAAAGAATCAAACTCAATTTCCTCAAAAGTTTCCAAGGATGAACTAAATAAAAGGGTGCTATGGAAGAGTGATTTCAAAGCACAAAATTTAATCAGCAAAATTCAATGTGCAATAGTAAAATGAGAATGCCATCCATAGACAGAGAGGACGCCATTGCAGAAGTCAAAAGGATATGCCAGAAACACTCAAAGGCTGGATGAAAAGATTTGGAAATTAAACTTACATGAATACCAACAATCCTCATACAAAGGATAAAATTAAATTTAAATAGAACGCAACAATGAGAAGAATGTGGTGATAACTTCACAGCCTAAAGAAAGTCTATTAAGCAACAACACTATGAAATTTTTTAAACAACTAACAATTATTGAACTTAGCTTTGAAATCCACAAATGGGTGAAAAAAAGAGAGAAATAATTCCAACCTGGAGTGTAACGTTCGTTGACAGAGACGAAGACCAACAACGACCTATTATGCAATACTCCAATTCATCCTATAGAAATCAACCAATTTCTTTCTCCAATGTTCCCAAAATTTGTAATTTTAAATGGAGAAGCGAAATCGACAAACTATCTAAAGAGTGAAAACATTTTTTGCAGAGTGAAATAATTTGCAGAACAAATTAATTTTTCCATCCCCCAAAACAATAAACCTCTTTCCTTTTCTTTTTCATTTTCAATTTTGGGAGTTGCCTTTAGTTTTCAAAACCTAAAATCAATAAAGATATCAATTTTCCCATCTTTTTTTCAATTTCGGAGTGCACATGTCCATGCACTCATCTTTTTCCTTTTTTACTGATTTTTTTTATCTTTTGCAAATCTTTCATTTTTATCTTATTTAAAAATCATGTTTATCTCCACATTTAATTAATTAAAAACTCATTATATATTAATATTTATCTTTAATTATTATTTAACAATTAAAGACATTAAATCACACTATTACATTTAATAAATAATTATTGTTATCCACATAAATATTTTTAATAAAAATGATTCATTTAATTACAATTTAAGTTTTTAAAATAATTTAATAATTAACTTAGCAAAAATTTACTTAATAATCTAATTTAACAATTTAATTAAATCAATGTCTCCCTTAAGAACGTTATAAAAATGATTAATTAATCAACATTAATAATCTTAATAAAGAAAACATCAATTATAACAAATAATTAAAATGACACTTAACAATGATTAGAAAAAATGACCAAAAAAAAAAGATACCAAAACGGAAACGAGGTTGTAGATGAACGACACCATCAAACACAATGATGGGGTGACATACTCGAACGGGGAAAATTTCTTGTCAACTCTATTTTCAAATTCATACTCATTGGGATTGTAGGGCACACACAGACTTGACAACGCGGGTGGAGTCAGTGCTAGGTACCTGCATCCTCCATCAAACCAACTTCATGCAACATATATATATATATAGATATCTAATCGCAAGCACATAGTGAAAGGTAGTCACAGCGTAGCAGGGCGCTCACAAATAAGTGATGCTACACCGTCCTTTCACCATGACTCAAGAAAAAAACATATCATAAATATCAGGAAGCAAGCATTAATCAATAACATCACAACATAATACCACATCAAGATGATAAGCATAACTAGATAAAGACAAACACCATGCATCATTATATCATCAACATCATAAGACAATATCATGAGCATCCAAGAACTAAACTGCCAACCACACAAGTCAAACTAGTGAAACAATCACCATCATAGTCTCAAGTCCTCAACACAACATAAAAAGAGTATCAAGATAGTGACAACAACATGAGGGGTATTATATCCTCCCCCCTAAATCTAGGCTTACTCCTGGAAGCTAGTGAACAAATAACGAAAGGATTCTCTAATGTGGGATGCATCCTCCCATATCACTAAAGTCTCATCATTAGGGTCCTATTGGACCCACACCTGTTCAATTTCTCTACCCCTAAGAGTGAGCATCCTATGCTAAAGAATGGCCACAAGCTTGAGTGCCAGTTGCCCGTCCTCAACCTATAATGCTTTCCAATCAAGTACGTGAGAAACATTTGGATAATAAAGCCTAAGTATAGAAACATGAAACACATCATGTGTGCAAAATAGACTAGGTGGAAATGCTAGGTGATAAGCAACAGGGCCAATTCTCTCCAACACCTCAAATAGGCCTACAAAACAAGGCACCAACATAGAGCCTTTTCCCATAACGAATTGGACTCTTTAGCAGACATACTCGCAGGAAAACCCGATCACTAACAAAAAACGGACGGTCAACCCTATGCACATCAACATACTTCTTTTTCCTATCCTGTGCTACTACAAGATGCTCTTTGATGTGAGCTACCTGTTTT
Source organism: Sequoia sempervirens (assembly GCA_007258455.2). Classification (NCBI taxonomy): domain Eukaryota; kingdom Viridiplantae; phylum Streptophyta; class Pinopsida; order Cupressales; family Cupressaceae; genus Sequoia; species Sequoia sempervirens. The sequence continues at coordinate 70,872,623 of VDFB02179234.1, forward strand.
TCCATATCCTAAAGCATTTTGGGTCCAAGGATAACTCGGTCCCAACTCAACATGGTCCAACAAGGATGGCCATATAATTCCTGAAAGGGAGCCATACCAATCAAGCTATGATGTATGTTGTTGTAAGAAAACTCCACCAAATGCAAATAGTCCTCCCAACATAGTTGTTGATCCATCACATACATTCGAAGCATGTCCTCAAGAACTTGGTTGAACCTCTCAGTCTGACCATCTGTTTCAAGATGGTATGCAAAACTAAAGTTCAACTGGGTCCCTAAGGCACACTGCAAGAATGTCCAAAATGCAGAAGTGAACACCGAATCTCTGTCAGAAATAATCCTTCATGGAATTCCATGTAGTTGAACAATGTCTTCCATGAATATTCTAGCTATCAATGAAGCAGTGTAAGATTATTAGGTGGAGGAGAAGTGTGCCACCTTGGTCAACCTATCAATAGTGACCATGATAGCATCGTGTTGATGAGAAGTCATAGGCAAACCACCAATATGATATCCCATTTCCACTCTAAAACGAGATGAGGCTACAAAAGGCCTGCAGGATGCTAGTGTTCTACCTTGACTCTCTAACATTCCAAACATCTCACCACAAACTCTAGAATATCTCTCTTCATGGGGTGATCCCACAATAGTGGTTTACAATTTTTGGCCAAATTGGACACTAAAATATTTTTTTGTAACTAAATCTTCACTTTCAGACACTTATAGCGACTAAATCGTGAGGAATTTGAAGATGATACAAACTAGAGTTTTATGAAATTTTGTCTATAGATTCTAAATATATATTTTTTAAAATTTTTGGAATCAGATTGCACTTCTTTTTCCATCTCCCTTGAAAACTATTTTTTTCAGAAAACAACATTTTAAAAAAGTGACGCTCACCGTATAATGCATAATTTTTTTTCCATGAAGGATAAAATTCTAATTCTTTCGAATTTAGATTTATAACTCTGATATCTAGTGCTTCCACTTGGTTAGATATTTTTTTATTGAATATTTTTTCTTTAATCAAGTTTCAAAGTCAAACCAATTATAATTCAGACATAGTGCGACTGTATAACGCGTAACTTTTTTTATATGTATCAAAATTCAATTATTTTTTCTTTGTTGGATCAAGGACTTCAGTATCTAGTGCACTCATATTTTTTAGATTTTTTTTTTTATAATCTGCTATTTTTCCACATGTAAAGAACAAAGAGCTTGATTTTCGGTGAAAAACCTACATTCACAAGAAATAAAAAATAAATATAATAATAAAATAAAATTTATTTAAAATTATACTTTTTGGAATGCTTATAATAAGGACTACACACTTACAAAAAATAAAATTTAAATAAATTCATTTGATCCCCCAAAAGGTAAATCCAAAGTGGGTTTTTATCAGCATTTTGATAGGTGTAAAGGAGACTCTGTGATAGGTATGGTTTAAAACTAGAGGGGTTCTATCCAAGGGGGTTTGATTTAAGGTAGTTTGATCAAGCCCTCTTCAATTGGAATGCTTTAAATGGAACTTTTTAAGGCTTAAATCATTATATTTTCTAAAAATATGTGATATCAGCAAAAATCTGTTCCTCCGAGAAATTGTAAACTAGCTTTGTGGGATCAGCCCATGCCAACCCAAAAGTATAGTGAACAAGGGTTTTCATACATCTTCTTGACTCTTGGGTGAGAAAAATAGGGAGCTTGATGTTCCTTAGTCATGATTAGGGTACAAACACCCTTTGCCGGAGGTACATGCATATGACCCAAATACCACAAAATTCCATCTAATTCAAATGAATAACCAAAAAATTTCCCTCCAAATCCCTATCTGGCTCAACTTCAGACTTCACTTCCTGATACCAGTTATCTGTGGGAAGTGTTGTGAGGATTTGGCTCCTCAAATCCACATCAAGAGTCACTACAGATATCTCATGTCTCTGTTGACTCAAAGCATCTACCACTACATTTTCCTTTCCCTATATGTACTTAACCTCAAAATCATATTCGTAAAGAAATTCCATCCATCTCCTCTACGTAGCATTTAGGTTCGGCTATGTAAAGATATACTACAAGCTACGATGATCACTATGTAGCTCGAACCGATGCCCCAATAAGAAGTGCCTCCATCTCATAAGGGCATGAACAATAACAACTAACTCCAAATTGTCTGTGGGGTAATTCAACTCGTGATGCTTGAACTTGTGAGACTCGTATGCAATCACACGACCTTCTTGCATCAAAAAAAATCCTAAGCCTTCCAAGGACGCATCTGTACACACCACAAAATCCCTAGTAGGATCAAGAATTGCTAGGATTGGTGCACTGGTAAACTTTTCCTTAAGTGTTTGGAAAGTTGACTGGCACTACTCTAATCAAATAAATTTCTTCCCTTTCCTCTAAAGAAAAGTGATGGGGTACACGATCCTCAAAAATCCCTAAATGAACCACTAATAGTAGCCTGCTAAACACATAAAATTGAAAATCTTAGGAACATTCATGGGTGCTGGCCAATCAATGATGGCTTGGATCTTTGAAGGATCTACAATGATACCTTCACTAGAGATGACATGACCCAAGTATTTCACTTCAGTTTTAAAGAACTTACACTTTTCCAGATTAGCATGCAATTGATTATCTCTCAAGCACTACAACACCTATCTCAATTGTTCCTCATTCTCCTCCATAGTTTTTGAGTAGATTAGGATATCATCGAGAAACATGAGATCAAATCTATCCAAGTATTTATAGAAGACTCCATTTATCAGACTCATGAAAAGTAATGGTGCATTTTTCAGCCCAAACTACATAATAGTGAATTCAGAATGCCTGTAACAAGTGTGAAATACAATTTTGTATATATCAGCTTTGCCTATTCATAATTAATGGTATCCAAACTTAAGATCAATCTTTGAGAATACCTAAGCCCCCTTTATCTGATAAAATAGGTCATCAATTCTCGACAAAGGGTATCGGTTCTTCACCATTACTTTGTTTAGCTACCTATAATCAATGCACAAATAGAGGGAGCCATCCTTCTTCTTCACGAATACCATTGGTGCTCCCCAAGGGGAAACACTAGGACAAATGAATCCTTTTTACTAATAATTCCTCCAACTGCAAATGGAGCTCTTGAAGTTCCTATGTTGTCATTCGATATGGAGCCTAGGATATAGGCTTAGCTCCAGGTACAAGATCAATTCTAAAGTCGATGTCACACTTTGGCTGAATCCCCAAAATTTCACTTGGAAAAACATTTGAGAACTCCTTGAGGAGAGGGTAGTTATCCAATGACACCTCTTGACTCTCTTCGAACTCCAAGTCATTGACTGATATAGCAAACAACTAACAACCTTGATGGAAACACCTCTTCAGTTGCATGGCAGAGGTCATTTGTAGTGAGATGGGTCTATGTATGGCAACAATCTCAACCTCAATGCCTGAATCATCTACACGATGCATAGTCTTGTGGTGATAATCCATTATAGCTCAGTGAGCACTCAACCAATCTATACCTAAAACAACATCATAGGAACCAAGAGGTAGGATTTAGAGGTCCACCATAGTCACCAGTGACCCAATTTCTAAACTATAGCTCTGAACAAGTGATTCAACTACTACCTTTGCTCTGGAGGCCAATTCGACCTGCCACTTAATGCCTTGCTTTGCTGCCACCAGTCTATAGTGCTCTACTAATGAAGGAGAAATAAATGAATCTGATACGCCATAATCAAAGAGAATAGAAATACTAGTTCCTTGTAATACACCCGATGTATCAACCATGGTGGCCTAATGATCAGCTTGATGGTTGTCAACCACCATGAAAACTTGGTGTGATCTATCCGCATTACCCACTGTTGGCTCAGAAGCAATTGGGCTTTAACTAAAACCTGTAGTGTTCCTTTGTCGAAATTGTCTATAAATATGTCCCTATTGACTACAATAGAAACAACATGTGCCCCAACCAAAACCTCTACCACCAAACGGTGCATTGGACTGGTAGAAACTACCCTGATTAGGTGTCGATTGTGTACTCTATGTAGGTTGCTCAAAATAGTCCTGCCGAGCTCGATGCCAATTCTGATTCTTTCTTGCCTAAGATCTACCAGTCTGCAGAGACTGAGTATTTTTTTTCTTAGGTTGAGACTATTGTTTTTGCTGCTACTAACCACCCTTAGAGGGTGCATGATGAATCCTGGAAGATCCTACAACTTGAGGCTTCCCACCTCGAGAACCAAAACTAGATGTGGGTGCAATGCCAATTTGAACACCTGTGTGGCCTCCCAAATCCATGGCCAAGTTTTCCTCCATAAGACGAGGATTTTCAATAGCTATCTCCATCATCTTTGGCTTGAAGACTCAAACTCCTCCATTGATTCAAGCATTCAAGCCCCTAACAAGGTGTTGAACTAGCATTGCCTCATCATTGTTGATTCCCACATACTGCTTGAGCTCATAGAATCAGCACTCGTACTACTCAACAAACATTGCCATTTGTCTCAACTCATGGAATTCATCTACCCAACGCTATCTCTAGTGGTCTGAAAGGAAACCGGCCCTAAATCTCTCCAAAAAAAACTCCCAAGTCACTATGTCAATGTCCAGGTGAATTTCTGGTCTTCTAGTCACCACCAAGTGGATGCAAAGCCTCTAAGGTGCATGATGGCGCACCTAGCATTAATATTACTACCATAAGGATGAATAGAAAAGCATTGGTCCAGATCAATTAGTCATGTTTTTGCCTTTAGTCCTCCACCAGTACCATCAAATGTGGGAGGTTGTGCTCTCAACAAGTCTCTCATCTGACCCACCACTACAACATCTTGCTTTGCTACCGATTCCCTTCGTCTCAATGATCTCTCTCTTTCTCTCTCCATCGTCTATTGCTCCTCCGTTGGACTAGGGCCTAAACAACCAAGAATCTCCTCAAGTAGGTGTTGCAACTTTCCACCTTCTAGACTCGACTACTCTAGGTTTTCTCCTCTGCCTCCTAGATTTTTTTGGGAAATCTGACATTCCTCATGTTCTAAACCATGGGAGCTTGGAGGAAATGAAATTTGATGGTTGGCTCTGTAGCCACCACCTTAGCCTCTTCCATGGTCATGACCCCTACCCTGAGGCATGTTCCTGCACAACATTAGAGGAGGAACATGTGAGATCAAGAGTTAAATGTAAAGGTTACCTAATGGGCTCAATCTACCTAGAGAACTAAGTGTTTGCAAACCTGGCTTTGATGTACCAAGTTGTAATGCCCCGTCACGCAAACTCCAAAGGACAACTAAGACAACAATTACAACACAATTTCATTTTTTTTAAAAGTAAACATAAATGAGATGTACATTAAGTTACGAAACATGAAATGCAATTAAACAAATATACTATGAACCTATGTCCTCTAGGGTATATGTGATGACATTACAAAACCTAAACACACACCATAATGGTAGCGAATGAATTCTAGGTTTACATTACTAACCATGATATAGCATACATTTACAAAATCATACATCCATTTTAATTCCATCAATAAGAAACATCCACATATGAAACTCAACATAAACAAGATTAAATTATTCTCAATAACCATAAACATTTAATCATCATGTGAATTCAATGGAGCATATTTCCATAGATACAACACATCAAATAACAGATACCATGAATCATTAACCACATAAGGTTTACAAAGGTAAAATAATACATTACATCATTCACTGTCATAAGCATACATCAATGTTTCCCAACACAATGTGGGAATACTACATCAAATACATGGTATAACAAGAATGAATAATATACAACATAATATATGGTGAACTTTGGAACAGTTTGCATCTAAACAACACTGCGTTGCACGAACATTGATAGGGAACCTAACGGGGTGAATAGCTTGTTCCAACCGATCATGTGGACCCAAAGACCCACCCCTCATGCTAGGAGATAACAAGAAAGATGCACGATCCAAGACAGTCGAGCAAAACGACCATGTGACCCAACCACAAAAAGAAACTAAAACATAACAAACAACAACATCAATGACTACCTACCAGATGACTGCTTCCAAAGACATACAAAGGCAATGGCAAGGGATACAATGGGATACTTTCATCACATGACCCTATTATGGGTTATCCTGGTTGCCTCTCAACAGGCGTTAACCCCCATCTATGGTTATCTAGGTTGCCTCTCTATTAGCGTCGGCCCCATAGGGTGACACGTGCGGGACTACTAGCCTCTCATGAGGATGAGGTAGGGATCTTACTAACCATGGCCTTCTCATCCCACCCTTATTCTATGAGATCACTAACAGCCTGGGCGAGGTATCTTACTTATCTTTAGTTAATGTGTTCCTGCCCAAACCCACTAGTTTATCTTGTTAGGTTTTCACATATTTAACCAACTCTTCCATGGGTTATCTAGGCTACCCCTTTGTGTGTTGTCCCCCATGAAGAGCCACTCTCCCTAATAGCCCAAAAAAAAATATCACAACACTAAGGGTGTACCAAAACACAAAACACAAAAACAATAATGAGTCTAAGAGCAAATATGAGGCATGGACCCTCGCACCAAACAACCATAACAAAAGGAAACACAATGAATCAAGGTAACAACCACATGAGATGAATCCAAAAAAGCAACTAACTTATAAAGATCAATCATGGAAATCCACATAAAACAGGTTTCCTATTGCCTCTAAAAGACTATAGAACAACTACCCATAAGATCCCACTAGTAATTAACTCAAAACTAAGGGTTCCCTCATGCCTAAATACAAAATATCATCCAATAGAAATATTTCAAGGGGAAAGAAAATCCACCTACTTGGACACATGGAATTCAACCTTTAGTTTACTAATGCAATGAAAACTTAAAGAAGAACATCTTAAATTCATCCAAATATTCCAATTTACACGACCATTGAAAAAAATCATATAACTAATCTTAAACACGATAAAAACTTATTTTAAATATAATTGCATTTTGATACAACCCAAGTGAATTTTAATATAATCCAAATATAAATGATTTCACATACATAACTAAATCAATTTTAATTGAGATCCACCAATAAATATCTACTTAAAAAATTTATACACAAATTTCACTTAAGTTAATACAACCATATATATATATAATTTAAAAATAAAAGTAATTATTGTTTTAAAACATCAAATGGCTTAGCACAAATAAACACACACACACACACACACACACACACACATATATAATTAAATATTTTTATAAATTAATAGAGGAGATAATAGTTTGGTTGTGTAACAACATTTTACATCTTAAATAATAAAACTAGCTATTGTTATTTAGTCAATCTATGTACAAACTGAACCAATGGTGTAGGCAATGTAAAGGTGCTAAATTTAGATTGAGGAAAAAAAAATCATTAAAGAGAGATAATCATATAAGAAAAGAAACTTAAGACTAGTGTAATCAACCTGGGCGCAACCCTCAGAAGTCAATAAATAAACTAACAACCAACAACAACAACTAAGGTCTCCACCACACAAATATGAGTCAACCAAATTTAGAGCAACAAATGAAGTGTGCATCGTTGGGCACCTAGCAACCAAAGTGGAGTAATAAAAACTCAATTCTTAGATCTTAACTTCTTTCCTAAAACACCAACCAATTTCCATTTCAAGGAATAGACTTGTATTAAAATGAATTGAAGCTACAATTTCATTTACCTTAAGAGAAAACAAAGGAGGGATCCCTATAGCCATGACCAGCCCTCATTATAGGTAGAACAAAATATAAAATGGTGCCAAAGAAAGTGACTAAGTCCATAAGCTAGGTACAACCAAAAATATAAGGGAAATTATGACCCAACATCAAACAATAACCCCAACGTAAAACCCATATTTCGGCCCATTTCAGAATGAATCCTATGCAAGGTATTGGAATGAAATAAAACACTTGGTTGAATAATCGATTCAAAAGAGAAAAAAAATAATTGATATCCCAACAAGGTGGAGCGCACACCTATCCAAAGTAAAGAATCAAACTCAATTTCCTCAGAAGCTACCAAGGATAAACTAAATAAAATGGTGCTATGCAAGAGTGAGTTCAAAGCACAAAATTTAATCACCAATATTCAAGGCACAACAATGAAATGAGAATGTCATTCACAGATAGAGAGGACGCCATTGCAGAAGTCAAAAGGATATGCTAGAAACACTCAAAGGCTAGGTGAAAAGATCTGGAAACTAAAATTACATGAATGCCAACAATCCTCATACAAAGGACAAAATGAAATTTAAATAGAACACAACAATGAGAAGAATGCAGTGATAATTTGGTAGGCTAAAGAAAGTCTATTAAGCAACAACACTATGACAAATTTCAAATAGCCAACAATTATTGAACTAGCTTCGAAAAACACAGATGGGCAAAAACAAGAGAGAAATAATCCCAACTTGGAGTGCAATGTTCATTGACAGAGACAAAGAGCAACAACAACCTCTTACACAATCCTGTAGAAATCAACCAATTTCTTTCTCCAATGTTCCCAAAATTTGTAATTTTAAATGGAGAAGTAAAATTGACAAACAATCTGGAGAGTGAAAACAATTTTTGTAGAGTGAAATAATTTACAAAACAAATCAATTTTTCCAACCCCCAAAATAATAAACCTCTTTCCTTTTCTTTTTCGTTTTCAATTTTGGGAGTTGCCTTTAGTTTTCAAAAACCAAAATCAATAAAGATAGCAATTTTCTCATCTTTTTTTTCAATTTCAGAGCGTGCATGTACCTGCAGTCATCTTTATCCTTTTTACTAACTTTTTTTAATCTTTTGCAAATATTTTGTTTTTATCTAATTTAAAAATCATATTTATCTCCACATTAATTAATTAAAAACTCATTATATTAATATTTATCTTTAATTATTATTTAACAGTTAAAGACATTAAATCACACTATTACATTTAATAAATAATTACAGTTATCCACATAAATCTTTTTAATAAACGTGATTCATTTAATTACAATTTAAGTTTTCAAAATAATTTAATAATTAACTTAGCAAAAATTTACTTAATAATCTAATTTAACAATTTAATTGAATCAATGTCTCCCTTAAGAACATTATAAAAAAGATTAATTAAATGACATTAATAATCTTAACAAGTAAAACATCAATTATAACAAATAATTAAAATGACACTTAACAACGGTTAAAAATAAACAACCAAAAACAAAATGATACCAAAACATAAACAGGGTTGTAGATGAATGACACCATCAGAAACAATGATGTGGAGACAAACTCAGACGAGGAAACTTTCTTGTCAACTCCATTTTCAACTTCATACCTGTTGGGATTGTAGGGCACACTCAGACCTGACAACGTAGGTGGAGTCAATGCCAGGTACTTGCATCCTGCATCAAACCAACGCCATGCAACATATATATATATATATATATATATATATATATATATATATATATATATATATATATATATATTCAATCACAAGCACACTGTGAAAGGAAGTCGCAGTGTAGCAGGGCACTCCACAAACAAGTGATGCTACACCATCCTTTCACCATGACTCAACCAGAAAACACATCATCATAAATATGAGGAAGCAGGCATTAAGCAATAACATCACAACATAATACCACATTGAGATGATAAGCATAACTAGATAAAGACAAACACCATGCATCATCATATCATTAATGTAGATAGGGAAATAAATCAAAGAGTTTAAATGCATTGAAGACAATAAACAAATTTAATCCTATCAAGCACCATGAAGTACAAACTAGAATGAAAATAAAAATAGTAAACAAAGAAACTGCAAACCGATTTTCAAACTAGTGTTGATTGATCTCCATGGCTCTTCTCCACCTGCACAAGGATGCAAGATTTCGAAGGTTGATTTTTGGAGGAATGTTGGTTGCACAATTCTATAGCATAACAACCTGATGAAGATGATAGATGGCGATTGAAGACTGATTTTGACAGAGTGAAGATGCTAGAAGAAGATTCGATCGAAGAATGATTTTGACAGCATAAGGATGTCTGAAGATTCAATCCAAATGGTTTGTGAAAGGTTAGATTTATAGATTTTTGATTTGAACAGAGATAAGATTTGACAAGATTCGATAAGGATTTGATTTTTTGACAAAAGAGGAAATATGACGAGATGAGATAAAATTTTTGAAAGATAGAAAGATTTTGATTTATTGTTTTAAATGAATTAAAACAAGATAAGATAAGATGTGAAAAAAATAGAAAGATTTTGATTCTCTTTCAAAGGAAATAAATCCTGAAAAACATGAGAAAGATAATTGATGAATTATCTAATTAAATTAATTAATTAGATAAACATGAGTTCAAATTTGGAAAGAAAGCGAGAAGATATTTTTAAGATTTTATTAATTAAATAAATATTTGATTTATTTAATTAATGTTGGATTTATGATTTCATTAATTAAATAATATAAATTATTTAATTAACATTAGAGGAATGGATGAAAATGATTTAATTAATTAAATAATATAAATTATTTAATTAACATTAGAGGAATGGATGGAAATTATTTAATTAACATTAGAGGAAGGGATATCAATGATTTAATTAAATAAATAATATAAATTATTTAATTAACATTAGATAGATGGAAATGATTATGAATTTAATTGAATAAATGAAATTTATTTAATTAAATAGATGATGGCATGGGTACCTAGGGAAAAGCATGCTACAAGATGCCTAAATGATGTAATGTTGAGACAAGTGTTGTACTTTTAAGAGGACAATTTTTTGATGTCTACATTTTGCCCCTCTTTGAGATGATGTTTGAGATGATGAGATTTGTGTCGAGTAACATCATTTCAAAGAAGTTAAGGTATGGATAGAGGAAAATGGATAGTGATATAAAGATAGGATGATGATGGAATGATGATGCCCCCTCGAGATGATAGGCGGGTTGAACAAACATGGGTAGGCTCTCGAAATGAAATGATAAAGGGAGGGATAAGATGAATGATGCAAGATAGAAAGTGGATAAAGGAGATGAATGATACATTATGCTGCAATGAAAGTGAGCAACCATGATGTTTGATTTAGCACTAGACATTATGCACCAGGGTATAAGGACCAAGGTGACGATGTGTCTCGTGCCCTAGCATAATACAACCTTGTCTAGATGTATGAGGAAGTAGACTTAGAGAATTAAAGTCCTAATGCACAAAAAGGTATTATGTGACCTTAGATGCAAAGGATAATGCAAAAAGATATTCCAACACACACAAGATATGAATATTAGCTGGAATGATATGGATTTGATACAAATGCAAGATAAAATGATAACACACACAAGCAAGCAAGCAAGCATGCACAAATGATACAAAAACAAACAAGGAATTGCCCCCGTCAAGCTGTAAACCATTGATTGATTGATTGATTGATGATGATGATAGTGTTGTCATTGTGGGGAGCGGCATGTCCCTAGATCAACACAAGGATGATGATAATTAATTGATTGAATTTGATTTGGTTTACGACAAGATTAGGATCAAGGCCAAAGGATGTGATTGGATAATTTGACAAGATTGATCAACTTGATTGGTATGGATTAAGCATTGACTTGCATTTGGATTATGGCTTGGATTGATTTGATTGGATGCAATGGTTTTGATGAAGATGATTGATTTGGTTGAATGGTCGAATGATTGGATAGAAGAATTGATGTGATTGGAATGATTTTATTGCTTGGATTTTTGTTGGCTATTTGATTTTTTTGTATTTTTGGGGATATTTTGATTTTTTTTTGTTTTTGAAATGTTTTGATTTTTTTGGAATTTTGAAATGTTTTGATTTTTTTTGCATTTTTGAAATGTTTTGATTTTTTTTGTATTTTTGAAATGTTTTGAATTTTTTTTGGACTTTTTGAAATTTTTTGGACATGTCAAAGGATGAAAATTTGAGTAGCCTTTGTGCTAGATACCAATGACAAGGGGAAAACTAAGTCTAGGTGTAAGGGTGATGGGATTGATGGATGAAAGGGTGGGTGATGGGATAAGGGATAAAAGGCTCATGATATATGGATGGATGGAAAGGATAAGTCATAGTGAATGAAATGGATGTATGCATCATAAGAGAGCGAGGATGTGATTTCCAAAGACTATGTTGCATAGGAATAACATGCCCCATTCTAGGTACAAGACTTAGGATTTTTCATGACAAAGCTTATGGCAATACGATAATGATAGGCTTGTTTGGAAGGATGAGGTATATCAAAAGATATCCAAAGCATGTTTCAACATTTTGCCCCTATATCTTCATCAAGATCAAAAGAAGAAGGGTGGATGAAGTGGACTCAATCTGATAGGTATGTATGAATGGACTCAATATGATGGCTAAAGATGGTAGGTAGGATGGAAATGATATGACATGAAAATGATTGGTTGGATAGATAAGACATTGTGCCCCCAAGTGTAAGTGACATAGAAGATCAACCTACACATGACGCCTATTTGCTAGGTTTTCATCATGGTACTTATCTAGGGTGCCTATTTGCCAGGTTTTCACAATTAGACGAAGGGATTTCTCTTTACCTTTTTTTTTTCTTTTTTTTTTTGCTTTTTGGATAGAAGAAGAGGAATATGGATAGGATGGAATCAAGTGTCTAGTTGCATGAAAGGTGATAGTCCCACTAGATATGGATGTCATTGCATGGACCATGTCAAATGTCATTATGCTCATAGATGTTGGTAAGGGATGACATGAAAGAGAAATGGAGTAGGTAGATGATGGATTATGATGGTCTTATGTAAGAATGGATGGGGAATAGTGGATGATGATGAAAATTGAATAGGATTTGTGCAAAAGGATGGATGAAAGGTTTATGCAAAAGCATGGACCATAGGAAGGTGATCGGGAAGATATGTATGATAGTAGTTGAAGGATGAGGAGATGGAGGTATGTGGAATTGTTGTGAAATGGAAGGGAACCATGACCAATGGTTGCACACACTCTGATAAACATTGAAGCTTTTGATGTGGATGGGGTGTAGGAAGCAATGGAGATGTTTGCTTAGAAGGTGGTGGATGAAGTGATTTAGGTACCCACATAGACTTAGTATTTTTATGATTTTTATTTTGCTTGTGGGTTTTAGGAATTTGAGACTTTTGAATGGAATGTGAATGTGGGATGGAAGTGGATGGTTGGGATTTTTGTGATTTGAATGCCTCATTTGACTTGATTTCTTTTTTCTTAGGTACCCAAACCATTTTAGTTTTGGCCTTTACTTTTGGAGGTATGGGCTTATATAACTTTTTAGATGGATTTTTCTTTGACTTTTTGTATTTATGTCTTAAGGCACAAGAACTCTTAGGATTTTTGACTTTATAGGTAGAGGCATTGGAATTATTGCTTTTGAATCCCTTGGGTTTGGTGGAATGACTGGAAGCTTCATGTTTATGCACTGTGTGCATTTGTTGGTCATGATTAGGAATGTTAGGGTATTTATGGATGGAGGGATAAGGGGATTGGATAATGGGGATATTAGGTGTTGGGAGAAGTGGAGGTAGATTAGATGGAGGGATATTAGGAGTTGGAAGCAATGGTGGCAGATTTGATGGAGGGATATTAGGAGTTGGAAGCAATGGTGGCAAAGTTGATGGTGGAAGGTGTATGGTCACATGCTTTTGAAATTTGTAGGATGATGGAGGGGGAATGGAAACATATGTTTTAGGGATACGATAGGATTTATGATGGAAAGTGGACTTGGGATGCATGGAGGAAGTACCAACATCTTTAGGTTGTTGTCCTTGGGGTGTATGTCCAAGGCCATAAGAGCGTGGAGGTATTTTGACATGGATGGGCTCCAAAATATCTTGTTCATGAAGGTCTAGACCTTTACCTTAGTGGTTCATGTTTTGAAGTGTGCAATGGACAATGGGACTAGGTGTAGGTGGAACACTAGACACGAGTTCCTTATTGGATGGAGAAAATGAAGCAAGGGAAGATAATGGTTTTTGTTGTTCTAAGGAGGAACATGCATGAATGAGGGTGGAAAGACCATCAGGATATGATGGAGGACTTGCAATGGGGTCGATAGTGGGTGATGGAGGATCATTATGATCTTGATTAGCATTGTGTTCACTTAGATCCAATGTATTTGTTTGATCTTGTATGTGTTCTTGGGAGGCATATGTCTCATCAAGGGAAGTGGATGTTTGTGAATCAAGGATGGGTGAGGTGGAAAGCTCTTGACCATGGAATGCATAAAGTTGGCTAAGAGGATCATCATGGTCTTCTTGATCATAAAAGGGGTCTTGATCAAAGATGGAAGGTTGATCATGAACAGTATTAGGTATGTTATGAATGGAATCATTGGGAGGGTGTTGATCTTTATGTGGATGAGGGGGGAATGTTTCCGCATGTTTAGGATTGTGCTCTTGACATACCTCATGACTTATTTGAATGGAGGTGGAAGGGGATGACTCATGGAGAGACTTGTCATGTTCTTGATGGTCAAGAACATAGGAGCATGATAGAGGGTGACTTGGACTTACGAGGGGAGACTCTAGAATTGGCTCAAGGGGTTGTGGATGACATGGTTGGCTTGAAGGACTTGGCATGATGTTTGAGGACTCTTTTGTATGTTCAAGAGTATGAGTTGAATGACATGGCGATGTTTGATTCCTTGCTTGTAGCCCTTGGGTCACATCCTTTGTAGGTGTATGGGTGGAAGGTGTTGGATTAGGGTTTTGGTTTTGATTGGATGATGGTAAGGGTGCATGAACTAGATTGGTGTTCCCCTTGTCAAAGGTGGCATTAAGACTTAAAGGCTCTTGATTTTGTTGCCCAGGTGGACTTAAATTCACATGTGTTTGTCATGTTGTGGCTTGATAGGTTGACGTGGCATTGACATACGAAGAAGTGGATGCATTAGATTTGTATGAGGTGGAAGTGGATGACACATTAGGTTGAGGTGGCATTGGTTGACAATGAATGGATAGGTGATGATGTTGTGGTTGTTGAATTTCACACGTGGCAATGAAATGATTGGCTTGATCTAGGAGGTGTTGGATTTGCGGTGATTTAATTTGTTGAAAATTTTGGAAGAGGGTTTGAAGGCTTTGTATGGTTTGATGGTCTAAGGGTTTGGGTATTTGGTGAAGTGTCTGAAGGAGGTTTCGAAGTTGGGATGCTAGGGATTTGTGTTTGAATGTGGGCATGGTGTCACACATGTGTGTAAGCTCTTGCGTATCGATTTGTTCCTCAACGTATGCAACATCATTCATGCCATTATTAGAGATGGTAGGAGGAGCCCCTCGAAGTATGATTTTAGGTTTTGATTTTGTTTCATTATTTGGCCTATAGAAAGGGACTCCTTGAATTATAATCTCGGGCTTAGGTTTTGTCTCATGATTTGGCCTAGAGGGATAGCCCCCTTGGATTATGATTTTGGGCTTATGATTTGGATTGGGCTTGCTTATGATTATGACCATTTTGATAAGTGGTGATGGTGATGATGTGGAATGATTAGATTGGATGACTTGATTGATTATGATGAAATGGATAGGATGTGGCTAAGAAGAATGATTAGGATGAAAGTGATTGGATATGAATGTGTTGGAAGAACGTGTAGAGTGACTTGTATTTATGTGTTTGGTGTTTAGCTTGATTTGGAAATGTTTAAATGAATGATCACACATGCACACACATGAATCACACACGGAAGACACATAAGCAAGTTTGAATTTGAAATTATGAATGTGATTATTAAGTACACACTTGAAGAAGACACATCAACAAGTCTTATAACTAGTCAAGTGGGTATGGCCAATTAGGTCTCAAGCTAGTCTGCACAAGGTTGACTAAGGATGATTTGAAAGAAAAATCCTACCACACAGCCGGGAGAAAGGGGTAACCCACCCTTCACCTTCACTTCCCAAAGGTATAAAGTTCTTTGGGGCTTAGCCAAGAGTGACAAGATTTCAACTCCCAAACAAGCATGTCTTTCAATTCACACTTCGATTGAGGTCGTCCCCAGGGGTGATGAAATCCCCTAGTAGGCCTCCTAGAAAGGGTTTGACAAAAAAAACAAAAAAAACAAAAACAAACCAAGTGAGGTGTTTGTGATCACACACACACACTTTATTCACACTCAGTTGTTAATTGACCCTTAGAAAGGAAATGTGTGCAAGAAAGCAATGAAACACTCATTCTTTTTAGATCCCAAATCAAATGTGTAGGAAGACAGTGGTTAATTTTAGCCTTGATTTTTGATATGTGATTGAAAACAAGATCCGTTTTAAGAGCCCAAATCCAAATGTGTGACACACAATGATTAAAAGATGAATGATGAAACAAGTGCACCTAGTTATTTTTGCTTTCCAAATTGTTGTTGTGGCTGATTCCAATGCTTTTCCAGCTCTGTATGATTCACCAAAAAGTCACCAAGAAGAAACACATGCATGCAAGCAAAAGTGTGATTAAATCCCAAAACATGCAAAAAATTTCAAATATGTGAGAATTTTAAAGCTATAACTTTGTCAAATCTGATAAAAAAAATTACACCATTAGATAGCTTATGAAATTCTACCCCATTTCAAAAAAAAATCTCTGAAAAGGACCAAAAAATGAGCAAGATATGGCCATTTTAAGATTTCCTATGAAAATGCTGAAAAATACCCTATATGCGCTAAAACAGACCCCATATGCGCTACAGAAACTCCCAGATACATGACAAAAACCCTCAGATGCACTGCAGAAAACTGTAAAAACTGTCAAATGTTAAAAAAAGAGCCAGATGCACTAAAACAGACCACATATGTGTTACAAAAATTCCCATATGCGCTAAAACAGACCTTAAATGCGCTATAGAAACTCCCAGATGCACTAAAACAGAGCTTAAATGCGCTATAGAAACTCCTAGATGCACTATAGAAACTCCTAGATGCACTAAAACAGAGCTTAAATGTGCTATAGAAACTCCCAGATGCGTTAAAACAGACCTTAAATGCGCTATTCTAAGAAAATGCAGATTTTAATTTTAAAACAGTGACAATTGATACACTATTCTATTCCTTATATGCGCCAAAATAGTCCCCGGATGTGCTACAGAAACACTGATATGCACGACATAAACCGTTAGATGCGCGACAAAAAATCCCAAATGCGCTAAAACGCTGAATTTTTTTGAAAACCGAATTCTGGAACGCGAAAACCTGTCAGAAAAATTAGCAAATAGATGTTAAAAATGGGGCAAGGCCCCACGGTGGGCGCCAAAATGTAGATAGGGAAATAAATCAAAGAGTTTAAATGCATTGAAGACAATAAACAAATTTAATCCTATCAAGCACCATGAAGTACAAACTAGAATGAAAATAAAAATAGTAAACAAAGAAACTGCAAACCGATTTTCAAACTAGTGTTGATTGATCTCCATGGCTCTTCTCTACTTGCACAAGGATGCAAGATTTTGAAGGTTTATTTTTGGAGGAATGTTGGTTGCTCAATTATGTAGCATAACAACCTGATGAAGATGATAGATGGTGATTGAAGATTGATTTTGATAGAGTGAGGATGCTAGAAGAAGATTCGATCGAAGAATGATTTTGACAGCATAAGGATGTCTGAAGATTCAATCCAAATGGTTTGTGAAAGGTTAGATTTATAGATTTTTGATTTGAACAGAGATAAGATTTGACAAGATTCGATAAGGATTTGATTTTTTGACAAAAGAGGAAATATGACGAGATGAGATAAAATTTTTGAAAGATAGAAAGATTTTGATTTATTGTTTTAAAGGAATTAAAACAAGATAAGATAAGATGTGAAAAAAATAGAAAGATTTTGATTCCCTGTCAAAGGAAATAAATCTTGAAAAAGATGAGAAAGATAATTGATGAATTATCTAATTAAATTAATTAATTAGATAAACATGAGTTCGAATTTGGAAAGAAAGTGAGAAGATATTTTTAAGATTTTATTAATTAAATAAATATTTGATTTATTTAATTAATGTTGGATTTATGTTTTCATTAATTAAATAATATAAATTATTTAATTAACATTAGAGGAATGGATGAAAATGATTTAATTAATTAAATAATATAAATTATTTAATTAACATTAGAGGAATGGATGGAAATGATTTAATTAATTAAATAATATAAATTATTTAATTAACATTAGAGGAAGGGATATAAATGATTTAATTAAATAAATAATATAAATTATTTAATTAACATTAGAGAAATGGATGGAAATGATTATGAATTTAATTAAATAAATGAAATTTATTTAATTAAATAGATGATGACATGGGTACCTAGGGCAAAGCATGCTACAAGATGCATAAATGATGTAATGCCGAGACAAGTGTTGTAAGAGGACAATTTTTTTATGTCTACAATTAACATCATAAAACAATATAATGACCATCCAAGGACTAAATTTTTAACCAAACAAGTCAAACTAGTGAAACAATCACCATCATAATCTCAAGTCCTCAACACAACATAAAAAGAGTATCAAGATAGTGAAAACAACATGAGGGGTATTGCATCACCTAACATAATGTAATCCACTTAATTAATATACATAGTAATATTACAAATAACCAAGCATATTGATCATTACATAATTATGTAGATAGAGAATAGAACTCATCTGACTATCACAAGAATTCACAACAATTGTTAGATAGGATTAGTGAAGAATATGAACATCTTCATGGTGTAGTAACAATCATCACTCATGTGTACTATCAACATGAAATAACATATAAATCAACAAAAACTAATAGGATCAATAAGGTCATAAGGAATGGAGTCTTACACTCTAGTCATAATACTTGATATGAGGAACCTCCGGTGAATAATATGGGAGACATTCTAAATCAACATGAGTGAAATGATAAGAAAGGACTTCTATAAAAAGTGGGCCTTGGCGACAAATTATAGTATGACCCATTATCATATGTATCAATGTAGATGAAATCATATAGCTTAATTGTAGCATTCACATAAGAGTTTAACTAATCTACCCTTAGAGTCAAATGACTAAAAGTGTGGTGGCACTCAAACATAGTAGAACCTAGTATCATCTAAATGATGCACCCTTAATTAACAAAAAAAAGTAGCACAACTTTAGAATAAAAGGGCTATGACATTAATGTAAAGGGAGGGGCCTTACACTTCCTGTGTTTGGTCACTATTGGGTAAATCCACAAAATTGGTTTACAATTCTAGTGAGGAAGGAAAATTGCAAAAACACTGCTATGAATTTTTTTTTGCTTTTTAGGGGTTCACACAAACTAGGGTGTTTGAATGGACCCAAAAGGGGTTCGAATGGATCATAGTTTGAGTGAACCATATTAAATGATGGGTCTCACTCTTTTTTCATTTTTTTATGATGAAAACAATGGCAAAGAGAGGGTTCGCTCGAACCTGGGTTCATTCGAACCCCCCATTTCCCCCCTTCTCCCCCTCTGGCACCAAATTTCTATAGAATTTTAAACTTCAAAGCTCAAGTTGAGGATGAAAATGGAGGAGACTTCACAGACCCAACTACATGATGGTATTCCTCAAAAGGAGATATCCATTGAATATAATTTTAATATGTTTTGGTTTTATTATGTATTATTTTTTAGTTTGATTAAACATAGGTTTTTCACCAAAAATCAAGCTCTCAGTTTTGCACATGTGGAAAAATAGTAGATTATCAAAATAAAATTCTAAAAAATTTGTTCAAGCTAGGTATTGATGTCCTTGATCCAATAAAAAAAATTTGAATTTTGATACATACAAAAAAAAGTTATGTTGTATACGGTCGGCTTATGTCTGAATTGGTTTGACTTTGAAACTTGATTAAGGAAAAATAATTCAATAAAACATTATGAAACCAAATGAACTAGTTAGATATCATAGTTAGAAATCTAAATTTTTAAAAAGTAGAATTTTATCCTTCATAGAAATTTTTTTATGTTGTATACGGTGAGCATCACTCCTTAAAAATGGTGTTTACTGATAAAAACTATTTTTTGAAGGAGACGGAGAAGGAAGTGCAATATGATTCCAATTTTTTTGAAAAAAGCATATGTAGAATCTATAGACAAAATTTCACAAATCACTAGTTTTCATCATCTTCAAATTCCTCATGGTTTAGCTACTATAAGTGTCTGAAAGTGAAGATTTAGTTAGAAAAAATCAATTCAGTGGCCAATATGACCAAAAATTGTAAACCAGTATTGTGGGATCACCCTATCATGTGAAAGAATCTAGAGTTTTTATCCCCCTCATGGAGCCATTGATTCCTAGAATGTTGTTTCCAATAAACCTCCTCCTTCTCAATAATATTATGTAGTTCACTAAGCACGATCTTTTCTTTAGCAGCAAGATCCACCTAAAACTAGATTCCAACTCTTTTTGAACCTGTCAAAGCTGGTCTTTGAGATAATTTTTCTTTTCAAAAATGTTACCAAAACAACTCTTACTCCAAACTTTGAGATTTCACTTGAGACTCTTAAGTTTAGAAGTCAAATTATACATAGTAGAACCACATCCATAGCCCCTCCACCAAGAGGCAAGAAGATCCCTGAACAGGGTTTGATGTACCTCCAAATTAATTCAAAATGAAAAGGCCTTTTCACCTTAGTGGGGAGTGCTCCAACATAGGATTAGTGGTTTATGATCCAAACCAAGTTTGATGAGAGAGGACAAGGAGAGCGAAGATGTTTCCCAATTGGAAGGCACCAAACAACAATCAAGCTAGACTTGAATGAGATTGTTCTCTGTCCATTTGTTAGACTAGGTGAATGAGCTTCCTTCGAGGTATAAATCTGTCAACACTCCATCATGCAAAAAAGATTTGAGATCCAGCATGGTATCCAACAAATCTAGAATACCTCCATAATTTTTAGAAGGAAAAAGATGGGAATTGAATTCTCCCATCACCATACAATTACTATGCAAAAAATTATTCCTACATCCCAACAGGTTGACCTAGGTGGGTGTCCTTTGACCCACATAAACTTTAGATAACAGCCAAGAAGGAAGAACAAAGCATTGAGATAAACTAACATTAAGAAAAAAAAGTATTTAGAGATTCAGTATCCATTGAGAAAAGGTTTCCACATCGTAACCAAACCACCAGAGGCCCCAATAGCATGCACCTGCAGAAACAAGGCATTAGGCTAGATGAAATTACCAGATTTGTTAAACTCATCAGCATTCATTTTAGTTTCTTGTAAGAGAAGACCATTAGGCTTGAACTCTTTGATGAAATCCTTGACAATAACCTTTTTATGAAGGCTATTAAGCCCTCAAATATTCCAAGAGAGGATCTACATTTCTTGCTATGTCTAGAGCCAACTTTCTCCAAAGTTGTCTAGTTGCCATTCATAATTTCTTTAGCTATGTTTTTATATTTGGTAACTTTACCAAGCTTCCTACTTGCCTTAGCAATAGTACCCACATCTATTTACTTTCGAGGGATGAATAATTTGGAAGGACTAAGAGAGCCAGTCTTCACCAGGGAGGGGCTATAACACAGGGGATGGCCAAAGAAACACAAGTAGGGATCTCATCAGCCACCATATATGAGCCAACATCATGTAGAAGAGGAGACATGTTTAACACAAAAACCTTCAAAAACTCTTGAAGAAATCTAAAGAGAAACACTCGTCGGCCACATGAGAGAATCTGAGCGGGGACGCCAAACACTGGGTAGTGGGAATGGGCTCTATAATAGCAAGGGCCAAAAAAGGGGAAGGGGCTAGCAAGCTAGGAAGAGAATCATTGTAGGATGAGGGAACAAGAATCACAAGTGGAGACCAAACCGACAAAAAGGATGACACCGAAGTCAAGATAGATCCCTCAACACTTAAATTGGGAGAAGGGGAGGCCACAACCTTAGCTTTACCCATAGGGGGTGTAGGAGACCTTTGGGACAAGAATTATAGAGATGACCAATAGATGAATAATTTTTACAAAAAGCAGTAGATCTTTTATACTCAATAGTTTGGGACCACTTACCAAGCCTAGATTCTAGAATGATCGAGGTTGGGAGGACCTTATTCAGCTCGATATTGATGCAGAAATGGGAAAGCACCTTGACTTGGATATTTCTTTGGTGACATAATATAACGAGAGGAAGTTTGCAAAAGAGTTGGCCACTCCCACAATAATTTCTTCATTCCAAAACTCCAGAGGGAAGCCCAACAAACAAACCTAAGTAGGAAGCACTACCACTAAGTGGGAAGAAGGGTCAAAACTAAGTCGCTATTTTCACAAGGCAAGGCTCTATTTACGAAAGAGCTAGGGGCCACCAGTGAGAGTAGCCAAGTAGTCCTCATGGAGGTTGAAGTTCAAACAAAATAATCCGTTTGAAAGATCCAAAATGGAGAAAGAGCCTTTGACATCCCACCTAGAAGAAGCCCACTTACAAACAAATTCAATATTGGGTTCTTCCCATGAACCTATCAACTAGGCAATTTTCCATCTTGGAAATCGAACAGTGCAGAGATGGATTCTTGATTTTTATTGTAGCACCCTCCTCTGAATGCATGATCTTAACACCATCCCTGACCACACATGCTTTCTCATTGGTATTTTTTTGAAAATGACCTTTACAATTAAGCAGTGGGGGTACTTATTCAAAAGGGATAGAAAGTGACCTAGAAGACCCATGAGAATCTTTGGGAGACCCACCCTACCCAGCAGAGATGCTAGAATTCCCTCACACTAGAGGACAAGAACCAAGAGATTCCTGCCCAACACCATCAACCTATGCTCATTTCAAATTGAATATTTAAATATATATTAATAATAATGCATTCAACTTGTAATAGTCTGTTGATCTCAAACTATTATATAACCAATCTTTAAATTGTTGTCATGACTCATGCATCAACTATATAATAAATACTTATATTACAATTGTATAAAAATAGTTACTCGCCATTGTGTGGCTACAATACAATTATATATTATTTCAAACTATTATCTAATTTTCCCTTAATTTATATTTCACAAATAATTTATCGATTGACGAACAAATACAATTTATACAATACTAGATAGGCATGTACTTGCTATTATGTGGCACTTGTTTCTTTTTATAATTCTAAGTCTTACTACAAAAAAAATTGGGTCTCTTGTCATGCAATGCGAATTGGGATGAGTCAATTTATGTTCTCAAATTTGATTGAATGGTATGCAACACTTGATAAAGTTCACTTGCATTCACAATTATAAACTTAGATCTATAGAGTCACTCAACTAGGAAAACAATCACCCCTATGAGTGAACCACTAGGTCACCCCTTCCTACCCACTAGAAAAGCTAAAACTTTGACTTAAATAGAGAATAAAAGTTAATAATTTAATTACTGAATGATAGATGACATTTATGTTTCATTAAACATCCCTATCTATCAATTTTCAAATATAATTATTTAGCTTTGAGATTTATAAAAAATTAGTCAATAATTTTATTTTTAAGATCTTTTATAAAATGGTAGGTTTTTCAATTGATCCAATATTACCTTCAAATCATAAAATATTTCTATAAATTTTATTAGGTGTAAGTATTACACCTCATTTTAATAGCGGATATGATATAATGCAAAATTTTATATAAAATAATATAAAACATCAATTCATAAAAAACAAAACCCTTCAAAAAATATAACCCTTGGAACACGTCTTAGAGAAAATAATGACAGAAACAATTCTCTCCTATTGAAAATTGAAAATGTTTTATTTGAATCAATCTTAAAACCTTTTCACCCAACTTCAAAATTGTTGCCTACTTCACGGTGACACGCTAAATAAAACTAACTAAAATTTACCCATTAAAAAATTCCAAGTTTTCCAGCAGCGTAGCCCTTCAAACACATCATAATGATAATGAGAAGTCAATAGTAAATTTTCTGCAATCAATAGTCAATAGAAGAACGACAACTTTGTGAAATTGAATCTTAACTTTCTAACGTATCGTAATCTCTACCCTTATAGGTATTGAAAATTAGTCCACCACCAGCATAACCCCTGAAACATGTTCTAACTAAACTGACAAGTCAATAATCAATTCTCTCTCTGTCATTTTTGTTAAGATGTGTGTGAAGGGCCGAGGATTTGGAAATTTTCAATGGGTAAATTGTTAGAGTAATAAGTTATTATGCTTAATTAATTACATCATATTGATTAATTAATTAAGTCACTTATTCCTCTTTATTACTTAAGCTAAACTTAGGCACATTAATAATTAATTAATTATTAATTATTAAGTGTGCACACTAGGGTTTCATTTAGGGTTTCCCTTTTAGGGTTTCTTGATCTCCTTCATAAAGATTGATCACTTTGTAATAATCAATTCTCTTAATGCATTTTTACTGAGAGGTTTAAGAACATCGTTTTTGGTTCTTCATGTCTTTTGCATGTAATAGGTGATTGCATGCAGGTGATCTTGGTTTTCTAACATAAATTTTGGTTAGTCTTTATATGGCGCAAAACAAATAAAGGGGAAATAATATCAGTGATGTGTAAAGGTTAGTTTTTGTGGAATGAAACATTTCCAAATTTAATTTTGACAAATCCTTTTGTCTTGAGTTGCTTTTGGGTTGTAAATTTTGTTGACAGTCGGTACATCGAACTTTCAATAACGTCCTAAGGAAAACTATAAGTTTATAATTGACTCCAGTCAATAATGAATAGCAAATTGGCAACTTCACATTCTTGTGAGTTGAAAATGAATCTTACCTGCTAGCGTGTCGTAACAGCTTTATCCTCACCTGCAATTTATCATAATGTGAAGCTTCATTGGGCGAACCAATAATTGATTGCCACCTGTCATTTCGTTAGGACGTGTTTGAAGGGTCGAGGAATTGGAATTTTACAATGCATATATATTGGTTAGTCTTTATATGTGTGAAACAAAGAAAAAGGTCTGTATTTTGGAATTCAACATTTTAAAATCTAATTTTCACAAGTCTTTTCGTCTTGAATTTCAGTGAAATTTCAACGTGATGTTAACAGTTTATGCATTGAAGTTTAACTCATTCATGTAATGTTCTTGGGGCTATTTAAAATAAATGTGTTGTGATGTTAATTAATTTTAGTTTCTTTGTTTTATAATTTTTATAGGATTGGAAAAGTAAAATTTATGTATTTATGTTTTTTTCAATTTTCAATTTATTCTATAAATTATTTTTATGTATGATGTAATCTTAAGTGATGTTGGGTTTTCTGTCTATTTATATATGTATAATTTTTTCTACATTTAGTCCTATACATTCGTTTTACATATCCATTCACACTCATCTATGCACCTACCTCTATTTACTTATTAGTCTTTTCGATCTAATTATTTTCCATAGCCACGACTTCATCCAGGATATATGACATTGTCTTCTAATAGAGTATAGACATCTTGTGTAAAAATTAAGGCATTTCAGTAATAGAGAGGCATTATATTCCAAGCACACACTAGTCTAATATCAAAATCTTTCTAATTAGCATTCATGTTTTGGTCATAGAGATAACTATATTTAGTAGTCAATCAAATTAATCTAGGTTGATTGTGATCATGTCTATACATCATATTAGATTAGACTAGATTAACCATAGTGAAATTTTTTCTTTCTTATAACAGCAATTAATTGTTATATTTTTATCTAAGAATTTTTAACAAACTAGTGGATGCATGATTTGTTTAAAAATTATAATAATACAACCTAACATTACAAATAAATTAAAATAATCCCAAGATATGGCTTGTTGGGCTACTAGGCTGGGTCACATGGATACCCCTGTCATTAACAAAAAAAATTAAAAAATAATAATATTAAAATTTTTGAAGGAACCTACTAATAATAACACATAGATGAAAAAAATTCTTAAACTAGTAGAATAATTTTTCAACTTGATCCCAAAATAATTTCTATAAATTTAAAATATATTAAAATTTATAATTTGACTTATAACAATATGTTTGTTGTATTGTATCCCTATCACTCAATTCCATTTTACACATACACAATGTGCCATATTCACTTAGTCAGCTACAACGAACAAATAGACATAAAACATTATACTGGACCTTCAAGCTCATACTGCCACTAATGCAACACCACAAAATTTAGCAATAAGATAATATATGTGCTCACCAAGCAATACTAGGGGTCCACAACACAAAACAATGATCCGGTGAAGTAGACAAATTGACTGACTGACTTGATACCTTGTTCTTTAGATATTCTATTGGTAACACATAGTATTGCACTTTATTTGTTGGTATAAGTAGATACAGATCTATGGACCATAAAGATGACTTCAGTTCCCATCAATGACAACACTGGAAGCCATATGCCAACACTACTACATTAAGGTTGAAAATTTATTCATCTAGAAATTCAGATACTAGTGGAGTCTTTGAATATATAGGTGCCTCCACTAATTGATTTGCAATTACCTATCCCTTGATGGCTTTTCATTCTACATATTCAATGTTGTATTATGTTAAGATCATTACCCACTTAGCTATTCATCTTGTGAGTGTTTCCTTTGAGAGTAGATAGTTGAGGGGGTCTATCTTGGCGATGAGCTTTATCTGATGAGCCAACATGTAGTGCCTAAATATTTGTGTGGAAAACACTATTGCAAAGCAAGCCTTCTCAATGAATGTGTAATTCAACTTGTGTTCAACCATGCTCCTATTGATATAGTAAATGGTTCTTTATTTCCCTGTTTCATCATGTTGAGCTAGGACAGCATCAAGGGCTACCGCTATAGCTAATATGTAGAGGATAAGTGGTTTATTCTAGATTGGTGGCCTAAGGACTAGTGGTGTCAGAAAGAATTCTTTGATTTTATTGAATTCTTCATTGCATTTATTTTCCCACTTGTATGTTACCCCCTTGTGGAGTATATGAGAATATGGTACAAATTTATCTACTAATTGTGCTATGAATCTATCAATTGATTGGAGCCTTCCCTACAAGCCCCTTAGTTGCTTAAATGTTCGTGGCACTTCCATTTCAAGAACTGCTTTGACTTTTGTAGGGTCTGTCTTGATTCCCCTCATTGATACAATATACCCTAGAACTTTTCTTGATTGTACATCAAAGACACATTTCTTAGGATTGATTCGTACCTTATATTCTTCCATTCTATAAAAAATAGAGCTTAGTGTTGCTATGTGGTCCTAATGCTTCCTTGATTTGGCTAGTATTTCATACACATAATATTCTATATATTTTTGGATCATGTCATGAAAAATTAGTGTCATAGCCCTTTGGTATGCCACTCTAATGTTCTTTGACCCAAATGGCATCATGTTCTAGTAGTAAGTGCCCCATCAACAAGTAAAGGTTTTCTTATCCTGATCACCCTTTGCTATCATAATTTGATTGTAACCTAAAAATCAATCCATCAATGATAGCATTTTGTGTCATGTTCTTAGATATACAATTATGTCTATGTTGAGAAGAGGAAATTCATCCTTAGGGTATGATTTGTTCAAATCCCTAAAGTATGTGTAGATACACATGCCCCCAATGGGCTTATAAATAGGTACAAGGTTGGAAACCCGTTCAAGATAATCAATGGATCATATGAAGCCAACGTCAAGGAATTTTTGCAGCTCCAACTTGACTAATAATATGATCTGCAGATGCATCTTTCTCAGTTTTTTCCTTACTAGTTTTTCCTCTAGATAGACTACTAGATGATGAACTACTACCTTTGGATCAAGACTATGCATGTCAGCATAGGTCCACACAAATTTTACTTTGCTTTCTCTTAGAAATGTAGCTAGAATTTCTTGTTCCTCTGTCAAAAGTGATTATGCATAGAAAGTGATGTGTGGTGTCTCTTCGGTTCCTAGATTGACTGGGTTGCATTTTTCTGCCAATACTGCTGATTTTTCTTGATGGATGGCACTAAGGGAAATATTGAATCCCTCATCCTTTGGCACCTAAGAGAGGTTTTTACCATCAGATATGTCCTTTCTTCTTACTATTTTTGGGTCAGAAAGTGCCACAATGTGGTTTTGACTTAGAGACCTAGATGTTACTCTTAGATTTTCTATTTTACAACTAAGAGATTCAATTGTTTCCCCATAGTATGCATGTGTGTCCAGCTCAATATCAAACCTTGCATTATGATCTCTATATGGTAGAGTATCCCATAGTCCCATGAATTCTGAGAGCTTCATTTTTTTTTAATGTTTCTAAGATCAATGGTCGTCATTCATCATAGTCTATCAGTTGGGGGTAGACAAGTTTTAGTTTAGTGGTTTGGTTACTCAGCTCAAAAGAAATGGCAGTGATCATAAAAAGGGATGAATTGTCAAATAACATGGGTAGGTTAGTGATAGGATCCTTGTCATAGACATCAATGATATCAAAGGTATAGTTATCTAGAGGTAGACTAGTGGATACTAGTAGGTGAGGAGGAGCTTAACCTTTTTAACAGGGGTACCTTTCCCAAGAATGGTTATCTTCATAGAGTTACATCCAAAGCTAAGATTATTCATGCACTTCTTAGGAATTATAGGTTCTAATAGGCCATTGTCATTTTTCTCAAGATTCTCATTTTTTTTGTAGCCCAATCCACGCATTAATTAAAGACCTTTGTTTCTTTCCTCCATGGAGAGATCTGGTACAGGTCTTTTATCTTGATATAGCAATCTTGATACATCTTTCTCATCTACCACCTCTTTACTTAGGTCTCCCCATTTTCTTAAGGTTATGGGTTATTCTTTGAAGGTATGAGATGTTGTGTCGATTGGTTGTGGCTCCGTATTGGATCTAGGAGATTGAGGTAACTCTCCTACCACAAAGGAACTCTTTTTCATTTTATAGTCCCCACACCCATTATATTGGATAATAGCCTTAATATCTAGGATTTCCTGAATGGGAGGTGTCTTTGTCTTAGAAGTGGATGCTAGGGTGGATGGGTCTATATAAGGAGATGTCTGTCCCTCATCATTCTTTAGGACATGGGGGATCTTCTAATACTTGGCCTCCAAATTTTTACAATAATATAATGGTTCAGGATCACCATGGATTGTGACCTCTTGGTTCTAATAACAGAATTTCACACATTGATGGAACATGGATGCAACAATTTGCATCCCATTGATCCATGGGAACCCTAGGAGGATGTTGTATGAGAGCTTAGGATCAAGGACTTGGCATGTAGTCAACATCACCCTTTGCTTCATTCATAGCCTCCCCATCCTTTGGGTTTCCTTGTGCACCCTCTTCCTCTTCGTCGTGCACTATGACGAGAGTGTGATTGTCTCATCGATTATCAACCTGAATCAAAGGAATGATATACTATCAAAATTAGCATATTTGCAACAAAAATTAAATTTTTTAAATGAAATTGTAAATATTTCTAATTAACTCATTGGAAGAAAAGGGTAATGGGAGATCCCATAATACTAGTTTACAATTTTTTGCCAAACTAGACACTAAAATAATTTTTTCTAACTAAATCTTCACTTTTAGGTACCTATAGCGGCTAAACCATGAGGAATTTGAAGATGATGCAAACTACTAATTTGTGAAATTTTTTCTGTAGATTCTAAATATATTTTTTTCAAAATTTTTGGAATCAGCTTGTACTTCTTTTTCCACCTCCTTCAAAAACTAGTTTCTTTCAGTAAACACCATTTTTAAGGAGTCACGTTCACCATATACAACATAACCTTTTTTCCGTGAAGGATAATATTTTATTTTTTTTAATTTAGATTTCTAACTATGATATCTAGTGCTTGCAATTGGTTTCATAGTGTTTTATTGAATATTTTCTCCTTAATCAAGTTTCGAAGTCAAACCAATTACAATTCAAACATAGATAGACCATATACAACGTAACTTTTTTTCTATGTATCGAAATTCAATTTTTTTTTTGTTCGATCAAGGACTTCAATATCTGATGTACTCATATTTTCCAAAATAAAGAGCTTGATTTTCAGTGAAAAACCTATGTTTAATAAAACTAAAAAAAAAATACATAATAAAACCAAAACATATTAAAATTATATTCATCGGATAGCTTGTTGTGAGGAATACCATCATCCAGTTGGGTATGTGAAGTCTCGTCCATTTTCATCCTCAAGTTGAGCTTCAAAGGGAAAAATTATGGATTTTTTTGCTATTAGAGGGTGAGAAGGTAGGAAAAGGGGGGTTCGAGCGAACTAGGTGAGGTTCGAGTGAACCCCCTTTCCACAAAGGTTTTCTTTTTCTTTTTCTCTGGGAATGGTGGGATCCTACATTTATCACTCAAACCAAGGTTCTAGTGAACCCCCTTTTGGTTCACTTGAACCAAAAGTTCATTCAAAACCCTAAAAACCAATTTTTTTTGTATGGGGTTTTTTTTTGTGCAACTTTTCCTTCCTCACTAGAATTGTAAACCACTTTTGTGGTTTTACCCAATTGGTAGTTCCCAATCAATTACCAAACAAATTGTTGCCTTGATGTTCAGCATTCTCCTAAAATGAGGGGATGTCCTCTTTACAACATTTGTTTCCTCCTAATTAAAATATTCCCACTTTCTAGTCAAAATCATCACTATTTTTCAGAGATTAAAATTAAACATTTGAATGCATCTAGTAATTAGTGGATCTTACCTACACGTATATCAAAAATGATCATCCTAAAGGATCTATACACCACTACAAACCTTTTCAAGTGTGTCGACTACCTCAACAAAAAATTCCATTCTACGAATTATTTTCCCTTTTAAATTATGCATGCCTAGTTTTCTATAAAATGTAAAAAAGTTGCAAGTGTTAAAGATAGTTAAAGTTCCAAAATTTATTACACTATATGTTGTAAAAAGCATATACTTTTCAATCATAAGAGGAATTTGAAATGTAATTTGTAGTCTACCTAATACTTGTGATAAATTTTGAAGGTTCCTTTCATTAAATTCTTTCTATCTAAATAAAAAATGTTTTGAATACATTCATACTATCAAAAAAATTGTAGGTTGGAAAAGAAATGGTGTTATGAAACCTACAACCCACATAGTCTTGTAAAACCATATACATGTAACAATGCAATTGGTTAGTCACTCTTCAGCTCAATTTTGTTTCAATTTTTTATCCCCTACATGTAGAATGAAATAACTCACAACCCACTATGTTTTCCAATCTACAATTATTTTGTGCATTTATTTTTCAATCACATAAAGATATTGAATTGAAATTCTTATTGTAACTAATAGTTGTGGTAGATTTTGAAGGTACATTTCATTAAAATCATACTATCTAAATAAGAAAAAAAATTCAAGATATTCATAGTGTTTTGAAAAATTCCAAGTTGGAAAACACTAGTTGTTATAAATCATTGTAACCCACATATTGTTCTAAAACCCTTTACATGTTGCAACCCAATTGGTTAGACACCCCTCACCTCAATTTGGTATGTTTTGTGGTTGTGTTGAGAAATTTTTTCTTTGTAGATAGCAAGAATGTAATAAAATTGGAAAGCACGAGGTGTTAAGAAACCTGCAACCCACATACTGTTGTAAAACCCTCAAAACATAACAACCCAATTGGTTAGTCACCCCTCTGCTCAATTTGGTTAGTTTTATGTATCCCCAACCTGCAACTCCTCCCTGTGCTCTCAACCCTTTAGATTTAAACATGCAGAATGAAACAACTGACAACCCACATTGTGTTTTCCAATATGCAATTATTTTGTGCATTTATTGTTTCAATCATATGAAGAAATTGAAATACAATTTATAATGTAACTAAGAGTTGTTATATGTTTTCAAGGTGAGCTTCATTAAATTCTTACTATCTACAAAACAAAAGGCTTCAAAGACATTCATATTGTCAATATAATTATAGGTGGGGGATACATAAGTGTACCCAAATTCAATTGAGGTGTGAGCAACCAATTAGGTTCTTACTTTGTAAGTAACCAAAACTTTTTCATTGCAATCATACTATCTATGTGTAATTGCAGGCTGCAAAACAACTGATGTTATGAAACATTCAACCCAAATACTATTTCAAAACCCTTTATAGGTGACAACCCAATTGGTTACTCACACCTAAGATGAATTTGGATAGTTGTATATACCCCCCACCTGCAACTCGACCCCATGTTCTCAAACCTTTAGCTTTCAACGTGTAGAATAAAAGAACTCACAACATAGGGTTTTTCATAACCTCCAATTATTTTCTGCAATATCATATTTAAACACATATTATAAAAAAACAATACTTATTACTACAAGTTTCCAATTTGCAATTGACTAACAAAGATCAACAAAAAAGTGTTAAATATGTTAGAAACCAAATAAAACACTCCTTACGATATTCTTTATTCAAATCAAAGAGAAAACATGAAAATGAGCATAAAATAATTAAAGAAAACATGAAATCCAATTGGCATTGTTAAACCTTCATCCCATAGGGGGAGTGGTGCTCCTTCAATGTGGAAAGAAGCCTTTTCCCAATCCCTTTTGATAAGCTTGATGATTGAAGGTGATTCCAAGTATGGAATTGATGCTAAATGGTGATAACTAAGCTAAAATGATGAAAAGTGGTGATTTCTAGGAAGTGAAATGCCTATAATGATAATGCTTGAAGTTGTGGATCCATATTGTAAAAAGGATGCTTCTATTTATAGAAGCCAAGGTTTGAAGAATTAGAGGATTTGATGAATGTGGGATAAAATGGGATCCAATGAGAATGTGCCAAGTGTCACAATTCTATTGGAGGAAGGTGGAGCACATTTTGGGAAATGTGTGAGTGGAGGAGGATGGAAGAGAAGTAAATGAGAATTGTTGATGATTTGAAAAGTTGTAAGAAGAATTGAATGAATATGGTTGAGATTTGATAGGATATAAGAGAATTTATTGTGAATGTGAAAGGTTTTTGAAAACCTTTAGAGGGAAATTGAATGAGAGGTTGTTGAGAGGAATACTCCTTGGAATATGCCTTTGTGAGGATAAATAGAGGAATTAGTTAATTAAAATAAATTAATTTCATGTGTAATCTAGTTAGTTGACCATGAGTTGATTTAACTCTTGAGGAGTTAAAAGTTGGAAGAATTATTAATGTTGATTAGAAAGTGATTTAGGATTAATTAATTAAGAATTAATTAATCTAGATGGGTTAAGAGATTGTGACATTTGATTTGATTTATTTAATCAAATGAGAGGACTTAGGGGGATTTAGTTAAATGATTTGATTTAATTAAATATGATGGCAATTAGTTAGAAGAAGGGTGAATTAATTGAATGAATTTAATTATTTAATTAATAGTTGAATTTGCTAAATTAACTAAATAATGCTGATTATTTAATTAATTGGTTAATTTGAGGTGATTTTGGAAGAAATGGTGATAGTTAATAAGAATTAGATGCATAGTATCAATCAAGACTTTTTAGGTGTCTACATTTTTTCCCTCTTTGAAGTGAGGTGCCTGCTACATCAGTTCAAAGAATAACACTGAAATGATCAAAATTAAAAAAAATTCCTAACTTTTTGGATATCCCACTACTACCCTAGCAGAAAAAATTATGCAAGTACACTGCACCCTCTAGAGATTAGGCAAAAAGTTTGATTTTAGGGTTGATCTCATGAAAAAGAGGTTCAAGATGGATGTATGTATGGTTAGAATTACAGATCTATATTATGATGATGATGCAAATGAGATAGTTTTAAGATGCCTAGAATAACAAATCTATATTATTCTAAACAACTTAACTAATGATGCAATGCATGTGAGATGGATGATGTTTCCTATTATGATGATATGTATGGATATGCAAGATGTTTATGATTTATAGATGTAGGATGTTGAATGTCATGATAATATGCTAGGGTGAAAGAGGATAGAAGAATGAGAGGGATCAAACCTTGATTATGAGAAAATGCAAAAGTCCAACAAGTTTGAGTCATCGAGACTTTATTAGATATGGTGATGAATGATGATGATGCATTTCTTATCAAGGGATTGTGGATGTAAAGGGCATAACTTTTCTTATATTTGGTAACACACATAGATATGATGCATCAAGGTATGGAGAACTAGGATGGACTTGTATCTAGTGCGATGGAATTTGAATCGACAAATAGATAGGAGTGTCCTTATTCACACCTAACATATGAAAACCTTGCTAGGATGCACTTCAAAAGTTTCAAATATCTCGAACCAAAACATAGAAAGGTATAACCTATCAATGCAATAGTCAACAAGCTACCTAAAACACCTTTCATACATACCTAACAAAGCAAGTATTCACCAAGTTTATATTACAAGAACATCCAAAAAGTAGAAAAAATTAAATATAAGAATCAATGCCCCATTCCATTATCTCTAAATCATTTTGATATAGATCATTGAGAGGTCATTGGAATGAGTGTAATAAGATAAATCAAAGAAAAGATCAAGTGAACAAACAAGCCAATGTTCTTCATACCTCTAGCCAAGACTAAACTATGGTGATGTCTGATGTTGATGTCCATTGTAGGAAGGATGCATCCTAGGAAATGATGTTATTAGATTTTTTCATACTAATGGAATGATGGGCTATTGTTACCAAGAGTTGACCAACTTGTTTACCTACTGACCCAGATGTGAGACTTGTTTGTTTGAGTTTTCACTTTTAATTTTCCATACTTGTTTCCAATTGTTTTCCCAAAGGTTGAATATGACGATCATCTATTGTGAGTGGATGTTTATTATGGGTAATAATTGAAGTGGGATAGGTGAGTTTGGGTTTTTTGAATGTTTTTGATATTTTTGAAATGTTTTGAGGCTATTTTTTCCATTTTTGAGATGTTTTACAAATGTTTTCATTTTCAAATTTTCTAATTTTTGTGTTTTCTAAGAATTTGACCAAGAACCTAACCTAAAGACCTATCCTAGGGGCCTCAATGGCTAATCAAAGATGAGCCTTTCCTACATTTTACACACAAAGGCCACATAGTTTGATTGACACAGACTCGTTTATTGATGAGATATGAACAATTGGATTATCACTTTATTATGATGGACACCTAAAGGACCTATCTTATGGGCTTTAAGGGATGATCAAAGATCAACCTTGCCTACATTATACATCTAAAAGCCTTGTAGTTTGACATGACGACTATGTTTTTGACTTTTTCTATTTTTGACCTATTTTTGCATTTTTGACATGTTTTGGATGTTTTTAGATTTTTTTATTTTTTGAATGTTTTTGGATTTTTTGGATTTTAAGAATATTTTTGGATTTTTTAATTTGAAGGAACATTTGAAGAATATAAATGAATCTGATCCAATGTAGGTATAAGAACATGCTCCCAATGTGATGCAATAAACTACTCCAATATAGGTAGGACAAACTAACCTTAGGAATGTGCTAAATAGCTCTAGGATGGAACATGATACAAACACATGATCAAGCTAGGATGCAGACATGAATGGGTGATGGAAGGATTAGTGGAATGCAATGGGTGAATGTTATAGAAAGTGATGATGGGTGATGTAGAACAAGCCAATGAATCAATGGTGGATGGAAAGTGCTTATTTACACAAGGCGCCTGTTTGCCAGGTTTTCACCAAAGTACTTGCCCAAAGTGCCATTGAAGTGGTTTTCACTAGAGGACAATTTTTTTTTGAAATTTTTATATTTTTAATATATATATATATATTGGATTTATACCTTGCAAGTTTAGGCATAAATTTTTTTGCGATGGGAGCTATTGATAGGCTCTTGAAGAGGCTCACCTTCAGGTGTATATATATGATATGCTCCTAATTTGTAACTCATCATAATGATGAAGGAACCCAACAAGTTTTGTTTAAAATTTCCCTTATTGTCTGGATTTGGTACATTCTTCTTGTTTTCTTTTAGCACAAGCTCCTTGACTTGAAATGACAAAATCTTGATCTTCTTTGTATAGCTTTGCTTGATACAATTCTAGTACACCTATAGATTGTTCAAAGCATCCATGCACTACTCATCCAGTAGTTCTAGCTTGTTCAATCGTGACACCCAAAATTCTTCATTAGTAATGAGAGTCTGCAATGCTATTCTTAAGGATGGGAGGTTGATCTCAATGGGAAGGATGACTTCTAATCTATAGAATAGGGAGAATTGTGTTGCACCTATAGGCATGTAGATACTTATTCGATAGGCCCACAGAGTAGGGCTCAACTATAGGTTCTAGTTACAACCAGCTTGATTGACTATTTTCTAGAGAAATTTTAGGATGGCTTTATAAAAAGCCTCGGCTTGGCCATTACCTTGGGGGTAATATGGGTTGGAGAAGCGATGTTGGATATTGAATTTTTGGCATAGCTCATGAACATCATGGTTCTTTAAAGGTGTCCCAATATCTAAGATAAGGGTTTGTGGGACATCATAACAGAAAATGAGGTACTTCAGGATGAATTTGGATAAATGCTTCCTTGTGATATAGCTCATGGGGATGCCTTCTACCCACTTTGTAAAGTACTTTGTTGTAGTGATAATAAACTTGTGTCCATTAGATGAAGTGGGAGTGATTTTTCCAATGAGATCAAGCCCACATTGTTAAAAGGGTCAAGGTGTTATAATTGGTTGGAGCTCTTGAGCTAGTGCATGGATGAGGTCCCCATGTTGTTGACAATGCAAACATTTTCGAACATAGTCATGAGCTTCCCTTTCAATTGTAGGCCAGTAGTACCTAGTCCTTAGCAATTTATTGTCCAAGGTCATACCATTAGAATGTGAACCACAAATACCATCATGTACCTTAGTTAAAGCATTCAAAGCCTCCTCAGGGTTAAGGCATCATAAAAGGGTTCTTGTGATACTCCTACAATAAAGGGTGTCTCCTAAGATGACAAAACATGATGACTTTTTGATAAAGGTTATTTTGAGGTTTGGGGTGATGTTGGTAGGGCGGACTCCTAGTTATAGGTAGGTGTATATGTCATGGTACCAAGGATCACCGGGGAAAATTCTTTACACACAAATTTAGAATCTAGTACACGAAAGGCTGGTACGAGAAGCTGCTCAACTAGGAATTCATGCTTAGATACATTTTGTGGGATATCCAACAATTATCTAATTGTAGCCATAGCATTGATTGCTCTATTTGTTTCACTCTGTATTTTCTCAAATGTGATGTCGATGAAGAATTCCTTAAGATCCTCCACCAGTTTCTTATATGGGGTAAGCTTTTCATTCTTTGTTTGGTATTCATCACTGACCTAGTTGATAATTAACTGTGAGTCCCCATAAACCTTAAGTGCCATGATTTTCCATTGTACTGCAATTCAAAGTCCTATGACAAGGGCCTTGTACTCAACAATATTACTGGTGCACACAAAAGATAATTTGTATGAGTTAGGAATATAATCCCCTTGAGGTGTGATGAAGAAGACTCCTTCTCCTGATCCATGCTGGGTATATGATCCATCAAAATATACTTTCCAATGATTTTCTACATTAAGGTTAAAAATTGACTCATCAAAAAATTCAGATACTAGTGGGTTCTCTAAATATATAGGTGCCTCCACTAATTGATTTGAAATTACTTGTCCCTTGATGGATTTTCATTCTACATATTCAATGTCATATTCTGTTAATATCATTACCCACTTAGTTATTCATCATGTGATTGTTTCCTTGGAGAGTAGATAGTTGGGGGGGTCTATCTTGGCAATGAGCTTTATCTGATGAGCCAACATGTAGTGCCTGAAGATTTGTGTGGAAAACACTACTACAAAGCAAGCCTTCTTGATGAATGTGTAATTCAACTTTTGTCCCACCATGGTCCTGTTGGATGTTGTGGTTGTCATTGATGTAAACACTATTAGCATTTATGTATTGAAGGTTTTATATGTTGAGGATATTGAGAAAATTGTTAAAGAAAGAGTTGCAGGTTGCCAATCGAACAGTGAAGGTCATGAAGGTGTCTAGCTCATCACGAAGATGATCAATCATTGTGGACTAAAGGGTTTATTATTGAGATTATCTAGTTTATCCATCGAAAGTTTCAAAGGTGTGTGTGAAGATTTGATCGTGTTATGAATAGTTGTGTTCTGATAGTTTTTTATGTGGTTTCAATTAGTATTCTTGAGTGAAGTTTATGCGATTCTAGTAATTTTAGTTGTTGCAAATGTTTCTCTATTGGTTCTTGATGGTTTTGGATGCTTCTAGATCATTCTCTATCTTTGTTGCATGTCCACATTGATCGGTGTGCTCATGGTCAAATTTTTTTCTAATGTGTGTTTGATTTTTCATGTTATTGGCTGACATGATGGTTGTAACATGTTGGGGATCATTGGAGATTAAAATTTGAATGTTTTGTATTCTTGAGGATGTTGTTTTGGGCCACAACATAATATTGGCCAATGGTGTTTGATTCACATTGAAAATTTATTTGTAAATTTGGGCCGACATTGTAAATATGTTTTATATTTTGGTCAATGAAGTTGTGATGTAAATCCATGTTGTAGATATATAAGAGCAGATGTTTGTGAGAAGTTATGTATGTGTGTGGTGTGAAGAACTGCCAGAGAAAGTGAAAGTGTGCAAATATTCATCTAATCATTTGATTGCAAGGAAGAGTGTGAAGAAGTTTGAGTGAAGTGTGAAGGAGTATTTCTATCCTTAACCGAAACTGTAATCAAACTTTTGTAGAAGCTATTTTCTCAGTTCATACTATGCGGATCTAATTTGTATTTCTATAAGAAAGTGTTTCTTCTTTGGGCAGTGAGCCCTCTTGTATTTGAGTAGTGAGTTCTAGGTAGTGTTCCTGAATGCATGTGCATTTCCATTATTTTTCTCTATACTTTTAACATGATATAATATTGTGGACTAACATCCACCATGGTTTCTCTCCTAACATGTTTTCCATTTAAAAAATCTTGGTGTTCTTTGTGCTTTTGATGTGTTGATTGTTTATGGTTCATTTTTCATGCATGAAATCTGAGATTAAGTTAAGTTTGAAAAGGTAAAATAATCTATGACAAATGATTCAACCCCCCCTCTTAGTTGTTTGTCCTTGTTTTTCCAACAATTGGTATTAGAGAAATTTCCTCTAAAGAAGTTTAAAAGCTTGAGGTGATCCGAGATGGCATCATACAAGAAGGATAGTCCTAGATTTGATGGAACAAACTAATCTCTATGGAAAGCTAGAATGGAGTGTCATTTGAGGTGTATTGGTGAACTTTTATAGAAGATTACAAAGAACTTATATGTTATTCCTCATAATGATCCTTCCACTCCTGATGAGATTAAAGTGGTTGAGATTAACATTAGGGCTATTGAATCTTTTTTGAGTGCTCTGACGGATTCATAAATGAAAAATGTGATAGGTTTGAAGACAACTCATGAGATTCGGATGAAGCTAGAGACTTTGTATGAAGGAGATGTACATGTGAAGGTCGCTAAGTTATAGATTTTGAAAGGAAAGTATGAAAATTTTAAGATGGGTGAAGATGAAAATATTTCTTCTTTTATGCAAATAGTAAATGAGCTTGTGATGGGTATAAGATGTGCTAGTGGTACCCTGGAAGAACAGTAAATTGTAGCTAAAGTGCTCAAATCATTTCCCACCTCTTACAAGTCAAAGACTCATTCTATTGAAGAGTTTAGATCATTAAAAAATGTGACAAGGGATATGTTGATTGGTAAACTTGTTGCCTTTGCGTTGAGTGAATTTGGTGATTCTACCCCTAAGACAAAATTTGTATTTAAGGCTTTTGTATCTAGAAGAAAGAAGCAAAGATATGATCCAGAAGAGTGCTCAAGAAAGAAATTCAAGTATGAGGAAGAGATGAAACAAATAGAAGATGAAGAAAGAGAGGTTGAAGAGTTGGAAGCACTGATTGTGAAGAAAGAAGGTAGAGGACAAGGTAAGTATAAAGGAAAATTTCCTCTAAAATGTTTCTCTTGTAGTAAAATAGGTCATTTTGCTTCAAGGTTTCCTGAAAGAGTTCCTAGGTCTACACCTAACAAACCTAGATTTCAAAAGAAGTGTTATTTTGTTGAAGAAGGTGTGACTGATGAAGAATCTAATAAAGAAAATGGAAATGAAGATGAATGGGTTTTCATTGCTATGAAGGAAAATGGTCTGGTGGTT
Organism: Sequoia sempervirens; assembly: GCA_007258455.2. NCBI lineage: Eukaryota > Viridiplantae > Streptophyta > Pinopsida > Cupressales > Cupressaceae > Sequoia > Sequoia sempervirens. The sequence continues at coordinate 70,912,699 of VDFB02179234.1, forward strand.
ATTGAATTTGCTAAATTTGAGAAAGCTCTTGCAAATTGAATTGAAGAAAAGGATGAGTGGGTTATTGATAGTAGATGCTCACATTATATGACTGGTGACAAAAGAAAATTTGTAAGTCTAGAGAAATATGATGGTGGGGTTGTAAGATTCAAAGATAACAATGATGGTGTGATTCGTGGCAGAGGATCTATTTTTCTTGGTGGTAAACATAAAACTGATGATGTCCTTTATGTTGAAGGCTTAAAGCATAACCTATTGAGTTTTGGAAAGATGGTGGACAAAAGTTATGATCTTCAATTCAAATATGGAAGATGCATGATACTTGGAAGTTCTAGAAATATGATTGCTTCAGGTACAAAGACAACAGGTAATATTTTTCACCTGATTGCTGCTAATGTAATTTTTTTAATTGTTCAAGTAGATGAAAGCTAGTTATGACATAGGAGGGTGTTTCATGTGAATTTGGATAACATTGTCAAGGTAAGCTCTGGTAAGCAGTAAGAGATCTACCTAAGCTACTTAAGTCTATTAATACAATATGGAAGGAATGCCATATGGGTAAACAAACTAGCATTTATTTTCAAAGTAAAAACCATCATTCTAATGGAGTACTAGAGTTGGTGCATACTGATCTATGTGGTGCCCCTAGAATCAGAAGTATACAAGGGGAAAGGTATTTTATGCTACTTATTGATGATTACTCTAGGATGATATGGCTTGCTTTCTTAAGAGAAAAATGTGAAGAATTAGCGAAGTTAAAAAGTTTCAAAGCTATGGCAGAGAATGAGAAAGGTATGAAGGTAAAGTGCCTAAGGTCAGAAAGAGGTGGTGAATTCACCTCTAGGGAGTTCAAATATTTCTATGAAGAGCATGGAATCAAAAGATAGTTATTTTCTCCCCGAACCCCTCAATAAAATGGAGTTGTAGAGAGAAATAACAAAGTAATTCTAGATGCTACTATAACAATGATGATTGAAATAAATGTGATTTACATCTATTCGAGAGAAGTTGTAAACACTGCTTTGTCCACTTTAAATCAAGTAAATTTCAATGGTATTTCTAGTAAGACTCCTTTTGAGCTATGGTTTGGTCATAAGCCTACTGTTAAATACTTCAAGATCTTTCAAAGAAAGTGCTACATTAAGAGAGATGAGGACACATGCAAGTTTGATGCAAGGAGAAATGAAGGAATATTTCTAGGTTACTCTACTAAAAGCAAGGCTTATCGGTGCTATAATAGAAGATTGAGAAAAATGGTTGAAAGTGAAAATGTCAGAGTTGATGAGGACTTTGCTAGACCATCTAGATACTATGGATATGATTTAGGTGACCAGCAATATAGTTCATACAAAGGGAAGAATGCTAAGGCACAAAATCAAGTTCAAATTGTTCTGATAAATCAAGAAAGTCAGGAAGGAGAGACAAGTAGAAGTGCAGAAGATGGAGCAAAGGAACTAGAAGTGCAATAGAATCCTAAAATTCTGAGGTATGTAAAGCTAAATCATTCTAAAAATCAAAATATAGGAGACAAGAATAAAGGTGTGCAGACTTGAAGAAATATTGCAGAAGAGTATTGCCTAATTTCCAAAACTAAGCCTAAAAATGTCAATGAAGCTTGCAATGATGAATACTAGATGGAAGCTATGAAGGAAGAATTGATGCAAATTGAAAAGAATGACACATGGATTCTTGTTCCTTGACCTAAAGATAAAAATATGATTGGTACTAAATGGGTCTTTTGGAATAAGCTAAATGAACAAGGTGAAGTGGTCCAAAGTAAAGCAAGACTGGTATGTAAAGGGTATCCACAAATGGAAGGTATTGATTTTGAAGAAACCTTTGCCCCTGTTGCTAGAATTGAAGCTGCAAGATTGTTTCTTGCTTATGCTACATATAAGAACTTTAAAGTCTATCAAATGGATGTGAATTCAGCCTTTCTAAATGGTGAGTTAGAAGAAGTATATGTTGAACAACCAGATGGATTTCAACTGACTGACAAGGAAGACATGGGTTTTTTATTGTAGAAACCTCTATATGGAATCAAGCAAGCTCCTAGAGCTTGGTATGCTAGACTGGATAAATACTTAGTAAAGCTTGGATTCAATAAAGGTATTGCTAATAGCAATTTGTATTTTAAGTTGGATCATGATAAAGAGTCGATTATTGAAGTCTTTGTTGATGACATTATTTTTAAAGGAGATGATGATTTATGTATGAAGTTTGTTGATGAAATGAAAAGTGAATTTGACATGAGTATGATTGGAGAGATGAAGTTCTTTCTTGGATTGAAAATCACTTAGTTAGAAAATGGGATTTTCATATCTCAGTCCAAATATTTGAGAGAGTTACTAAACAAGTTTGGCTTAGAAGACTCAAAGCTTGTTGGTACACCCATGGTAACCAGATGCAAGTTAACATAAAATCATGATTATCCTAAGGAAAATCAAATAAGATATAGGTCAATGTTTGGTGGATGGCTCTACTTAACTCAGACGAGACTGAACATCATGAATGTTGTATGCATGGTTGCTAGATTTTGGGTTTATCCAAAACAATCTCAGAGGCGACTGTTGTAAAGATAATTTTTAGATATTGGAAAGGACCAATTGATTTTGGGCTTTAGTATTCTAAAGATGATGATCTTACCTTGAGTGTATATACTGATGCAGATTGGGCATGAGATGTAGATGAAAAGAAAAGTACTAGTGGTGGTTCCTTCTTCGTAGGGAAGAAGCTGGTGTATTTTTTGAGCAAAAAACAAAATTCCATTTTCCTATCTACTAGTCAGGCAGAATATATTCCTGCCATAAATAATTGTACTCAAGTGATGTGGATGAAATAGATGGTAGAAGATATTAGAGTATTATATGATGAGCCTATTTCCATATACTATGACAAATCAAGAGAAATAAACATATTGAAGAATCTGGTGCTACACTCTAAGACCCAACACATATCAATCAAGTTTCACTTTTTGAGGGAGAAAGTGAGTAAGAAAGAAGTCAAACTAGAGTATGTGCCTACCAAAGAATAGATTGCAAATATTTTCACAAAATCATTGCCAAAGGATACTTTTGAGTATTTTAGAGGGATACTAGGGGTAATTACCCCTCCTAATATGAACTAGAGATGCATTTACTTGCATCAATCCATATGCTTTGAAGCTATATTTTGATCCAGATTAATGTTTTTCGTGGCTGCTACTCAGAGAGAGTAGTTAGATGTGTAGATATGTGGGAAGATAATGCTTATCTTTTCCATTGATGTCAAAGGGGGAGAAGAGGAATGTGAAAAATATTTTTGGGGAGGAGAAATTGAGGAAGAAGAGTCAGAACCTAAGGGAGAGTAAGTGTAGTTGTATTGATGGTATTTTTCACATCATGTGTTACCTTCAATGCCAAAGGGGGATATTGTTTGATGTTTTGGTTGTGCTACTAATATGTGGTTGTTATTGATGTCAACACTATTAGCATTAATGTATTGAAGGTTGTATATGTTGAGGATATTGAGAAAATTGTTAAAGAAAGAGTTGCAGGTTGCCAGTGGAATAGTGAAGGTCATGAAGGTATCTTGCTCAGTACATTGACAATAAATCATTGTGGAATAAATATTTTATTGATAAGAGTATCTATTTTATCCACCAAAATTTTCAAAGGTCCACATGAAGATTTGATCATGTTATGAACAGTTGTGTTCTGACAATTTTTTTTGTGGTTTCAGTTAGTATTCCTAAGTGAAGTTTATGTGCTTCTAGTAATTTCAGTTGCTGTAGATGTTTCTCTGTTGGTTCTTTTTGCTTGTGGATGCTTCAAGATCATTCTCTATCTTTTTTGCACATCTGCATTGATCGGTGTGCCTGTGGTCAAAGATTTTTCTCATGTGTGTTTTGGTTTTCATGTTCTTGGCTAACATGGTGGTTGTAACGTGTTGTGGATCCTTGTAGATTAAAATTTGAATATTTGGAACACTCGAGGATGTTGTTTTCGTCCACAACATAATATTGGTTGATGTTGTTTGATTTGTATTGAAAATTTATTTGTAAATTTGTGTCAACATTGTAAATATGTCTAACGTTTTGGGTGACGAAGTTGTTGATGTAAATCCATGTTGTAGATATATAAGAGCAGATATTTGTACAAATTTATGTATGTGTGTGGTGTGAAGAATTTCCAAAGAAATTGCAAGTGTACGAGTAGTGATGTAATCATTCTATTATAGAGAAGACTATGAAGAAGTTTGAGAGAAGTGTGAAGGAGTATTTATGTGCTTAACCAAAACTATAATCAGGGTTTTGTAGAAGCTATTTTCTCAGTTCATACCCTACAGATCTAACTCTTATTTTTGTAAGATAGTGTATCTTCTTTGGGTAGTGATCCCTCTTATATTTGAGCAGTGAGCTCTAGGAAGTGTGCCTGAATGCATGTGCATTCCCATTATTCTTCTCTATACTTTTAACAGGATATAATATTGTGGACTAACATCCACCATGGTTTTTCCCCTAACAGGGTTTCCATGTAAAAAATCTTAGTGTTCTCTGTGTTTCTAATGTGTTGATTTTTTATGGTTCATTGTTCATGCATCAGATCTAAGATTAAGTTAATTTAAGTTTGAAAAGGTAAAATAATCTGTGACAACTAATTCACCCTCCCTCTCAGTTGTTTTTCCTTGTTTTTCCAACAATTGGTATTAGAGTAGGTTCCTCTAAAGAAGTTTAAAAGCTTGAGGTGATCTGAGATGGCATCATAAAAGAAGGATAGTCCTAGATTTGATGGAACAAACTACTCTCTATGGAAATCTAGAATGGAGTGTCATTTGAGGTGTATTGGTGAACCCTTATGGATGATTACAAAGAACATATATGTTATTCCTCAGAATGGTCCTTCCACTTCTGATGAGATTAAAGAGGTTGAGATTAACATTAGGTCTATTGAAGCTTTGCTAACTACTCTGATGGATTCAGAAATGAGAAATGTGATAGGTCTATAGAGTTTGAAAGGAAAGTATGAAAATTTGAAGATGGGTGAAGATGAAAATATTTCTTCTTTTATGCAAATAGTAAATGAACTTGGGATGGATATAAGATGTGCTGGTGATACCCTAGAAGAATAAGAAATTGTAGCTAAAGTGCTCAGTTCATTGCCTCCCTCTTACAATTCAAAGGATCATTTTATTGAAGAGTTCAAATTAGTAACAAATGTGACATGAGATATGCTGATTGGTAAACTTGTTGCCTTTGAGTTGAGTGAATTTGGTGATTTTTCCCCTAAGACTGAATCTGCATTTAAGGCTTTTGTATCTAGAAGAAGCAAGCAAAGATATGATCTGGGAGAGTGATCAAGAAAGACATTCAAGTATGATGAAGAGATGAAATAGCTAGAAGATGAAGAAAGAGAGGTTGAAGATTTGGAAGCAATGATTGTGAAGAAAGAAGGCAGCGGACAAGGTAAGTATAAAGGAAAGTTTCCTATTAAATGTTTCTCTTGTAGTAAAATAGGTCATTTTTCTTCAAGGTGTCCTGAAAGAGTTCCTAGGTATACATCTAACAAACCTAGATTTCAAAAGAAGTGTTATTTTGCTGAAGAATGTGTGACTGATGAAGAATTTGATAAAGAAAATGGAAATAAAGATTAATGGGTTTTCATTGCTATGAAGGAAAATGGTCTGGTGGTTACTGAATCTGCTAAAGTTGAGAAAGCTCTTGTAGCCTTAATTGAATAAAAGTATGAGTGGTTTATTGATAGCAGATACTCACATCATATGACTAGTGACAAAATAAAATTTATAAGTCTAGAGAAATATGATGGTGGGGTTGCAAGATTTAGAGATAATAATGCTAGTGTGATTCATGGAAGAGGATCTATTTTTCTTGGTGGTAAACATAACATTGATGATGTCCTTTATGTTGAAGGCTTAAAGAATAACCTATTGAGTGTTGGACAGATGGTGGAAAAGGGTTATTATCTTTAGTTCAAAGATGGAAGATGCATGATACTTGGAAGTTCTAGAAATATGATTGCTTCAAGTACAAAGACAAGAGGTAATATTTTTCACCTGAGTGTTGCTAATGTTAGTTGATTAATTGCTCAAGTAGATGAAAGTTGGTTATGGCATAGGAGGTCATGTCATGTGAATTTTGATAACATTGTCAAGGTAAGCTCCACTCAAGCAGTAAGAGATCTACCTAAGCTAGTGAAGCTTGCTAATACAATATGCAAGGAATGTCAGATGGGTAAACAAACTAGAGTTTCTTTTTGGATTAAAAAGCATCATTCTAATGGAGTACTAGAGCAAGTGCATAATGATCTATGTGGTCCCCACATAATCAAAACTCTACAAGGAGAAAGGTATTTTATTCTGCTTATTGATGATTACTCTATGATGATATGGGTTGCTTTCTTAAGAGAAAAATGTGAAGCATTAGAGAACTTCAAAAGTTTCAAAGCTATGGTAGAGAATGAGAAAAGTATAAAGATAAAGTGCCTAAGGTTAGATAGAGGTGGTGAATTCACCTCCAGGGAGTTCAATTCTTTCTATGAAGAGCATAGAATCAAAAGACAGTTATCTGCTCCCCGAACCCCTCAATAGAATGGATTTATAGAGAGAAAGAACATAACAATTTGTGATGCTGCTAGAATAATGATGATTGAAGGAAATGTGCCTCACATGTATTGGAGAAAAGCTATAAACACTATTGTGTACAATTTAAATTGGGTAAATGTCAATGGTATTTCTGGTAAGACTCCTTTTGAGCTATGGTTTGGTGATAAGCCTACTGTTAAATACTTCAAGATCTTTGGAAGCAAGTGCTACATTAAGAGAGATGAGGACATAGGAAAATTTGATGCAAGGAGCGATGAAGGAATCTTTCTAGGTTACTCTACTAAAAGCAAGGCTTACCGGTGCTCTAATAGAAGATTGAGAAAACTGGTTGAAAGTGAAAATGTCAGAGTTGATGAGGACTATGCTAGATCATCTAGATACTATGGATATGATTTAGATGACCAACAAGATAGTTCAAACAAAGGGAAGAATGCTCAGGCACAAAATCAAGTTCAAATTATTTTGGTAAATCAAGAAATTTAGGAAGGAGAGACAAGTAGAAGTGCAAAAGAAATAATAGAAGAACCAAAAGTGCGAGAGAATCCTAAAATTCTAAGGTATGTAAAGCTAAATCATTCTAAAAATAAAATTGTAGGAGACAATAATAAAGGTGTGTGGACTAGAAGAAGGATTTCAGAAGAGTATTTCCTAATTTCCAAAACTAAGCCTTAAAATATCAATGAAGCTTGCAATGATGAATATTGGATGGAAGCTATGAAGGAAAAACTGATGCATATTGAAGAGAATGATACATCGATTCTTTTTCCCATACCTGAAGATAAAAATGTGATTGGTACTAAATGGGTCTCTTGGAATAAGCTAAATGAAAAAGGTGAAGTGGTTCAGAATAAAGCAAGACTGGTATGTAAAGGGTATTCACAAATGGAAGGTATTGATTTTGAAGAAACCTTTGCCCCTGATGCCAGATTGAAGCTATAAGATTGTTTCTTGCTTATGCTACATATAAGAACTTTAAATTCTATCAAATTGATGTGAAGTTAGCCTTTCTGAATGGTGAGTTAGAAGAAGTATATGTTGAAAAACTAGATGGATTTCAACTGACTGACAAGGAAGACATGGTTTACCAATTGAAGAAAGCTTTGTATGGACTCAAGCATGCTCCTAGAGCCTAGTATGCTAGATTGGATAAATACTTACTAAAGCTTGGATTGAATAAAGCTACTACTGATAGCAACGTGTATTTTAAGTTGGATCATGATAACGAGTTGATTATTGAAGTCTTTGTTAATGACATTGTTTTTGGAGGAGATGATGATTTATGTATGAATTTTGTTGATGAAATGAAAAGTGAATTTGAAATGAGTATAATTGGAGAGATGAAGTTCTTTATGGGATTTCAAGTCACTCAGTTAGACAATGGGATTTTCATATCTCAATCCAAATATGTGAGAGAGTTATTGAAGAAGTTTGGCATGGAAGACTCAAATCCTGTTGGTACACCCATGGTAACTAGATGCAAGTTAAGAAAAAATGATGATTCTCCTAAGTCAAATCAAACAAGATACGGGTCAATTATAGGCAAATTTCTCTACTTAACTTAGACCAGACCATACATCATGGATATTGTATGTATGGTTGCTAGATTTCATGCTGATCTAAAAGAATCTCATGTGACTACTATAAAGAAAATTTTCAAATATTGGAAAGGAACAGTTGATTTTGGGCTTTGGTATTCTAAATATTATGATTTTACCTTGAGTGCATATACTGATGCAGATTGGGTAGGATATTTAGATGACAAGAAAAGTACTAGTGGTGGTTCCTTCTTCATAGGGAAGAAGTTGGTGTCTTGGTTGAGCAAAAAGCATAATTCCATTTTCCTATCTACTACTAAGGTAGAGTATATTGCTACTACAAAGAATTTTACTAAAGTGATGTGGATGAAATAGATACTGAAAGATATCAGAGTAGTATATGATGAGACTATTTCCATATACTATGACTACTCAAGTGCAATAAACATATTGAATAATCTGGTACACTCTAAGACCAAGTACATATCAATCAAGTTTCAATTTTTGAGGGAGAAAGTGAGTGAGAAAGAAGTCAGACTCGAGTATGTGCCTACCAAATAATAGATTGTAGACATTTTCACCAAGTCATTGCCAAAGGATACTTTTTCGTATCTTAGAGGGATGCTAGGGGTAATTACCCCTCCTGATATGAACTAGAGATGCATTTACTTGCATCAATCTATATGCTTCAAAGCTATATTCTGATCTAGATTGATGTTTCCATAGTTGCTACTTAGGGGGAGTAGTCAGATGTGCATATATGTGGTTCAAAGATTGTATGTGGGAAGATAATTCTTATCTTTTCCATTAATGTCAAAAGGGGATAAGAGAAATGTGGAAAATATTTTCTGGGAGAAGAGCAATTGAGGAAGAAGAGTCAGAACCTAAGGGAGAGTAAGTGTAGTTGTGTTGATGGTATTTGTCATATTATGTGTTGCCATCAATTCCAAAGGGGGAGATTGTTGGATGTTGTGGTTTTGCTACTAATATGTGGTTGTCATTGATGTCAACACTATTAGCATTGATGTATTGAAGGTTGTATATGTCGAGGATATTGAGAAAATTGTTAAAGAAAGAATTGTAGGTTGTCAGTGGAATTGTGAAGGTCATGAAGGCGTCTTGCTCAATACATTGATGATCAATCATTGTGGACTAAAGGGTTTATTGTTGAGAGTATCTAGTTTATCCATTGAAAGTTTTAGAGGTCTGTGTGAAGATTTGATCATGTTATGAACAGTTGTGTTCTGATATTTTTTTCTATGGTTTCAGTTAGTATTCCTTAGTGAATTTTATGTGATTCTAGTAATTTTAGTTGTTACACATGTTTCTCTATTGGTTCTTGTTGTTTGTGGATGCTTCTAGATCATTCTTTATCTTTGTTGCATGTCTGCATTGATGGGTGTGCTCATGGTCAAAGATTTTTCTTGTGTGTGTTTAGGTTTTTATGTTCTTGGCTAACATGGTGGTTGTAACATGTTGTGGATCCTTGGAGATTATAATTTGAATGTTTGTCACACTCAAGGATGTTGTTTTGGGAAAAAACATAATATTGGCTGGCAGTGTTTGATTCACATTGAAAATTTATTTGTAAATTTGTGCTGACATTGTAAATATGTTTTATATTTTGGCCAACAAATTTGTTGATGTAAATCCATGTTGCGGATATATAAAAGCAGATTTTTGTGTGAATTTATGTATGTGTGTGGTGTGAAGAAGTGCCAGAGAAAGTGCAAGTTTGTGAATAGTCATCTAATCATTCGATTGCAGAGCAGAGTGCCAAGAAGTTTGAGTGAAGTGTGAAGGAGTATTTCTATGCTTAATCAAAACTATAATCAGGATTTTTTAGAAGCTATTTTCATAGTTCATACCCTGTGGATCTAATCTATATTTCTGTAAGCCAATGTTTCTTTTTTGGGCAGTGAACCCTCTTGTATTTGAGTAGTGAGTTCTTGGTAGTGTGCCTGCATACATGTCCATTCCCATTATTCTTCTCTATACTTTTAACAAGGTATAATATTGTGGACTAACATCCACTGTGGTTTGTCCCCTAACAGGCTTTCCAAAAAAAAAATCTCAGTGTTCTCTATGTTTTTGATGTGTTGATTGTTTATGGTTTATTGTTCATGCATCAGATCTAAGATTAAGTTAACTTAAGTTTCAAAAGGTAAAATAATCAGTGACAACTAATTCACCCCTCCTTCTCAATTGTATGTCCTTGTTTTTCCAATAGGTCCTACTCATATAGTAAATGGTTCTTTCTTTCTCTATTTCATCATGCTGAGCTAGGAGAGCACCAAGGGCTACCATTGTAGCTAATATGTAGAGGACAAGTGGTTTATTCTGGATTGGTGGCATGAGGACTAGTGGTGTATGAAAGTATTCTTTTATTTTATTGAATTCCTAATCTCATTTCTTGGCCCACTTGTATGTTACCTCCTTGTGGAGCAGATGAGAATATTGACAAATTTATCCACTAATTGTCCTATGAATCTGCAAATGGATTGGAACCTTCCCTACAAGCCCCTTAATTGCTTCAATGTTCATGGCACTTCCATTTCAATAATTTCTTTGACTTTTGTAGGGTCTATCTTGATTCCCCTCATTGATACAATACACCCTAGAATTTCTCCTTATTGTATATCGAAGATGCATTTCTTAGGATTGATTTTTACATTATATTCTTCCAATATATAAAAAATAGAGCTTAGTGTTGCTATGTGGTCCTGACACTTCCTTGATTTGGCTAGTATGTCATCTGCATAATATTCAACATATTTTTAGATCATGTCATGAGAAATAAGAGTTATAGCCCTTTGGTATGTCACTCCAATGTTCTTTGTCCCAAATGGCATCATGTTCCAGCAGTAAGTACCCCGTGGACAAGTAAATGCTCTCTTATCCTTATCATACTTTGCTATCATAATCTGATAGTACCCTAAAAATCCATCCATCAATGATAGCGTTTTGTGCCATGTTAGATCTACAATCATGTCTATGTTGGGAAGAGGAAAATCATCCTTAGGGCATTCTTTTTTTAGGTCCCTAAAGTTTGTGTAGATACAGATACCCCTAGTGGCCTTAGAAATATGTACAAGGTTAGAAACCCATTTAGGATAATCAATGGGTCATATGAAGCCAACATCAAGGAGTTTCTATAGCTCCAGCTTGACTAATAATGTGATCTACAAATGCATCTTTCTCAATTTTTGTCTTACTGGTTTTTCCTCTAGATAGACTACTAGATGATGAACTACTACCTTTGGATCAAGACCGGGCATGTCAGCATAGGTCCATGCAAATTTTACTTTCCTTTCTATTAGAAATGTAGTGAGAATTTCTTGTTCCTCCGTCAAAAGTGATTTTGCATAGAAAGTAATGTGTGGTGTCTCTTTAATTCCTAGATTAACCAGGTTGCATTTTTCTGCTAGTACTGCTGATTTTTCTTGATGGATGACACTAAGCAAAAGATTAAATACATCATCCTTTGGCACCTAAGAGAGGTTTTTACCATTAGATATGTTCTTTATTCTTACTATTTTTGGGTCAGACAGTGCCACAATGTGGTTTTCACTTAGAGACATAGATGCTACTCTTAGATTTTCTATTTTACAACTAAGAGATTCAACCATTTTCCCATAGTATGCATGTGTGTCTAGCTCAATATCAAACCCTGCTTTATGATCTCCATATGGTAGATTATCCCATAGTCCCATGAATTTTGAGAGCTTCATTTTTTTTGAATGTGTCTAAGATCGGTGGTCTGTGCTACTCATAGTCTATCAGTTGGGGGTAGATAAGCTTTAATTTACTAGTTTGGTTACTTGGCTCAAAAGAAATGGTAGTGATCATAAAAAGGGAGGAATTATCAACTAACATGGGTAGGTTAGTGATGGGATCCTTGTCACAAACATCAATTATATCAAAGGTATAGTTATCTAGAGGTAGACTAGTGGATACTACTAGGTGAGGAGGAGCTTTGACCTTTTTAACAGGGGTACCTATTCCAAGAATGGGTATCTTCGTAGGGGTACATCCAAGGCCAAGATTATTCATGCACTTCTTAGGAATAATAGGTTCTAATAGGCCAGTGTCATTTTTCCCAAGCTTCTCATTTTTGTTGTAGCCCAATCCACACATTAATTTAAGACCTTTGTTGCTTTCCTCCATGGGAAGATCTAGTACAGGTCTTTTATCTTGATATAACAAGCTTGATACATCTTTCTCATCTACCACATCTTTACTTAGGTCTCCTCATTTTTTGAAGGTGGTGGGTTCTACTTTGAAGGTATGAGATGTTGTGTCGATTGATTGTGGCTTCATATGGGATCTAGGAGATTGAGGTAACTCTCCTACCACAAAGGAACTCTCTTTCATTTTATAGTTCCCACACCCATGATATTGGATAATAACCTTAATATCTAGGATTTCCTGAATGGGAGGTGTCTTTGTCTTAGAAGTGGAGGCTAGGGTGGATGGTTCTATATAAGGCGATTTGGGTCCCTCATCATTCTTTAGGACATGGGGAATCTTATAATACTTGGCCTTTGAATTTTTTCAATGATAGAATGGTTCATGATCACCATGGATTATGACTTCTTGGTTCCGATAAGGGAATTTCACACATTGATGGAACGTGGATGCAACACCTTGCATCCAATGGATCCATGGGCACCCTAGGAGGATCTTGTATGAGAGCTCAAGATCAAGGACTTGGCATGTATTCCACATCACTCTATGCTTCATTCATATCCTCCCCATCCTTAGGGTTTCCTTGTGCACCCTCTTCCTCTTTGTCATGCACTATGATGAGTGTGATGATTTCCTCAATTATCAACCTGAATCAAAGGAATGATATAATATCAAAATTAGCATATTTGTAACAAAAATGAAATTTAATAAATGATATTTTAAATAATTCTAATTGACTCATTGGAAGAAAAGGGTAATTGGGTGATCCCATAATACTGGTTTACAATTTTTGGCCAAACTAGACGCTAAAATATTATTTTCTAACTAAATCTTCACTTTCAAGTACCTATAGTAGCTAAACCATGAGGAATTTAAAGATGATGCAAACTACTAATTTGTGACATTTTTTCTATAGATTCTAAATATATTTTTTTCAAAAATTTTGGAATTAGATTGCATTTCTTTTTCCATCTCCTTCGAAAACTGGTTTCTTTTAGTAAACACAATTTTTAAGGAGTGATGCTCACCATATACAACTTTTTTCCATGAAGGAAAAAATTATATTTTTTTTCAATTTAGATTTCTAAATACAATATATAGTTCTTCCAATTGGTTTCATAGTGTTTTATTGAATATATTGTCCTTAATTAAGCTTCTAAGTCAAACCAATTACAATTTAGACATAGGTAGACCATATACAACGTAACTTTTTTTGTATGTAGTGAAATTCAATATTTTTTTTGTTGGATCAAGGACTTCAATATCTAGTGCACTCATATTTTTTATTTTTTTTATAATCTTCTATTTTTCCACATGTGTAGAATAGAGAGCTTTATTTTCAATGAAAAGCCTATGTTTAATAAAACTATAAAAAAAAAACATAATAAAACCAAAACATATTAAAATTATATTCATTGGATAGCTCATTGTGAGGAATACCATCATCTATTTGGGTTTATGAAGTATCCTCCATTTTCATCCTCAACTTTAGCTATGAAGGGAAAAATTTTGGAGTTTGTTGGTGCGAGAGGGTGAGAAGGTGGGAAAAGGGGGATTCGAGCAAACTAGGGGAGGTTCAAGTGAACCCCCTTTCCACAAAGGTTTTCTTTTTTTTATTTTTTTTTTGGGAATGGTGGGACCCTAAATTTAATAAGTTCACTCAAACCGGACCCTACATTTAATAGGTTCACTCAAACCAAGGTTCTAATGAACCCCCTTTTGGTTCGCTCGAACCAAAATTTTGTTCAAACCCCTAAAAACCATTTTTTTTGCATGGGGTTGTTTTTTGCAACTTTTCCTTCCTCACTGGAATTGTAAACCACTTTTGTAGTTTTACCCAATTGGTAGTTCACAATCAATTACCGAACACATTACTGCCTCGATGTTCAACATTCTCCTAAAATGAGGGGATGTCCTCTTTACAACCTTTGTTGCCTCCTAATTAAAACATTCCCACTTTCTAGTCAACATCATCGCTATATTTCAGAGATTAAAATTAAACATTTGAATGCATCTAGTAATTAGTGGATCTTACCTACATGTATATCAAACATGATCATCCTAAAGGATCTATGCATCACTATAAACCTTTTCAAGTGTGTCCACTACCTCAACAACATTTTTTATTCTACAAATAATTTTCCCTTCTCAATTATGCATGCCTAGTTTTCTATATGATGTAAAAAACTTGCAAGTGTTAAAGACAGTTAAAGTTCCAAAATTTATTACACTATATGTTGTAAAAAATCATATACTTTTCAATCATAACAGAAATTTGAAATGTATTTTTTATTCTACCTTTCATTACATTCTTTCTATCTAAATAAAAAGGGTTTTGAATACATTCATACTATCAAAAAAAATTCAAGTTGGAAAAGAAATGGTGTTATGAAACCTACAACCCACATAGTCTTGTAAAATCATATGCATGTAACAACCCCATTGGTTGGTCACTCCTCAGCTCAATTTGGTTTCAATTATGTATCCCCCACATGTAGAATGAAATAACTCACAACCAACTAAGTTTTCTAACCTGCAATTATTTTGTGCATTTATTTTTCAATAACATAAAGATATTGAATTGCAATTTTTATTGCAACTAACAGTTGTGGTAGATTTTTAAGGTTCCTTTCATTACATTCATACTATCTAAATAAGAAAATATTTTCAAGAGATTCATAGTGTTTTAAAAAAATTCCAAGTTGGAAAACACTAGCTATTATAACTCTTTTCCTTGTAGATAGCAAGAATGTCATAAAATTGGAAAACACTCGGTGTTAAGACACCTACAACCCACATAGTGTTGTAAAACCATCTACACATAAAAACCCAATTGGTTAGTTTTATGTATCCCCCACCTACAACTCCTCTCTGTGCTCTCAACCCTTTAGATTTAAACATGCAAAATGAAACAACTGACAACCCACATTGTGTTTTCCAGTATGCAATTATTTTGTGCATTTATTGTTTCAATCATATGAAGAAATTGAAATCTAATTTATAATGTAACTAAGAGTTGTTAGATGTTTTCAAGGTGAGATTCATTAGATTCTTACTATCTACAAAACAAAAGGCTTCAAAGACATTCAAATTTTCAATATAATTATAGGTGGGGGATACATAAGAGTATCCAAATTCACTTGAGGTCTGACCAACCAACTGGGTACTTACTATGTAAGTAACCAAAACATTTTCATTACAATAATACTATCTATGTGTAATTATAGGTTGAAAAACACATGATTTTATGAAGCATACAACCCAAATACTCTTTCAAAACCCTTTACAAGTGACAACCCAATTGGTTACTCACCCCTAAGGTGAATTTGGATAGTTTTATATATCCCCCACCTGCAACTCCACCTTGTATTCTCAAACCTTTAGCTTTCAACATGTAGAATGAAAGAACTTGCAACATAGGGTTTTTCATAACCTCCAATTATTTTGTGCAATATCATATTTCAACACATATTCTCAAAAAACAATACTTATTATTGTGAGTGTCCAATTTACAATCGACTAACAAAGATCAACAAGCAAGAGTTAAATATTTTAGAAACCAAATCAAACACTCCTTATGAGATTAATTAATCAAATCAAAGAGAAAAAAAGAAAATGAGCATAAAATAATTAAAGAAAACATGAAATCCAATTGACATTGTTAAGCCTTCATCCCATAGGGGGAGTGGTGCTCCTTCGATGTGGAAAGAAGCCCTTTGTGAATCCCTTTAGATAAGCTTGATGATTGAAGATGATTCCAAGTATGGTATTGATGCCAAATGGTGATAACTTAGCTAAACTGATGAAAAGTGGTGGTTGCTATGAAGTGAAATGCCTATAAATATAATGCTTGAAGTTTTGGATCCATATTGTAAAAAGGATGCTTCTATTTATAGAAGCCAAGGGTTGAAGAATGAGAGGATTTGGTGAATGTGGGATAAAATGGGAACCAATGAGAATGTGCCAAGAGTCACAATTCTATTGGAGAAAGGTGGAGCACATTTTGGGAAATGTGTGAGTGGAGGAGGATGAAAGAGAAGTAAATGAGAATGGTTGAAAATTTGAAAGGTTGTAAGAAGAATTGAATGAATATATTTGAGATTTGAGAGGATGTAAGAGAATTTACTGTGGATGTGAAAGGTTTTTGAAAACCTTTGGAGGGAAATGAATGAGAGGTTGTTGAAAGGAATATTCCTTGAAATATGCCTTTGTGAGGATAAATAGAGGAATTAGTTAATTAAAAGAAATTAATTTTATGTGCAACCTAGTTAGTTGACCATGGGTTGATTTAACTTTTGAAGAGTTAAAATTTGGAGGAATTATTAATGTTGATTAGAAAGTGATTTAGGATTAATTAATTAAGAATTAATTAATCTAGATGGGTTAGGGGGTTGTGACATTTGATTTGATTTATTTAATCAAATGAGAGGACTTAGGGGGATTTAGTTAAATGATTTGATTTAATTAAATATGATGACAATTAGTTAGAAGAAGGGTGAATTAATTGAATAAATTTAATTATTTGATTAATAATTGAATTTGTTGAATTAACTAAATAATGATGTTTATTTAATTAATTGATTAATTTGAGGTGATTTTGGAAGAAAAGGTGTGAGTTAATAAGAATTAGATTCATAGTATCAATCAAGACTTTTTAGGTTTCTACATTTTTCCTCTCTTTGAAGTGAGATACTTGTTGCATCAGTTCAAAGAATAGCATTGCCATGATCAAAATTCAAAAATTTCCTAATTTTTTGGATGTGTCACTATTGCCCTACTAGAAGAAATTATGCAAGTACGCTACAACATCCAAAGATCAAGAAAAAATTTCAATTTTAGGGTTGATCTCATGAAAAATAGGTTCAAGATGGATGTATGGATGGTTAGACTTATAGATCTATATTTTGATGATGATGCAAATGAGATGGTTTTAAGATGCTCAGAATAAAAAATATATATTATTCTAAACAACTTAGCTGATGATACAATGCATGTGAGATGGAGGATGCTTCCTATTATGATGATATGTATGGATATGCAAGATGCTGATGATTTATAGATGTAGGATGTTGAATGCCATGATACTATGCTAGGGTGAAAGAGGATAGAAGAATGAGAGGGATCAACCCTTGATCCTGAGAAAATGCAGAAGTAAAACAAGTCTATGAGTCATCGTGACTTTATTAGATATGATGATGAATGATGATGATGTATTTATTATCTAGGGATTGGGTATGTAATGAGCATAAATTTCCTTATGTTTGATAACACACATAGATACAATGTATCAAGGTATGGAGAGCCAGGATGGCATTGTATCTAGTGTGATGGAATTTGACTTGACAAATAGATAGGAGTATCCTTGTTCACACCTAACATATGAAAACCTTGCTAGGATACACTTCAAAAGTTTCAAACATCTCAGACCAAAACAAAGAAAGGTATAACCTATCAATGCAATAGTCAACAAGCTTCCCAAAACACCTTCCATACATACCTAACAAATCAAGTATTCACCAAGGTTAAATTACAAGAAAATCCAACAAGAACAACAAATAAAATATAATGATCAATGCCCCATTCTATTATCTCTAAATCATTTTTATAGACATCATCGAGAGGTTATTGGAATGAGTGTAATAAGATAAATCAAAGAAAAGATCAAGTGAACAAACAAGCCAATGTTCTTCATACCTCTAGCCAAGACTAAACTACAGTGATGTCTGATGTCAATGTCCATTGTATGAAGGATGCATTCTAGGAAATGATGTTATCGGATGATTTTGATAGTAATAGGATGATGGGCTATTGATACCAAGAGTTGACCAACTTGTTTACCTACTAACCTAGGCATGAGACTTGTTTGTTTGAGTTTTCAATTTTAATTTTCCATACATGTTTCCAATTGTTTTGCCAAAGGTTGAAGATGGCGACCATTTATTGTGAGTGGATGTTTATTATGGGTGATCATTGATGTGGGACAAGTGAATTTGGGTTTTTTGAATGTTTTTGATATTTTTGAAATGTTTTGAGACTATTTTTGCTATTTTTGAGATATTTTACAAATGTTTTGATTTTTGAATTTTCCAATTTTTTTTGTTTTGTAAGATTTTGACCAAGAACCTAACCTAAAGACCTATCCTAGGGGCCTTAGGGGCTGATCAAAGATGAGCCTTTCCTACGTTATACACATAGAGGGCACGTATTTTAACTAACACATACTCATTTATTAATGAGATATGAACAATTGGATTATCACTTTATTATGATGGACACCTAAAGGACCTATCTTAGGGGCTTCAGGGGATGATCGAAGATCAACCTTGCCTACGTTGTACACACAAAAGCCTCGTATTTCAACATGACTATTTTTTTCCTTTTTTATTTTTTGACCTATTTTTGGATTTTCAACATGTTTTGGATGTTTCTGGGTTCTCTGATTTTACGAATGTTTTTGGATTTTTTTATTTTTTGAATGTTTTTGGATTTTTTGGATTTTATGAATGTTTTTGGATTTTTTTATTTTAAAGAAGATTTGAAGAATATAAATGAATATAATCCAATGTAGGTATAAGAACATGCCCCCAACGTGATGCAATAGACTACTCTGGTATAGGAAAGACAAATTGACCTTAGGAATGTGCCAAATAGTTCTAGTATGGAACATGATACAAACACAAGATCAAGGTATGATGCGGATGTTGATCGGTGAATGTGATGGATAGCGATGGTGGATGGAAAGTGCTTATTTAAACAAGGTTCCTATTTTCCAAGTTTTCACCAAGGTACTTGCCCAAAGCACCATCAAAGTGGTTTTCACTAGAGGAAAAAAAAATTTCTTTAATATTTTCAATCCTTTTAAAAAAAATTTGATTTTTTATATTTTTTATATTTTTTTTTGATTTATTGCTTGCAACTTTAGGCATAAAATTTTTCAAAATGGGAGCTATTGATAGGCTCCTACAAAGGCTCACCTTTAGGTGTTGATAGCTACTATGCTTTTGATTTGTAACTCATTGTAATGATGAAGGGCCCCAACCAGTTGGGTTTAAAATTTCCCTTGCCATATGGATTTGGTACATTCTTCTGGTTTTCTTTTAGCATGAGCTCGCTAACTTGAAATGAATGACTCTTGATATTCTTATTATAGCTTTGCTTGAGATAGTTCTCATACACCTATAGATGATTCAAAGCATCCATGCACTGCTCATCTAGTAGTTCTAGCTTGTTCAATCATGACACCTAATATTCTTCATCAATAATGAGAGTTTGCAATGATATTCTTAAGGATGGTAGCTTGATCTTAATGGGAAGGATGGCTTCTAATCTATAGACTAAGGAGAAGGGTGTTGTACCTATAGGCATGTAGATACTCATTCGGTAGGCCCATAGGGAAGGGTTCAACTATAGCTTCCTATCGTGACCAACTTGATTGACTATTTTCTTGAGAATTTTCAAGATAGCTTTATTAGAAGCCTAAGCTTGGCCATTACCTTGAGGGTAATATGGGTTGGAGAAGCAATGTTGGATATTGAATTTTTGGCATAGCTCACAAAAATTCTAGTTCTTGAAAGGTGTCCCATTATGTGAGATAAGGGATTGTGGGACACCATAATAGAAAATAAGGTAGTTTAGGATGAATTTGGATATCTGCTTCCCTATGATATAGGTCATGGGGATGGCTTCTACCCACTTTGTAAGGTACTTTGTTGTAGTGATAATGAACTTGTATCTATTAGATGAAGTGGGAGTGATTTTTCTAATGAGATCGATCCCCCATTGTTAAAAGGGAAAAGGTGTTATAATTGGTTGGAGCTCCCCAGCTGGTGCATGGATGAGGTCCCCATGTTGTTGATATTGCAAACATTTTTTGGACATAGTCGTGAGCTTCCCTCTCAATCGTAGGCTAGTAGTACCCAATCCTTAGCAGTTTCTTGGCCAAGGTCTTACCACTAGAATGTGAACCACAAATACCATTGTTTACCTCAGTTAAAGTTGTCAAAGCTTGCTTAGGGTTAAGGCATCACAAAAGGGTTCTTACGATACTCATATGATAAAGGGTCTGTCCTAAGCTGACGAAATGGGATGACTTTTTGATAAAGGTTCTTTTGAGGTTTGGGGTGATGTCAGTAGGGAGGACTCCTATTTTTAGGTAGGTGTATATGTCATGGTACCAAGGATCACTAAGACCAATGATTTCACACACAAACTCTGAATCTGGTACATCAAAAGCTGGTATGAGAAGTTGCTCAACCAGGAATTCATGCTTAGGTACATTTTGTGGGATATCTAACAATGATCTGATTGTAGCCATAACATCAACTTCTCTATTGTTTTCCTTCAGTATTTTCTCAAATGTGATGTTGATGAAGAATTCCTTGAGATCCTCCACCAGTTTCTTCTATAGGGTAAGATTGTCATCCTTTTTTTGGTATTCATCATTGACCTAGTTGATAATTAACTATGAGTCCCCATAAACCTTAAGTGCCATGATTTTCCACTATATTGCAATTCAAATTCCTATGACAAGGGCATTGTATTGAGCAATATTGTTGGTGCACATGAAAGATAAGTTGTATGAGTTAGGAATACAATCTCCTTGAGGTGTGATGAAGAAGAATCCTTCTCCTAATCCATCCTAGGTATATGATACATCAAAATATACTTTCCAATGACTTGCTACATTAATTTTGAAAATTTTCTAATTTGGAAATTCAAATACTAGTGGTTTCTCTAAATATATAGGTGCCACCACGAATTGATCGACAATTACTTGTCCCTTGATGGATTTTTGTTCTACATATTCAATTTCATATTATGTTAAGATCATTACCCACTTAGCTATCCATCCTATGAGTGTTTCCTTGGAGAGTAGATAGTTGAGGGGATCTATCTTGGTGATAAGCTTTATCTAATGAGCCAACATGTAGTGCCTAGAATTTTGTGTGGAAAACACTATCGCGAAGCAAGCCTTCTTAATGAATGTGTAATTCAGCTTGTGTCCCACCATGGTCCTATTGATATAGTAAATGGTTCTTTCTTTCCATGTTTCATCATTCTCAGCTAAGAGAGCACCAAGGGCTACCATTGTAGCGAAGATGTAGAGGATACGTTTTTTATTCTAGATTGGTGGCATGAGGACTAGCAGTGTTAGAAAGTATTCTTTGATTTTATTGAATCCCTGATCATATTTCTTGTCCCACTTATATGTTACCCCCTTGTGGAGTAGATGAGAATATGGGACAAATTTATTTGCTAATTGTGCTATGAATCTACAAATGGATTGGAGCCTTCCCTGCAAGCCCCTTAATTGCTTCGATGTTCATGGCACTTCCATTTCAAGAATCGCTTTGACTTTTGTAGGGTCTAAGTTGATTCCCCTTATTGATACAATATACCCTATAAGTTTTCCTGATTGTACATTGAAGACACATTTCTTAGGATTGATTTGTACCTATATTCTTCTAGCATATAAAAAATAGAGCTTAGTGTAACTATGTGGTCCAGATGCTTCCTTGATTTGGCTAGTATGTCATCCACATAATATTCTACAAATTTTTGGATCATGTCATGAAAAATTAGTCATAGCCCTTTCGTATGTCATTCCAACATTCTTTAACCCAAATGGCATCATGTTCCAATAGTAACTGCCCCAAGGACAAGTAAAGGCTATCTTATCCTAATCATCCTTCACTATAATAATATTATTGTACCTTGAAAATCCATCCATCAATGATAGCATTTTGTGCCCTGTTGTTAGATCTATGATCATGTCTATGTTAGGAAGAGGAAAATCATTCTTAGGGCATGCTTTGTTCAGGTCCCTAAAGTCCATAGATACGGATGCCCCCAATGGTCTTAGAAATAGGTACAACATTGGAAACCCATTCAGGATAATCAATGGATCATATGAAGCCAACATTAAGGAGTTTCTATAGCTCCAACTTGACTAATAATATGATGTACAGATGCATCTTTCTCAATCTTTTTCTTACTGGTTTTTCCTCTAGATAGACTACTAGATGATGAACTACTACCTCTGGATCAAGACTGGGCATTTCAGCATAGGTCCATGCAAAATTTATTTTCCTTTCTCTCAGAAATGTACCTAGAATTTCTTATTCCTCAACCAAAAGTGATGTGTGGTGTCTCTTCGATTCCTAGATTGACTGGGTTGCATTTTTCTACCAGTATTGATGATTTTTCTTGATGGATGACACTAAGGGAAAGATTGAATCCCTCATCCATTGAAACCTATGACATGTTTTTACCATCATATATGTCCTTTCTTCTTACTATTTTTGGGTCAAAAAGTTCCACAATGTGGTTTTCACTTAGAGACCTAGATGTTACTCTTATATTTTCTATTTTACAACTAAGAGATTCAACCATTTCCCCATGGTATGCATGTGTTTCCAACTCAATATCAAACCCTAATTTATGATATCCATATCATAGAGTATCCCATAGTCCCATAAATTATGAGAGCACTTCATTTTTTTCTAATGTGTCTAAGATTGGTCCTCCTTGTTGGTCACCGTCTATCAGTTGGGGGTAGACAAGCTTTAATTTAGTGGTTTGGTTACTCATCTCAAAAGACATGGTATTGATCATAAAAAGGGATGAATCCTCAAATAACATGGCTAGGTTAGTGATGGGATCCTTGTCACAAACATTAGTTATATCAAAGGTATAGTTATCTCAAGGTAGACAAGTGGATACTAGTAGCTAAGGAGGATCTTTGACCTTTTTAACAGGGGTACCTTTTCCAAGAATGGTTATCTTCATAGCGGTGCATCCAAGGCCAAGATTACTCATGCACTTCTCAAGAATAATAGGTTCTAATAGGCCATTGTCATTTTTCCTAAGCTTCTCATTTTTGTTGTAGCCCAATCCACACATTAATTAAAGACCTTTGTTTCTTTCCTCCATGGGGAGATTTGGTACAAGTCTTTTATCTTGATATAGCAAACTTGATACATATTTCTCATCTACCATCTCTTTACTTAGGTCTCCCCATTTTTTGAAGGTAATGGGTTTTGATTTTATGGTATGAGTTGTGTCGATTGGTTGTGGCTTCCTATCGGATCTAGGAGATTGAGGTAACTCTCCTACCACAAGGCACTCTTTTTCATTTTATAGTCCCCACACACATTGTATTGGATAATAACCTTAATATCTAGGATTTCCTAAATGGGACGTGTCTTTGTCTTAGAAGTGGAGGATAGGGTTGATGGGTCTATATCAGGAGATGTGGGTCCCTCATCATTCTTTGAGACATGGGGGATCGTATAATACTTAGCCTCTAAATTTTTGCAATAATAGAATGGTTTAAAATCACCATGGATTGTGACTTCTTGGTTCTGATAAGGGAATTTCACACATTGATGGAATGTGGATGCAATAGCTTGCATCCCATGGATCCATGGGCTTCCTAGGAGGATCTTGTATGAGAGCTTAGGATCAAGGACTTGGCATGTAGTTTCCATGATTGATGGCCCTGCTTGGATAGGGAGTTGAATAGTGCCTTGAGACACTCGTTCTTGATCATCATAATTCCTGATAATGATACCTTTTCCTTTCTCAATGACATCTTCAGAGAATCCCAGATTCTTTACCAACTTCAAAGTACAAATATTTAGACTTGCACCTCCATCCACCAAGACTCTTTTGACTTTGTTCTTATGGATTAGTACTTCTAGATGGATTGCACAATTGTGAGATGGTTGGGTCAGGAGATCCTTCTTAGAGAATGTGAGGAGATGCAGTGTAGTGATATGTCTGACCATAGCTTGAAACTAGTTAGCATCAAGATCCATGCGGATGGAGGATGCATCCAATGCTTTTTCTAGGGTGTGTCTATGTGCGGGAAAGATTTTTAATAACTCCATGATGGAGATCTGGGAGAGGGTGTTTTTCAATTGATCTAGGACATTATAACCATTAAGGATGGATTTTGGATTCGCAGTGGGTTCCTTGGGTGGTGGTGAAGGTCCCAAGATGGTAATCCTACTGCCACATGTGGTGAATCCACACTTGACTCTAGATCCTCTAATATTGAAAATGGTTACCCATTCATCCAAAGATGTGATGACATGGTCATAAATATGGTTCACATTTTTGTACTTTCCTTTACCATTGTTGTTTCCTTTATTGTGATCTAGCATTAGATTCATGTATATTTTAAGATCTTGATTCCCAAGGGGTTGTTCAATGGTTATGGTCTTATCATCAATGAGATCTTGGATTATATTTTTAAGTCGCATGCAATTGGTTGTCGTGTGTCCCTTTATTTTGTGAAAATCACAAAGGTGTTTCTCATTGTACCATGGAGGTTTAACTTGAGGCTATTGATAATTTTCATAGACTAGGATCTTGATGATATTTTCTTATACTAGATATTGCATGACAGATTTGATTGGTTCCCCAAGTGGTGTGTATTTTCATTTAGGGTGATATTTGTTCTTTGGGGGTGGTCCCCCTTGAGCATTTAGGTTGTTGACTATTTGATTGTTGGGTTGTTGTTGTGATGATGAGTTGATTTGTGGTTGTTGGTAAGTTTGTTGTTGTGTTTTTTGTTTTGGGGAACTGATAATAACTTTGGTGTCCAAAACACCATCATTAGTGAATTTTTTGTTCTTTTCCCACATGCGAGGTTTGTCATTTTAACTTGTTGATGGTTGATTGTCTTGATATGTGGGTGTGCCCACATGTGCTATAAGGGATCTTTCGATGTTGAGTTCCTTGGGGATCAATGGTTGTATGTTATGCATTGTATTTTCAAATGGAAGGACAAGGTCCCTTCAAGGTTGGATATGATAGTCCCAATTTGTTGTTCTTCTAGCATAGCCCATTTGCTTCTATTGGCCTTGGATCACTATT
Source organism: Sequoia sempervirens (assembly GCA_007258455.2). NCBI lineage: Eukaryota > Viridiplantae > Streptophyta > Pinopsida > Cupressales > Cupressaceae > Sequoia > Sequoia sempervirens. Next base: position 70,937,904 of record VDFB02179234.1, read on the forward strand.
GTTGCAAGAAGGTTGTGAATGTTTCTCCCTTGGCTTGTTTTAGGCTAGATAATTATTCCAAGCTCACATCCATTCCTATGTTAAATGAGTAATTTTGTACAAATAAGTCCACAATTTCTTGAAACTTCTTAATTTTGGGGGGAGGCATGAGAACCACTCAATTGCTGGACCAACCAAACTCCAAGGGAAGAGTTGCATGAGATAGGAATCATCATATGAAACTTCCATACAATGTACATGGAATTCCTTGATGTGATATTTAGGATTTCCAATCCTACAGTATTTTTCAAACTTTGGTATCTCAAATTCTTGTGGGAATGGAATCATTGCAATGCTTTTATCAAACAGATAGGGGCATAAATTCCCTTGTGATTTCGTCATCTTTCTTGATTATATGTCTAGCACTTTTTGCGAGAGTAGTTTAATTTGTACAAATAAATCATTTTGTGGGTTTGGTAGTGGGATGAATTTGTTTTGGGGTGGTATTGTTGCTTGAGTGAGTGGTAGGTTGATTTGTGTGTTTGTGTTCAAGACACCTAGTTGCTTGTTTGTGGGAGGTTGTTATAAGTTTTTTGTGCAAGAAATGCTTGTTAGTATGCTTGTAGTTATTGTTCTGCCAACAACACTTGTTGTTGGTCTTCAAGTTGTTGTTCCAACAATGCTTGTTTTGGGGCTTGTAGCTGAGTTGCTTGTTGTTGTGCTTGGTATTGTTGCAAAGCTTGTGGCTATAATAAGGCTTGTGCTTGGGCTTGTTGCGCTTGGTATTGAGCTTGTGCTTGAGCTTGAGCTTGTTGTGTGTCTTGTGTGACTTTTGTAGCTTGTGTGGCTCATTGCTATTGCAATAAAGCTTGCACTTGTGCTTGGGTAGCTTGTTGTGCTTGTTGTGTGATTTTTTGTGCTTGAGCATGTTGTGTGGCTTGTTGTGTAGCTTGTGTGGCTTGTTAAGCTTGGAATTGTTGAATTTCCTTTTGGTACACTTTTTGGGCTGCTTGCAATGTGATACTATATTGACTTACCGTATTTAGATTTGGTGGTGGAGGAGGTGGATTTGGTGCAATGGTGTGATGAGAGTTTTTCAGGTGTTTGAGTGATGACAAGGGGTTGTGTGGTAAATGGTATGGTTGATGTGCTTGGTCCCTGGAGAACATGTTTTGAGAAATTTTGGGTATTGTAGATGGAGTGATGATTGGTTGAGATGCTTGGATTGGTGCCACCTGGTGTTGCAATATTAGTGGATTACTTAGAGGATTTGGTATAGTCAATGTACTGATTTAACTTGTGACTGGTGGATTGATTTGATTTGATTGGTTTTGGATTGGTATGTTGGGTAAAGGGGGTTGCCTATACCTTGGATTAGTGTGGATGTTGATGTTGAAAGAGGGAATTATGGGAAGATTGGTGGTGTGTTCCCTTGTGGGATGGAAGCATTAAAAATATCCACTTTTCCAGATGAATCCACTTGTCCTTGTGATATCATTGGGAGAGAGACTTGTGTATTGAGAGCATATGTCGATATTACAAAAAAAGTGGAAGGGCTAATTTTTTATCATGTAAAATGAGTTGAACATATGGATGTTCTAGGTCTTGTGGGATAGTGTCAGGCATACCCAAGATCATGTTTGTGTCCAAGTTTAGGTTATTTACAAGGGGATGTCATTGAAGAGCGTGGAGTAAAGAACTTCCCTTGGTAATCATGGGTTGACTTGGAGCATACGATGATGTTAAGGAAGGTGTGACTGATACTGGTGGTATATTCTCAAGAGGTTGTTCCAAAATAGTGCTCACATCAAAATCAAAAGGGATTTTAGCCCCTTCCTTTGCTAATGCTAACATGTATTGTGTGGGATTGAGTCTCATAACTATGTTGAAAATCTTGTTTGTTTTAGGATTTTGGAATATCTCCATGATTTTGTCTTGGCACATCCCTTGGTAATTGTTGGTGACATCCTCCACATGGAAACCTCCCTCTTGAAGATCTTTTGGTAGTTGAATACAGGTTAAGTGGGGGGTTGCTAGATCTTATGGGGTTAAATTCAAATGTAGTTTGTCTCAAGTCACTTGAAGTGGTTGTTTCTTTTTTTTTTCCATTTTTTTCTTGTGTTGATATCTTTTTTGGACAATAAAATTAGGATCAACTTTTAGGAATATGGGAGATGAATCTCTAACTCCTTAGGTTGGTCTAAACTTTAGGCACAAAAAAGAAAATATAGGATGTTTAAGGATCAAATGAAGGTGATGAGATAAATGAAGGATGAATTATATGGATGATTGAACTTTTAAGAACTTTGGAAGAATACTAGACTTTAGGACTTTTGGATTTTGATTTGGATTTGGTTTGATTTGATTTGGATAATGGACTTATAGATCCCAATATGTTATATGTTATATTGGGATGAAATTTTCCACAAGGATGATAATTTAACTAAATGTATGAGGAAATATTCATCCACACAAAGTCAAACAAAGTGATTTTGATTTTGATTTGAAGGATTTACCAAAAGTCTAGTATGAATGATTTTTCCAATGTTCTAAAATTTTTTAGTGAAATGGGATTTGATTGATGTTTGGGATGGATGAAAGTGTTTTCTTGATCTTAGTTGAACCTAGAGAGACTTTTTTTATAGGATCAATGTTTTGAAGAACATGTTATACCTCTAAAACTTTTCAACCCTATGTGAGAAACTAAAAATGTTGGAAAAGACCTATATTTTGAAAATAATAGAAGGAATACAAGTTTGGATTATTTCTTTAAGCATGTTTGTAAAAGTTGTAGACCAATCTATCTCTGACTTTGTAAAGTGTTGAAAGATGTTTCTTGAGATCCTTTGGACTAAGACTCTTATGACGATTGATAGACCTTGGTTTCAAGATTTTGACTTTGCAGGAAATCATGATATCAAACACATATGTGGGGTTCAATTGTCTTTTATCTAGATTAAATGTATTATTTTTACCAAACGAACACTTCTTGCTTAATTTTCAAACTGAATGTCTATGTCTCAATTCATTTTCATTCCATAAGGTCCATTATGTGAAAATCAAAGAATCAAAGGCATAGTTTTCCTAGGTTGACATTGGAGAGGAAAAATTGAGATATGGACCCAAATATTTAGAATCCTCTTAAGGATAAAATCCCTAGGGAAAAGCAGTAACATTTGGACTCTTCAAGGATATTTTCTCCTTCCAAAGGGTTTGAAATTTTGATGACTTCTTGAATGTTTTTTTCAAGGTTTTAGATCCAGTCAAATTATTTAACTGACTCACAAATTGCACAACCCTAAGATAGAAAGGACAATATTTGTTGATTCCTCATGTGGATTTCTCCAAACACTGAGACAAAGAAAACAACTAGAGATTTGGTGACAATGGCTCCCCTCCATGACACACACTTCTTAAGACTATCAAATCTCAAAATCCTTAAAATATAGAGATCAAAAGGATTTACTTTGTTTCTACTTGGAATAGTACAAATGTGGGGTGGATTTAGAACAACTGTTCTTACACCAACAAATAGTAAGGAGTTTGGATTCTAAACAAGTTGGTTCTTAGTTTGGGTAATTAGGGACATGGCACCTTGCAAGCATCCAACAAGCCACTAAAGGCTTTAATCAATACTACTGGGGGCTCTTATACTTTTTATAGTAGAACCCCATTCTAAAAGACACTATATGGCTAAGGCCTACATACCATGAGGACTTGAAAGTTTAGACTTATCCATTTATGTATTGGCCCAAGTGAAAAACCAATTGGAGTCACCTTCAATTTGTTCTTAGGTAGGCCCCTCTAAAGGTAACAAAAGCAAGGGAGTACACTTGTAGTTCAACTACCAAATTCACATAAAGCATGAGGGAACACACACAATGTCTCTTTCTCACACTAGGATGATTGTTCAATTTTAAACCAAAATTTGAAATGTGTAGGTAATTTTTTAGACAACTACTGTCACTAGAATGCTTTTGATTCTCAATATTGTTAGAAAGCATGAGAGAAGTGCATATGAATTTGAAAGACACAAATTTCTAAAAAAAATAAAACACAAAGAAAGCACAAGTTTATTTTAAGCCTCAAAGCAATGGTGAGTTCTTTTTAGAGTACCAAGCTTAAATATGAGTTTTCCTTGTTCAATTTTAGCCAAAATCTAAAATATGGTAAGTTGAACCTAATTTTTCATTTTAACCAACTTTTCCAAAGCTTGAGTTGTTTGTAAATTTTAAGCCTAAAGTAACTCTAGTTGGTCCTAGAATAGGAAACAAAATGCAGAATTGGAAATCCTAAGCTATTAAAATGATCATTAAAAAATGCTTTTAGGTCTTCAACTTAGTTTTCCTCCCTTTCCTACAATGGAAATGTTGTGTAGCAAATGCGAAACTCTACAACTGCACAAAGGAGGTGCTATAATCAAATGTGGTGCTTTGTTGAAAGAATATGTGATGCTTTATAGAGGACGGGACAACGAATGTGACACAATTTCAAAGGCAATGATTTGCAAAACTAGCAAACATGATGTGACAGTGACGAGCAAATGTAACATGATGTGGTGAAAGCAGATTTTCAAGAAAAATCGGTGATCTACAAGTAAGCGATAGTGATGCTATGAGGAAAGGTGACACTGTATAAGATAAGGGCATCGTTGCTCCCCTATAGCTACACAAAAAAGGAATTTTAGGCCAAAAAAAACAAGATAAATTGGTTACCCCTCCTAGTGCCAAAATGTGAGTTTCCAATCTACAATCAACTAACAAAGATCAACAAACAAGTGTTAAATATGTTAGAAACCAAATCAAAAACTCCCTATGAGATTCTTCAACCAAATAAAAGAAAAAACATGAAAATGAGCATAAACTAATTAATGAAAACATGAAATCCAATTGAAATTGTTAAGTCTTCATCCCATAGGGGGAGTGGTGCCCCTTTGACATGGAAAGAATCCCTTTTGATAAGCTTGATGATTGAAGATGATTCCAAGTATGGAATTGATGCCAAATGGTGATAACTTAGCTAAAATGATGAAAAGTGGTGATTGCTATGAAGTGAAATGCCTATAATGGTAATGCTTGAAGTTGTGGATCCATATTATGAAAAGGATGCTTCTATTTATAGAAGTCAAGGGTTGAAGAATGAGAGGATTTGATGCATGCAGGATAAAATGGGAGCCAATGGGAATGTGCCAAGTGTCACAATTCTATTGGAGGAAGGTGGAGCACATTTTGGGAAATGTGTGAGTGGAGGAGAATGGAAGAAAAATAAATAAGAATGTTTGAGGATTTGAAAGGTTGTAAGAAGAATTGAATGAATATGGTTGAGATTTGAGATGATGTAAGATAATTTATTGTGGATGTGAAAGGTTTTTGAAAACCTTTGGAGGGAAATTGAATGAGAGGTTGTTGAGAGGAATATTCCTTGGAATATGCCTTTGTGAGGATAAATAGAAGAATTACTTAATGAAAAGAAATGAATTTCATGTGCATCTTGGTTAGTTGACCATGGGTTGAATTAACCCTTGAGGAGTTAAAAGATGGAGGAATTATTAATGTTGATTAGAAAGTGATTTAGGATTAATTAATTAATCTAGATGGGTTAAGGGGATTGTGACATTTGATTTAATTTATTTAATCAAATTAGAGGACTTAGGGGTATTTAATTAAATGATCTAGAATTTAATTAAATATGATGATAATTAGTTAGAAGAAGGGTGAATTAATCGAATGAATTTAATTATTTGATTAATAGCTAATTTTGCTAAAGTAACTAAATAATGTTGATTATTTAATTAATTGGTTAGTTTGAGGTGATTTTGGAAGAAATGGTGTTAGTTAATTAGAAGTAGATGCATAGTATCAATCAAGACTTTTTAGGTGTCTACAATTACAATTTAGAACTTAGGTCTTACTCACATCAATTAACCTCTAATGCCAAAGGGTGTAGAGAATTCAATGAAAATGATAGCTTCTTGCACACAGCACTAGGCTGACAAGCATTATGCTCAAACTCCTGCTACAACATCATGACCAACAAAAGGTGTGAAAAATGACCAGACAATGCCATTATCTCCTCACTTCCATTACTGTAATGTTTCCTCCCATCTACCAAATTCATCACTTCTATCCCCCATCTTGGGAGGCCCCGCACTATGCTATCCCATCATGTGGTGTATATTTTTTGTATGTTCTAATGTGGTTTTGTATGTTATGATGCCTCTAACATGCATTCTTCTAGGGAGAAAAGTTGTGTCCAATTGTAAAAGGTGATCTACCTACAAAACCACATGGCTTACACATGATAATGTATTGACCATTTTTTAGGAATAAGACATTTTTTATTATGTTATTATGTAGGACCGAATTTGAACCCCTTGTGTAAATTTTCCTTTTGCATCCCTCCACCTTAGAAAATCAAACCTGCCTAAGAAATTCCACATCACCCATCCACAATGTATCCACTTGGAACTTGTCTTTTGTGCCAATGGGGGAATTTTTGTCAGGGAAATGAGTGTAGTGCATAGATTTTTGTGTAGAGCACTACCATATGACCCTGATAGATTCCTACCCCTGGAGTCTGTAGGGACATTATGTTCTCCATTGGGCATGAAGCATAATGCCTCTATGCCAACCAACCAAGTCAAGAATGGCTCTTTACCTCCTAATCTCCCTTCAAATGCATATTTTTCACATCCATTCCATATTCTTCACAATTCTAGACATTCACTTGATCTCTCTTGTATCCCCATTGCATCTCTTGAGTATTAATCAATAGATTTTTGCTCCTTCAAATTCACTAATAATGTGTTGTGCTATCATAGAAGCTACGATTTTGGAGTCTTATAAGACCTTCTTTAGTGCCATTGTGGTTGCATTGGCTTTGCCAAGATTGTAGTCTTTCATTCTCTCTATGAATTCCAACCTATACCTGCTCAAACATGGACAAACCCAAGAGTATTAGTCATTTAAACAAAAAAAATAAGCATTCCTTATGAGATTCTTAAGCATGCTAAGAAAATGAAAACATGATCAAAATAACATGAAATAACAAGTAAATGAACATGAAATCCTAATCTAGGCTACTTGAACCCCATCCCATAAGGGGTTGGTGTCAATTTGATGTGGAAAGTGGCCCTTTCCCAATCCCAATTTGATAAGATCTAAGATCCTGATGAACAGTGGTGAAATTGATGCAAAATGATAGTAGATTCAAGCTGAAATGATATGAAAAGCATGAAGTTGTGGATCAAAATGGATTTGATAAATGTCAATTTCCCTCAAAGATAGTTATAGAAATTAGATGATTGATGGATGAAATGAGCATAATGACTTTGCATGAGATGATTGATCCATTTCAAGTAGAAGATGCCTCTACTTATAGGATTCAAGGGTTGAAGAAAGAGTCAAATTTATGAATGTGGGACTAAAAGGGGAGCCAATAGAATTGTGACACTTGTCACAAGGCTAATGGATGGTGGTGGAGCACATTTTGTAGAATGTGTAGAGTTAAGGCACATTGGTGGATGTGTAAGAGGATGCAAGAGAACTAAATGAATATGGTTGAAATGTAAGAGAAGGTTGTTGAAGGTGTAAGAGGGACAAGATGGCATGTGAGTGCAATTAAATTCCTTTGCAAGAGGTATTTATGAGTTTAGAAGAAGCATTGAAAACCTTGTAAGAAGTTTAAATACCTTTGGGAGGGAAAGTCAACAAAAGGGGCTTTAAGGGAATATTCCCTAGAATATTCCTTTGTGAGGATAAATAAGGTAATTACTTATTTAAAAGAATTGAATTTCTTGTGCAAGTTAGTTAGTTGACCAAGGGTTGACTTAACCAAGGGCGGGGTTAAAGGCTAGGGAAATGGGTAATGGAGATTAGGGGATAATTAGGTTAATTAATTTAGAATTAATTAATCTAACCAGGATCGGGGTTTTAATGAAATTTACTAAATGATTAGATTTATTTAAATAAATGAGAGGACATATGGGATTTAATTAAATAATTTGATTTATTTAATTAAATTAGATGAAAATTAGTGAATTAATCTAATAAATTACTTTATTTGATTAATAGTAGAAATTGATGAATTTAACTAAATAATAAGATTTATTTACTTAAATGGTTAGTGAAGAGGTGATTTAGGAGGAAGTAATGTTAATTAATCAAAATCAAACGATTGGACTATTTGAGTGTCTACATTTTGCCCCTCTTTGAAGCAACATACCTACTATGTTGGTTTAAAGAATACCGCTATTGAGATCAATGTTCAATTTTTTTTATTTTTTTGGATGCCCACCTAATACCCCAATGGAAGAAATTATGCTACTACATTTCCCCCTTGAGATATTGAGCAAAAATGCCAATTTTTGATTGAGATAATGATAAAAAAAAGGTGAGAGGAGTGGTTTTGTTGATCAAAGGATGAAAAGATAATTCTTTAGAAAGATCTTATATTTGATGTAGACAATTTTGGTGATGTATAGAGAGTCATCAGCCATGGGTAGCCTCATGTATATTTTGAGATCACACATAATTTGGATATAAATGTTAGTAAAGATAGAAGAATAAGAAGAATAAGATGGATGGATGAACCCTTGAGTTTGAGAAGATGCAAAAGTCCAAAAAGTATTTGAATTGTTGAGACTTTATTAGATATTGTGATGAGTGATGATGATTTTCTTATCCAAGGATTGGGACACAAATGGAAAAACTTTCTGTATGTTTGATAAAACAAATAAACATAATAAATCAAGGTATGAACAACCAAGATGGTGTGGTATCTAGTGCGATGGACATTGTCTCAACAAATAATGAGTATTCTTGTTCACACCTAACATACAAAAACCTTGCTAGGATGCACTTCAAAATTTTCAAACATCTCAGACCAAAACACGGAAAGGCATAACCTAAACATGTAATAGTCAACAATCTATTCAAAACCTCCTACATACACACCTACCAAAGTAAGTTTTCCCCAAATTATATTACAAGAACATCCAACAAGCACAAAAAACACATGATAATGATCAATGCTCCATTCCTTTCTCTCTAGATCATTTTGATAGACATCATCAAGAGGTCATTGGAATAAGTGTAGTAAGATAAGTTATAAGAAAAGATCAAATAAATAAAAAAGCCAATGTTCTTCATACCTTTAGCCAAGACTAAAACTATGGTGATACCTGATGTTGATGTCCATTGTAGGAAAGATGTATCCTAGGACATGATGATCAGATGATGTTAAAATTGACAAAATGATAGGCTATTGATACCAAGAGTTGACAAGCTTGTTTATCTATTTACCTAAACTTGTGACTTTGATGCTTTAGGTTCACACAAAAGTTGTTATGCTTGTTTCTACTTTTTTTTATCAAAGGTTGAAGATGAAGATTGATTTATTGTGAGTAGATTTTGACTATGGGTGAAAATTAAAATAGGATAGGTGATTTTGGGTTTTTTGAATGTTTTTGGTATTTTGAAATGTTTTGAGGATGTTCTAGGATTTTTGATATATTTTACAAACATTTTGATTTTCAAAATTTCCAATGTTTTTGGGTTTTTTTTTAATTTATGAATGTTTTTGGCTTTTGTGTCTTAGGGGCTCATCAACGATGGTTTTTCCTACTTTTTAACTTAGAGACGACAAAGTTCGGCAACCATGTTTTTGACTTTTTCTAAATTTTTGACCCGTTTTTGGATTTTGATATGCTTTGGATGTTTTTTGGATTTTTGCATGATTTTGATGATTTGGATATGGCTATGTGTGATGATATCAGTGCTATTTAAGTACTTTGTTGAAAACCAAGCTAGGGTTGATTGATCTGATTGATGGATTGATGATGATAACATTGTTAAAGATACACAACAATGTAAGGATAGTGTTAAGCAACATGATGTTTAGGAAGTATATCTCCAGATAACAATGGATTGATTGGATTTGATTAATCAAAATTATGAAGCTTAATTTGGAACAAAACTTGTTTGAATTATTTGATGTGATGCTGAAGTGAAAATTAGATGTGACTAATATTGATTGTTTAGATTGATGTTTGATGAAAGATAAATCTTGATATGGAACATCTTCTTGTCAAAATATGTCATGGGTTTGTGATTTGGATTTTGGCTCGCAAATGCTTTGACCAATTTGATTTTACATTTTTCAATGTTTGGATGACCCCATAAGTTGGAAGATATAGATCAATATTTATTCTTGAGGCAAGATGTAAATATCTACCCCTAGTGTCTACCAATGTATGGAGTGCCATGAGAGGATTCTTGGATAGATGTATGTATGGATGGATATGGTAAGCACACAAATAATGCCAAGGATTATCTTGTGATAAGATAAGGTGTTTGAACATATGATGCTCATTTAGATAGTGCTTCATTGGTTAGATAATGTTGGGTAGGATAGGATCAATGAAAATGACTCATGTCAAGATGTTTACCATAAGAAAGTGTAAAGTGTATGCCAATTTTTTTTCAAGATTAAGATAATTGGAAGATGGATGTAGATAGATGAAAATGGATTGGATAAATGGTTCATGGATGAATGGATTTATTATGGGTAAGATGGATGAAATGCTATAATTTATTATGGATGAGATAAGATGAGTTCACCTACACTAGCACATGCATATCCTTGATTCTGCACATGATTCTTGTTTTCTAGGTTTTCATCATGGTACTTTCCAAAAGTGCCACCATAGTGGATTTCACTAGAGGATGATTTTTTTCTTTACTATTTTCATGATTTTTTTTAATTTTTTTGTTGTTTGTGAAAGATTTTAAGTTCATTCTGAACCATCTGGTGGTGTTAATGTAGATGCTTCTGTCATGGTGTGCCATCGATATCCTACTTGAAAAAGATAATTTTCCAAGATATTTGTACTTGAATACAACTTTTGAGATTCCTGATTTACTTGGTTGATACCAGAGTTAACTCTATCTTTATGCACACATCATCATAGAGTTCCTTTTGAATATTTATGATGAAGGGTGGCTACCAATACATGGTCAATGTGAGAATTAGATATCATGCATGGAGTGGATGGTGGAGTATGAATAGGAATAAAATATGGATTAGTTAATTGTTTGGAACTTTTGACTCTCCAAACTTGGGAAGATGAGCAATGATAGATGGATATGAAAGTGTGTGCAGAATTAGGACCAACTACTTGATATATTCTGTATGTTGCTTGAGAAGCCTCCTTTTGCATTTGTGGATGTCTTTGATGGATACTTTTCCCGTTCTGATTTTTGCCTATACTTTCTAGTAGAGATATTGAATTATTTTTTGAAAAATTGAGTTGAATCTTACCTTGCCTTAGTTTTGAGCTTTGTGTTCATGGGTAGGGTTTAGGGTTTAGGTTAAAATCCCTCTTTCCAAAGTTTGCATGGTCATAAACCTTGGATGTTCTAATCCTCTGTGGACCTATTATACCTGATTCCTGCTCAATTAAGTCACAACTTGAGCCATCTAAATCATGTTTTACCGGCCCCTTGGTCTTGGTTCATCCATTGCCATTTTTCAATCCATTGCTTTGATATTCCATGATTTAGGCATAAATATTTCATGGTAAAAACTTAAGCTTCAAGTTGTTATTCCTAGGGGTTTGAGTCTCATCAAACTCATATGTCCCCTTTTCGAGAAATCTTATTTGCACATGGAAATTATCATTCACTTAAGTGATTGCCCATCGTTGAATTTATTGTGAAGTACTCTTTTTTCCTCAATCATTTTTATTTTTGGTTTACATAAATGTCTTTGGTATCAGGTGCACCCACACTCAAATAAAATTATCGGAAAGGTACACAATGTGCCACATGGTGGCTATGCAACTTTCACCTTTTGTCTTCCTTTCGAGAGAAAGTTCGAGATATGTGTTTACTTGTCAAACATTTTCTTGGGAGATATATTTGCAAGCTCGAGAGATTTTTCCTTGTTGACACATCATCTCCTTGCCACAGGTTATTTGCACCACCTATAAAGTTATGTGATTGAGGAGTTTGTCAGAGCTGGCTAGCCTTTTCTTTTCTTTTCCTCAGTCTTTGGGATGGAAGTTTTTAGATGGTGCCTTGGAGTGATGTGATTGATCAACTAGGTCCTTTTCCAGGATGTTGTTTTTATGATCTGATTGTGTATGATATTTTATCATTGCTAAAATATCTAAAGAGTATTAATACAGTAGTTGAAGAGTTAATGAGCAAAGATCTTTTGCAGCCTAACCAAGGGTTTATGATCGAATCGTTTGCTATCAATTTTCAACACCTGCAGAAATTACTTCTGAGTTGAGGTAGCATGTATTTTTCTATTCTAGCTATATAAGGAGGGTGACAACATAGAAAGAAAGATGGTAGAATTTTTCCAAGATACATGGTAGAATTTTCCAAGTAGCAGTTTCTTTGTCAAAAGAAGTTTTCTTAAGGTTTTTAGAATTATTTTTAGAAATAAGTTACATAACTACTTTATTCTTGCATGTTATATCTATTAAGGTTTAAACTATTGTCAGAGAGACATCTCACCTTTGTTTCAAAGTTTATTTTATAATTAAAGTGGCATAGCCATGGTAGGAGGTCCCTCAAAGAGAACAATCTAGACTATGCAACAAAAGTAACACAATGAAAGAAAAACAAAATATGGAGGAAAATGTAGATGCAAATATTCTCATTAATAGAAATCTCAAATACATTCAGTTGGCAACATCCGAGGTTATAGATTTGGCTCACAAGCCTAATAAAACATGTCCTAATTACAACATTCCAATATGCTCCTATATGCGAGCTGAAATATTACAATTCAAATCAATCTTAATCTACACAATCAACTAATTATACCACTCCTACTCTTCAAATGATCGATTACAAGCTTTATAGCACATCCACAACTCCGGAATCATCTGCGTCAACCAAAGATCGTCGCATTATCCAAGGAAAGAAATGTAACATGCACATGAATAGGTCAACCTCAAATTTGAATTACTCTTCAACAAGTGCATAGAATGAAGTGTGGACCTATAGTGAAGATTGGGGTCACTCCATGAAACATTCAAGATCACACTGTTGAGATCCACAAGTCACGAGGACGATCTATGAATGATCAAATTAGTTGTTAGGCATGAAAACTATTTTGGTGCCAGTTCAAAAAATTGTTATGAACTCCAGAATCAATAACTTACCGGAAAAAGATCCAATCATGCTCAAATCTTGGAATAAGGGAAATGAACATTTCCACGATGTACACAAAGATCTATTGCGTCTAGTGAGCAAAGATGATGAATCCATCAACATGAACTGAGAAAGAACAAAACAAGAAAAAAAGTGGAAGGAAAATATTTTTGGTTGATGTAAGATTTCCAAGAACCAAGGATGCTCCTGCATCAGACATCTAGGGTTATTGAAAAGTGAGTCCCTTACTTTGCAAGGGCCAAAGGAAATCCAAGAAGAATCCTCAACTGGTCTACCTTTCCACTTCACAAGATATTCTTTTTACTATCTTCCACGAGTCTTTCTCCCATCTCTGACATCCAAAATCTCTTCAATATCCTTTGATTGCTATTTAGGAAACTGATTCTCCAATTTTGTTTCACTTTCTTTACTAAACTCTACTTCATGGTGCTGATATAGATCTAGAATGTTGAATATAGTTGATATACCCATGCCATCTGGTAACTCCACTTCATATGCATTTCCTGAATCAAACTTCTTCAAAATATTACAAGGTCCAAACTTCCTCATCTTCAACTTGTTATATGTACCAAATGGAAACCTCTCCTTCCTCAAATATACCATCACTTCATCTCCAAATTTGAATTCATTATGTCTCCTCTTTTCATTTGCTTTCTCCTTATACTTTTGGTTCATGTCTTCCAATTGTTGTTTCACTTGAGTATGCAACTTTTTCATGTGTTCTATAAATTCTTCTACTTCAGTGCTCCTTTTACCTTCCATATTGATGTCTCTCAACTCTGATATACCTCTAGGATGAACTCTAGTAACAATCTCAATAAGTGTCTTTCCTATACTCCTATTTACTAAATTATTGTAAGCAAATTCTATTTGTGCAAGGACTAAATCCCAACTTCCAATCTTCTCTCCAAGAAAGCATCTTAGAAAATTCCCTAAACTCCTATTTACTACCTTTTTCTATCCATCATTATGTGGGTGAAAAGTGGAACTGAACCACAAATATGTCTTCAACTTCTTCCAAAGTGTTCTCCAAAAGTAACCAACAAACTTTACATCATTTTCTAAAACTATACTCCTAGGTAATCAACACAATCTGACCACTTCTCTGAAAAACAAATCTACTACATGTACTACATTTGTTGTCTTCTTACAAGGTATGCAATGTGCCATCTTAGAAAAAATTTCCACCACTACAAATACAAAATTATTACCTCTTTGTGTCTTTAGAAAATGAAATCCATACCGATATCTTCCCAAGGTCTCTCTGGAACTATCAAAGGCTTATACAATCCAACATTCTAACTACTTCCTTTTGCAACTTGACAAACTCTACAACTTTGCACAAATCTCCTAACATCCTTATGAATTTACGGCCAAAAATAATTTTCACTCACCAATTATACTGTTTTATCAATCCCAAAGTTTCCTGACATTCCTCCACTATGTGTCTCCTTCACTAAGTTATCCCTCGTTGAACTCCGGGGTATACACAACTAATTACCTTTGAACAACATATCTTTGTAAATGAAATATTCCAACCACTAACTTCTATCCTCTGAAATAGGTTTTTTACAAGCTCTCCAAGGTTCTGCAAAATTTGGGTCTTCCTTATACAAGTTCTTCAACTCATTTAAGCCTAATACCTCCACTCTCATCTCTTCTAGTAAATTCCTTCTACTCAAATCATCAACTTTATTTGACATTCCACTCCTATGCTTCAAAACAAAAGTATAACATTGCAAGAACTCTACCCATCTCATGTGTCTCTAATTCAACTTGCCTTGACTATTCAAATATTTCAATGCTTGATGATCTGTATACAAAAAAAAACTCCTTAGGCAACAACTAATGTCTCCACTTCTTCAAGGCTTGAACTATAGCATAAAATTCCTAATCATACACTAAATATCTTCTCCTACCATCATTCAATTTCTCACTAAAATAAGCTATAGGTCTTCCCTCTTGACTCAACACTACTCCAATTGCATTTCCGCTTGCATTATAGTCTACTTGAAATACCTTATTGAAATATGGCAAAGCCAACATAGGTTGCTCAATCACCTTCTTCTTCAACAACTCAAAATTTCAATATTCTCCAGATGTCCATCTAAAATCCTTTTTATCTCCTCTCATTGTTTATGTCATAGGACTACAAATTGAACTGAAATTCCTAATGAACTTTCTATAGAAACTAGCCAACCCATGAAATGATCTTACCTCTCTAATGCTATCTGGTGTAGGCCACTCAACAATTTCTCTTACCTTCTCATGTTCCATCTTCAATCCATCCACAAATATCACAAATCCTAGCTATACCAACTCCTCCTTCATGAAACTACACTTCTTAATTTTTATCAACAACTTCACTTCTCTCAACCTTTTCAAAAATTTCCTTATATGCAACAAATGTTCTTCTCTACTTTTACTAAAAATCAAGATGTCATCCAAATACACAATCACAAACTTACCCAATAATTTCTTCAATACCTCATTCATCAACCTCATGAAGGTACTTGGTGCATTTTTTAGTCCAAAAGGCATCACCAACCACTCATACAATCCTTCATTTATCTTGAATGTTGTCTTCCACTCATCCCCTTCTCTGATTCTGATTTGATGATATCCACTCTTCAAATCTATCTTTGTAAAACATTTAGCTCCACTCAAGTAATCCATAATGTCATCCATCTAGGGCAAAGGAAATCTATACTGCACCATGACCTTGTTTATGGCTCTAGAATCTATGCACATTCTCCATTCTCCATCTTTCTTAGGTGCTAACACAACAAGTACTACACATGGACTTAAGATTTCTCTTATCAAACCCTTCCTCAACAACTCTTGCACTTGTCTATTCAACTCTTCATTCTCTGTCGATGTCATCTAGTGTGCTCCTTTATTAGGAAAACTAGCTCCAAGAATCAAATCGATACAATGACTAATACTCCTCACAAGTGGAAATCCATCAAGTACATTATTTGAAATGATCTCCTCATATTCTATCAATATCTCCTTTATATCTTGTAGGTGTTCTTCTACATGCTTCAATTCTTTAGCCTTCTTAGGAACTAAGGCATAACACACATTCTCTTGTCTCAATCCATCAAGGAATCTCCTTCCATCAACCAGACAAACCCTAGCATTCATACAAACCTCAAATGTAGGAACTTCTTCCAATGGCAACAAAATTTTCTTCATCCCATTAGCAACAATGGTGTATATATTCTTTTTTCCATCATGAATAGCTTGTCTATAATACTACCAAGGCCTTCCCAAAAAAAAATGGCATATATCCATAGGCATGATATCACACAAAACTTTATCATGGTAATTTCCTATCTTCAATTTCACCAAACATTGTTCACTTACCAGTATCTTATGCTCATCCTAAATCCAAGCGATTTGATAGGGTGGTGCAACCACGGTAGGAAGGTCCTCAAAGAGAACAATCTGGACCATACAGTCGGAGTAACACAATGAAAGAAACACAAAATATGGAGTAAAATGTAGATTAAAACATTCTCATTAATAGGAATATTAGTTACATTCAACCGACAACATCCAGGCTTATAGATTCGACTCACAGGCCTGATACAACATGTTTAAAAATATAATTTTCCAATATGCTCCTATATTCAAGCTGAAATCTTAAAAAATATAATCCAAACTTATCTCTCTATTATTCACAACCTATTCTAATGATCTATTACAAGTTTTATAATATATCTGCAATTATGGAAACATCTATGTAGACCAAAGATCATTACATCTTCGAATAAAAGAAAATGTAACAGGTGCATGAACAAGTAAGCCTCAAATTTGAATTACTCAATCAATAGGTGCATAAGACAAATTTGTTTGTAGAGCTCCTTAATACCTTTCCAACGCCGCAAAGATAGCGAAAATCAGACATCGTGGCAAAAAGTTATGAGCTCGAAAGCATAAAATAAACATCTGACTTCAAACAGAAATAAATGCAAATAAATATAAAAATACTGAAAAATAAACAGCATCACATGAAAGTACTCGGAACCAGCTTTCTGGTGATATCTCATTTGCCCGATTTTGATACCGTATGCCCAAGTTATGACCAAAAGAAAAAAATTGCTCTTTTAGGGCAAATCAGGGCTAGGAGGGGCAAAGAGGCCGTATGGCTAATGATGTCATGTTGACGTCAGCACTTCACTAGAAAAAATTTGATGGCCATCTGGCCGTTGGAGCAAAAAATTGCACCCTGCCAGAAAAAAATTGATAGCTGCCTGAAATCCTTGCATGCTCAGAATATTCATTGTACCAGGGAATCATTTCTATCGGAATAATGAAGGGAATATTCCTTGAGGAAGTATCGCCACCGGTTTTTGGAGGCCCACCGGAGTAAGGAATGCCAGCCAGAAAGTGCCACCGGGAGGAGGAAAAACCTGTTGGGCGTTAGGAAGAGGCTGCCATATGACACAAGTGGCCGCGAAAGTGGGCGCATGGGGCCGGCTTGGGCCTGCAGCCAGGGTATGACCCTGTACCCTGTGTGCAGGCTTTTAAAGCCTAAAGAACTTTTTTTTAAAAAAAATTGACATTGTTTTTATTATTATTTTTTTTTCAAAAAAACTTTCAATAATTCTTTTCAATTTTCTGACCAAAATATGAAAGCTAGAAAAAAAAGAGGATTTACCAGGGGCTATAATTTTTCTTGATCAGCATGCAGACGGATGTACGGGTCGTATGAGCAAAAATTTTATTGCCTTCTGGATCAACTACTCCAAAATCATGAGACGACAGGTGTTCTTAGGGTTTTTGGCTGTTGCGAACGCGATGGCAGTGTTCGTTTGAGCCCAAAGTGTCCCAAAAAATCAGCTACCCCCAGATCTTGCAAAAAAGATGCCTGTGGAAACCCTTGCACTAGAAACTCACTAAAAGGCCATATCTTCAAATCACGAACATGTAGCTGCAGGTCTAGAGCTCTGATACCATGTTAGAATCCAAGATCACCTGCATGCAATCACCTGTTACATGCAAAAGACATGCAGAACCAAAGAAGATGTTCTGTAAACCTCAAAGTAAAAATGCATTATTCAAAATCAATTATTACAAAGAGATCAATCCTTATGAAGGAGATCAAGAAACCATAAAATGTAAACCCTAAATGAAACCCTAGTGTGCACACTTAATAATTAATCAGTTATTAATGTGCCTAAGTTTAGCTTAAGCAACTAAAGGAATAAGTGACTTAATTAATTAACCAGTATGATATAATTAATTAAGCATAATAACTTATTACTCTAACAAAAGTGTGGACCTATATAACAAAGGTTGGGGACAATCCAAGGAACATCTAAATCACACTGTTAATATTTGCAAGTGATTAGAATGATCCATGAATGAGCAGATTAGTCGTTCGGCTTGAAAACCATTCCATTGCCGGTTCAAGAAACTGTCATGAAATCCAGAATTAGTAACTTGCTGGAAAATGATCCAATCTCACACAAATCTTAGAACAAGGAAAATGAACATGCAGGAAATGTACTCCAAGATCCACAAGGGCTGGTGAGCAAAGATGATGAATCCACCAACATGAATTGAAAAAGAACAAAACAAGGACAAAACTGAAAGGAAAATATTTTTGGTTGAAGTAAGATTGCCAAGAACCAAGGATGCTCCTGCATTAGACATCTGGGGTTAATTAAAAGTGAGTCCCTGAATTTGATGGGGCTAAAGGAAAACCAAGATGGTCTATCTCAACCTTAGAAATCCATGAAGAATCCTCAACTAGTCTACCTTTCCACTTCACAAGATATTCTTTATACTGTCTTCCATGAGTCTTCCTTCCATCTCTGATATCCAGAATTTCCTCAATCTCACATGGCTATTGTTTAGGAAACTGATTCTCCAATTCCACTGTATTGTGCTCACTGAATTTTGTTTCATAATATTGATGTAGGTCTGCAATGTTGAATATAGGTGATATACCCACACTATTCAGTAACTCTACTTTGTATGCATTTCTTGAATCAAAATTCGTCAAGATCCTACAAGGTCCAGACTTCCTCATCTTCAGCTTGTTGTATGTCCAAACTAGAAATCTTTCCTTACTCAAATATACGATCACTTCATCTCCAACTTCGAACTCCTTATGTCTCCTCTTTTCACTTGCTTTCTCCTTGTAGTTCTGGTTCATGTCTTCCAATTGTTTTTTCACTTGAGTATGTACTTTCATCATATGTTTTAAAAATTCCTCTACTTTTGTACTCCTTTTATCTTCCATACTGATGTCTCTTAACTCTTATATACCTCTAGGGTGAACTCCATTAACAATCTCAAAAGGTGTTTTCCCTGTACTCCTGTTCATTGAATTATTGTAAGCAAATTCTACTTGTGCAAGGACTAAATCCCAACCTACGGTCTTCTCTCCAACCAAACATCTCAGCAAATTCCCCAAGCTCCTATTCACTACTTTTTTTTGTCCATCAGTTTGTGGGTGAAACATAGAACTGAACTTCAAATCTATCTTCAACTTCTTCCAAAGTGTCTTCCAAAAGTAACCAACAAACTTTACATCTCTGTCTAAAACAATACTCCTAGGTAATCAATGCAATTTAACCACTTCCTTGAAAAATAAGTCTACTACATGCATTGCTTTTGTTGTCTTCCTACAAGGTATGAAATGTACCATCTTAGAAAATATGTCTACTACCATAAATACTAAATCATTACCTCTTTGTGTCTTCGGAAATCCAAGTATGAAATCCATCTTGATATCCTCACAAGGTCTCTCTGGAACTATCAAAGGCTTATACAATCCAACATTCTGACTACTCCCTTTTGCAACTTGAAAAACTCTACAACTCTGCACAAATCTTCTAATATCCTTATTAACCTATGGCCAAAAGTAATTCTCACTCACTAATGCTACTGTCTTATCAATTCCAAAATGTCATGCCAATCCTCCACTATGATTTTCTTTCACCAAGTTTTCCCTCATTGAACTCTAGGGTATACACAATTGATTATCTCTAAACAACATATCCTCCTAAATGAACTAATCCAACCACTAGCTTCTATCCTTCAAAATTGGTTCCTTACAAGCTTTCCAAGGTTCTACCAAATCTGGGTCTTCCTCATACAAGTTCTTCAACTCATCCAAGCATAATACCTCCACCCTCATCTCTGTCAGCAAATTCCTTCTCCTACTCAATGCATCAACAACTCTATTTGAATTTCCACTCCTATGCTTTAAAAAAAAAGTATAGCTCTATAAGAATTCCACCCATCTCATGTGTCTCTGATTCAATTTACCCTTACTATTCAAATATTGCAATGCTTGATGATCCATATACAACACAAACTCCTTAGGAAACAAATAATGTCTCCAATTCCTCAAGGCTTGAATTATAGCATAAAATTCCTAATCATACACTAATTGTCCTCTCCTATCATCATTCAATTTCTAACTGAAAAAAGCTACAGGTCTTCCTTCTTGACTCAACATTGTTCCAATTGCATTCCTACTTGCATCATAGTCTACTTGAAATACCTTAGCAAAATATGGTAAAGCCAACACAGGCTGCTCGATCACCTTCTGCTTCAACAATTCAAAACTTTGTTCTTCTCTAGATGTCCATCTAAAATCCTTCCTATCCCCTCTCATTGTTTCTATCATAGGGCTACAAATAGAACTAAAATTCCTAATGAACTTTTAGTAGAAACTAGCCAAGCCATGAAATGATCTTAGCTCTCCAATACTTTTAGGTGTAGGCTACTCAACAATTGCTCTAACCTTCTTAGGATCCATCTTCAATCCTTCCACAGATATCACAAATCCTAGATATACCAATACCTCCTTCATGAAACTACATTTCCTAATATTTATCAACAATTGCTCCTCTCTCAACCTCTGTAGAACTTGTCTTATATGCAACAAATTTTCTTCTCTACTCTTAATGAAAATTAAGATGTCATCCAAGTAAGCAATCACAAACTTACCCAAGAATTTCTTCAATACCTCATTCATCAATCTCATGAAAGTGTTTGGTGCATTTTTCAATCCAAAAGGCATCACCAACCATTCATGTAATCCTTCATTTGTCTTAAATGTTGTTCTCCACTCATCCCCTTCTCTGATTTTGATTTATCGATATCCACTCTTCAAATCTATCTTTGTAAAGTATCTGGCTCCACTCAAACAATCCATAATATCATCCATCTAGGGTAAAGTAAATCTATACTTCACCATGATCTTATTTATGGCTCTTCCATACACATTCTCCATTCTCCATCCTTCTTAGGTGCCAATACAATAGGTATTGCACAAGGGCTTAAGCTTTCTCTGATCAAACCTTTCCTTAACAATTCTCACACTTTTCTATTCAACTCTTCATTCTCTACAAGTGTCATCTAGTGTGCTACTTTATTAGGTAAACTAGCTACAGGAATAAAATCCATGCAATGACTAATACTTCCTCACAGGAGGTAATCCATTAGGTACATTATCTGAAATGGTCTCCTCATATTCTATAAGCAACTCCTTTATCTCTTTCAATTTTTCTTCCACATACTTCAAATATTCAACCTTCATAGGAACTAAGGCATAACACACATTCTCATGTCCCAATCCATCAAGGAATCTTCTTCAATCAACCAGACAAACCCTTGCATTCATACAAACTTCAACTATAGGAACATCTTCTAATGGCAACAAAATCTGCTTCATCCCATTAGCAACAATAGTATATACATTCTTATTTCCATCATGAATAGCCTATTTATCATACTGCCAAGGCCTTCCAAACAAAACATGACATATATCCATAGGCATGATATCACACAAAACTTCATCATGGTAATTACCTATCTTCAATTTCACCAAACATTGTTCACTTACTAGAATCTTATGTTCATCTTGTATCCATGCTATCTGATAGGGTTTCAGGTGCTTCAATATTTTGAACTTCAACTTAGTCACCATCTCTTTAGAAACTAGGTTCTCAGAACTTCCACTGTTAATTATCAACTTGCAACATTTACCAGCTATCTTGCATCTTGTCTAAAACAAATTCTTCCTCTGCAACGGTTCCTGCTCCAACTCACTCTAACACAATACTCTTCTATTTACCAACACTTCTCCTTCTTGTAGTTTGTTAGATGATCCAACATGATCTTCCTCAACAAAGGATTTTCTTTTGTTATTCTCTATCTTTTTGCTCATCTCTCCCTGATTTTATTCAAATTCTTTTGTCCTTCTCCACCACATTTATAACAAGTTCCTCTAAATACCCTTTTCTCTTGTCCTCTATCATCTCTTTTGTATCCTTTGTTCTAGTAACCGCCATATCCCCCTCTTCTGTATGATTTTCCATCACTTTTCTTATATGTATTATCATTCTTACTAACCTCCTTATCCTTGTTCTGATCCAGATAAGGTCCCCTTCCTCCTCCAGTAAAAGTTCTTCCTCTTTGAAATCTACCACCTCTTCCTCTCTGTCTCTGATCATGTCTCTTATTCAACTTTTCTTTTGCTTTTAGAGCACATTGATATGCCTCTTCCACATTTTGCAACTTGATCAAACTAATCTCATCCTATATAGATGACCTCAAACCATTCACATAGCTGGCTACTTGCTCAATTTCCTCCTCTAAATGTCCAAATCTGATATTCAACTTATAGAATTCCTCAGTATACTCTGTCACACTTGAATCTTTCTACTTCAAAATTTTCAACCTTCGGAAAAAACTAATCTAATAGTTTGTAGGAATAAACTTTGTCTTCAACTTATTCACCATCCGATCCCAATATTTTATCTTTTCTTTCCCTCTTTGTTGCCTATCTGTCTGCAAATGTTCCCACCAAAGGGATGCATGTCCTCTCAACTTTTTACAAGAAAATTTCACCTTCTTATCTTCAGTGGTACCTTGAAATTCAAAATATTTTTCCATCTTTGTTATCCAATCAAGCAATTCTTCTAAATCCAATTTACCAGTATAATCCAGTGGATTGAAATGTGGCTTCATATTTTCTCTAGTTAGGGCTCTTACGAACCTCTCTCCTCCCTGATACAGGCCAAGTTGCTCTTCTCTTCCTCCTTCTTCCTTAACTTCTACCTCTTCATCACTCACATCATCAACTAGTCAACCTCTTCTCTGAGCTATTTCAACTGCATCTAATCTAGTAGAAATTCCTCTTAGCATCTCCATTATAGCTTGGTTTTAATTTTCACGCGCTCCATTTCCTCTAACATTTCTTCTTCCAACCATCTTTACAATAGTCCTCTACAGCTGCAGGTTAGATCCTCAATCTGCCACCCCACATCAAATATTTTACAAGACTACAAATTTTGTTGACCTTGCATGAATTGAAGCTTGCTCTAATACTAGTCTAGTGTAGCCACGGTAGGAGGGTCCTCAAAGAGAACAATCTGGACTGTGCAACAAGAGTAACACAATGAAAGAAACATGAAATATGGAGTAAAATGTAGATTAAAACATTATCATTAATAGAAATCTCAGTTACATTCAGCCAACAACATCTGGGCTTACAGATTTGGATCACAAGCCTGATACAACATGTTCAGAAATACAATATTCCAATATGCTCCTATATGCGAGCTGGAATCTTACAAATCTAATCCAAACTTATCTATCTATTCTTCACTTCCTATTCTAATGATCTATTAAAAACTTTATACTATATCCACAATTCTAGAAACATCTGTGTCGGCTAGAGATCATTACATATTCCAATGAAAGAAAATGTAATGGGAGCATGAACAAGTCAGCCTCAAATTTGAATTACTCCATCAAAGGGTGCATAAGATGAAGTGTGAACCCATAATGAAGGTTGGGGACACTCCAAGGAACATCTAAATCACACTGTTAAGATCTGCAAGTCATAGGAATGATCCATGAATGATCAGATTAGTTCTTAGGCTTGAAAACCTTTCCGGTGTTGGTTCAAGAAACTGTCATGAAATCCATAATCGGTAACTTGCTAGAAAATGATTCAATCTCACACAAATCTTGTAATGAGGAAAATGAACATGTATGCAATGTACTCCAAGATCCACAAGGGCTAGTGAGAAAATATGATGAATCCACCAACATGAACTCAGAAAGAACAAAACAAGGAAAAAACTGAAAGGAAAATATTTTTGGTTGATGCAAGATTTCCAAGAACCAAGGATGCTCTTGCATCATAGGGATTTGGGTGTTTCAACCTTTCCAACTTTATTTTAGTCACCATCTCTTCAAAAACTAGGTTCTCAGCACTTTTGTTGTCAAAAATCACCTTGCAACATTTACCATTCACCTTGCATTTAGTTCAAAACAAGTTCTTTATCTGCAATGGCTCCTTTTCCAACTCACTCTGACACAATACTCTTATATTCACCACCACTTCTCCCTCTTCTGGTTTATTAGATGATACATCATGTTCTTCCTCAACAAAGGCTATTCTTCTATTGTTCTTTGTCTTCCTACTTGTCTTTCTTGATTACATTCGAATGCTCCATGTCCTTCTCCACCACATTTAAAGCAAGTTCCTTTGAATATTCTTTTCTCCTATCCTCTATCATCTCTCCTATAACCTTCATTTTGGTAACCACCATATCCTCCTCTTTTGTAAGAATTTCCATCATTTCTATGATACAAATTATCATTCTTACTAACTTCCTTATCCTTATTCTGATTTGGAAAAGATCCTCTTCCTCCTCCAACAAAAGTTCTTCCTCTTTGAAATCTTCCACCTCTTCCTCTCTATCTCTTCCCATGCCTTTTATTCAACCTCTCTTATGCCTTTAGGGCACAATAATATGCCTCTTCCACACTCTACAACTTAATCAAACTGATCTCATCCTGTATAGATGACCTCAAACCATTCAAATATCTGGCTACTTGCTCAATTTCCTCCTCTAAATGTCCAAACCTGATATTCAACTTATAGAACTCCTCAATATATTTTATCACACTTGAATCTTTCTACTTTAAATTTTTCAATTTTCGAAACAAACTAATATGATAATTTGTAGGCATAAACTTTGTCTTCAACTTATTTACCATCTGATCTCATGACTTTATCTTTTCATTTCCTCTTCTCTGCCTATCTGTCTTCAAATGTTCCCACCAAAGGGATACATTTCCTCTCAACTTTGTACAAACATATTTCACCTTCTTGTCTTTAGTGGTACCTTCAAATTCAAAATACTTTTCCATCTCTATTATCCAATTAAGCAATTTTTCTGAATCCAACTTACTAGTATAATCTAATGGATTGAAATGTGGTTTTGTATTCACTTTGGTTAGGGCAGTTATGAACCTCTCTTCTCCCTGATCTAGGCCAGGTTGCTCTTCTCTTCCTCTTCCATCTTGAACTTCTACCTCTTCATCACTCACATCATCAATTGGTCAACCTCTTCTTTGGGCCTTTTCGACTGCATCTAATCTGACAGTAGTTCCTCTCAACATCTCCATTAAAGTTGGGTCTGTATTTCCACGTGCTCCATTTCCTCTAACATTTCTTCTTCTTGCCATCTTTACACAAGTCCTCTATAGCAGGAAGTCAGATCCTCAATCTGTCACCCAACAACAAATCTCCAACATGACTCCGTGAACTCTAACAACCACACATGGATCGAATTTGGCTCTAATACCAATCTGGTGCAACCACAATAGGAGGGTCCTCAAAGAGAACAATTTGGACCATGCAACAAAAGTAACACAACAAAAGAAACACATAATATGGAGGAAAATGCAGATGCAAATATTCTCATTAATATAAATATCAATTACATTCAGGCTTATGGATCCGACTAACAAGCCTGATAAAACATGTCCTAATTAAAAAATTCCAATATGCTTCTAAATGCAAGCTGAAATCTTACAATTCAGATCAATCTTAATCTACACAATCAACTAATTCTACCACTACTACTCTTCAAATGATTGATTAAAAGCTTTATAGCATATTCACAACTCCGAAATCATCTGTGTTGGCCAAAGATCATCACATTATCCAAGGAAAGAAATGTAACATGTTCATGAATAGGTTGGCCTTAAATTTGAATTAGTCTTCAATAGGTGTATAGAATGAAGTGTGGAACTATAGTGAATATCAGTGTCACTCCAAAGAACATTCAAGATCACACCATCGAGATTTGTAAGTCATAGGGATGATCTATGAATGATCAAATTAGCTGTTAGGCATGGAAACTATTCTAGGTGAAATTCAAGAAACTGTTATGAAATCCAGAATGGATAACTTTCCAGAAAAAGATCCAATCACACTCAAATCTTGGAATAAGGGAAATGAACATGTCCATGATGTACATGAAGATCCACCAAGTCTAGTGAGAAAATATGATGAATCCATCAACATGAACTGAGAAAGAACAAAACAAGAACAAAAATGAAACAAAAATATTTTTGGTTGATGCAAGATTTCCAAGAACCAAAGATTCTCCTACATCATAAAGCAAGAACTATTGAGGAGAATTTGTTGAGATTGTGCATGCATGGCCGTTTTCAAGTGTTGTTTCTTTATATTGTCATTTTGAATGAAACACTATGTCTTGCAAGCTATATCCAGATAGTTTAAGTATTTGATTTCTATGCTTTATGCTTGTATGGTAGAATAGTGGCTTAGGAAAATTGGACTGTCATTGGACTTTTCTATTTTTTTGAAAGTTGTTATTTTGTTGTGTTGTGTTGTATTGGGAGATAGAGTTCTTGTGATTTTTGAAATATTATTTTTTTACCCATAAGAAATCTTTATGTTTGATCGAACCTTAATGAACATTGCCTACAAAAAGATCTGAAAGTTTGCACTGTGCTTGAAGTTAGCCTTTTTTGTTCATTCTCTTTTCAAAAATGAGGGGTTGTGGTATTTTGTGTCTATTTATATCAATCATAGGAATAATTTGGGTTTGAAATGTTGTAAAACCTTTGGTGCATCACCTTTTATGTTTTATGTTTACATTTCCTTCTACCCTTATCTCAAAACCCCAAAAGAAGAGCCTACTTTCTATAAAAAAACCTGGATGTATTCATTGAGACGCAAATTTTTCCCCCACTTGCCGAATTTCCCATAAGACTTTCGGAGAAGCGTAAGCTTTGATGATCAACAATTCTTTTTTCTAGCATGCCCAGTGGGACCAAAGATTTTCCAAATCCCTGATTAGAAGTTAGAAATATTTCTTGAATCAGACTAAGGAAGGAAACTGGAAGTTTCATTCCTAGAATCCAAACAAGGGCATCCTCAAGAGGCCACTTCTAGTACTCTTAGTTACCTGCCCCAATCCCTAGAAGGAGAAGACTTATAAGTTCTGTATCACCTGTAAGGAGCAATAGATTGAGAAGTCAAAGTCCAGTACCTAGAGCTTTATCTACTCCACCCAAAGGCTTAGACTTCCAAATAAGATTGCCTATATATCTGATTCATAAGAATCTTTTCTCCATGGCTCATGTACCTCCTCTTGCTCCTATAAATTTCATAACATGGGATAGTTGTAGTCCACTACAACCACCCACACCCCCAGATGTATGGCCTACCATGCTTGCTAATGCCCTTAAGGCCATTCCAAGATTCTTAGGAGAAGATTTTAAAACCCATTTCAAACACCTTCAAGATATAGCAAAGGTATGTAGGGTACATAACATATCAGAGGAAAAAATTGCATTGAGACTGTTAGCCACCTCTTTTAAGGGGAAGCCTCAAGACTGGTATCGATCTCTAGCCTTAGGTTCCATCCTTTCTTGGGTCCAAATTAGACAACACCTGTTTGAATGATTCTCAGAAAAGGGAAACCATTCCTTGCTACTGTAACAACTAATTACCATCAAGAGGGCTCCACATGAAGCCATGAGCGACTTCAACACTAGGTTCCATAAGACCTGGCAAAGGATTCCTATGACTGCTCAATCCTAGACTATGATGGAATTCATGTTCTATTGGAAGGCCTTTAACCTAGATATCGCAGTCATGATAACCTCCATGTGAGGGGATATCCTGCCTGATGCATACAATGTGGCAGTAAAGACAAAGAATAACCTGATCGATGTTGGGAAGCTTTTGTCTTAGCCACCAATGCTAGTATTTGCAGAAATCTCCAATGGCCATCAGAAAGAAGTCAATCCAATCACTCTTGCAACACAATTGATGTTGGTCAACTTGCAGCCTACAAATGAGTACCCTACTGCTCAATCAAGCACATCGGGTCTTTCCTCAATGGTGGTGGATATTGTTGATATGAAAGATCTTATGTGGACTTTTGGTAATGAATTGGTCATTATCAAACAACAACAAGCGACACCTCATAAAATGACCACTCAAGCCTATGGTGGAGGAATGTTGCCTTATCAACAAAATTCATATCAAGGATCCTATAGAGGAGGAGGTCAACAAATGTCATCATCAAATCTGATAGTTCCGACCACCATGTCATTACAAATAGTCAAGGGTAGTGTAGACACTAAAATTTGGTCTAAGCCTATGACTTCAATTTCTTCATAATTCATATTTTCATGCTCGTGATTAAATAATGCTAATTATTTAATTACTTTCTAAAGTCCCTTCTCATCTATTAATTAAATAAATTTTTATTATTTAATTAATTCATGTTAACATTTATTCCTTTATTAATTAAATAAACTTAACTATTTAATTAATTCATATTATCTTTATTCAGTCCTGATTGATTAAATAAATTATTATTTAATTTATTCTTATCATATCTTCAACTATAATTAAATAAATACTTCAATTATTTAATTATTCATTAATTCTTTCAGCTAATTAAATAAATATTAATTTATTTAATTTAATCCTTAAATATCGAATGTTGAATTAAATAATTATTTAATTCATAAAAGTTTATTTTAGACATATCCTTCTTTATTTAGATAATTATTTAAGTTATCTAATTATTCATTCACCACTTAACTCGAGATCTATTTAAATCAGTCAGTTATCTCTTGATTTAATGTCTTATTGTCTTAGACAAATGGACTCTCTATCTTAACTAGTCAGTTATCTAGTTTTAATTATTATGCATGTAGACATTTATTAATTAAATAACTTTATTTAATTAATTGATCTATTTATGCATTCGAACATAAAGTTTCCTTTATTCTATGTTTATCCTTTGCATGCAATCATTATTCTTCTAATTTTTGAATACTTTCAACTAGAGATTAAATCATTATTTAATCTTGATCTCTATCTTTAGGTTTTATCACTCATGTCATTACTAACACTTATATTAATGCATGCCAAATATTTTAATCTGAATTGTCTGTCTATCTTTCAATCTAGGCCTATCATTCGAACAATCAATTTTTGATAAATTGATATGACTTTCATCATTGCAACCCCTCCCAAAATTTGATGACTTTTGGAGCACTTGTTTTATAATCTTTGATATTTTGCTATTATCACATCTATTGAGGCTATACTTGCACACATACTAAAAATCTAAGGGCAAGAATACTATCATGGTGAAATGGAGAAGGGAAACAAAGGTTATTCATGGAACTATTATTGATGTTTGGTTAAATCTTTTCATTTATGCTTTCCTTTGTGCTTTGTTGTTTAGCTTTAGTTTACATTAGAGTTTATTTCTATTGAATTATTTTAACCTTTCTTGTTTTCATGATGTTACATTGGTGAACCCGACGTGAAGAAACGTTCTTTACAAATCTATATATTTTTTATTCAATTTTTGTAGGTATCATATAGTCTTACACATTTGAAACACAAAATTACGCAATTGACATTACGAGATGCATATGAAAAATACAACGATGCATCTGACAAAAAATGACACATCCATGGATTTTTGTGATGCAATTGACTAGTAAAACTTGCAACACATCTGGTACCTTGCACGACATATATGACTGGTGAAATTTTTGAGTTCAAATTCTGAATTTAAAAGTTTTCATTATGTTTTTATTTTGTCTAATTTTTAGTTTGCAGTGTGCATTTTAAGGATTTAACATAGTGTTTGCAAGACTTAGCGTGGAAGACAAGTTTTCAAAACCCCTTTTGTGGGATGATCACCAAACATAAATTGCAAACTATTGATGAATTTTTTTGCAGGACATATGTCGAAGACTATTTTGAAGCAAACTATTTGAGTAGATTAGATAATTGTCATTTGGGCTTAAAATTAACTATTGTCTATTGTGTTTGGTGTGAAAGAACAATCTGTTTATTACTCAAATCAGTAATAGAAGTATCCTCTCCCCTTGTGTGTTCATGCAATCCTAGGTGTTAGAGAAACTATTACTGAATCTAGAAATTGGGCCTATCTTGGTGGGAAAAAGTACCCCAAGACAACTCAAACTAGCAACGAAGCTTCTTCACCAAACTACTCCCAACTAGTATATAAATGTAAATATTAAGGGAAAGCCTAAGATTGTAGGTGCATATTTGTTATGCAGACAAGATCGTTGTATCTTGCCTCATGCATAGTCACCTAAACAGGTTCTTATACTATGAGCCAATTGATTTTAGTTAAGCTAAAAACCTTCTATTTGTTGGTGCAAGAGATCAGACCTTTGAACTCATCTCACGTTCATATAGTTCTTAGTAGAGATGAAAAGTATGCCATGGGAGTTTCATGAGTACTGAAGCTTGACTGCACTAGAGAAGTGAGTGTCATCGAGGGGAGCCAGTGGGGTCAAGCTTCTAATCATCTACTTTGAATAAGCATAGCTAAGGAAACCCAAGTGAGAAATTAGCAAGTATTGTCACTTCCAGCCTTAGGATTGTACTTTTTTCTAGAATTACATATGTTCATGTTCTTCAAACTTGAAATACATTATTTTCTAATTGTTTTCATTTACCAAAACTTGATCACAAAATAGAGTCAGTTTACATAGTCATTTACTGGAAAACCACAACCGTTCATTAGAAAACCACAATTGTCAAATTGAGTCATGCTTGTTCACTAGAGAAACACATCTGTTTACTAGTCTATTGCATCTGTCAAAAATGATTCCAATATGTATTTACTAGAAATCGAGTCACATATGTCAGAATAGGTTACATCTGCTTACTAAAATACCACATTTGATCCTAAGTCGCACATGCTAATTACCTCTATTATTGGAAAACTCAGACTTGAATCATTTTGTGTTGCATCTAAATAGGTGATCCAAATCTGCAATCTGGAATGACACATATACCAAGTCACAGACCCAAACAACATTTTACCAGTACACAACCAAAGGCCAAAAACCACATCTAATAAATTTTGAGTCACAATTGATACAGTGAGTCGCATTTACTTGATACAAAATTACATCTTTCTGAAACCTGAGACTGAATTTACTAGTAGACCGCAACTAACAAAACAAACTACAACTATTAAATTTTGTAACACATCTAATATCTTGCAACACATCTTCTTGATTACCAAAAAACTAAACTTCAATATCACAGACTAAAAAAAAATAGTCATACTAGCTTCTGGTTTATCCTTTTACACTAATTCTTGGATAGAAACTAGAAATTTTTATCAAAATTTGCATGATTTCATCCTTTAGGTATCATTTGGTAATAGTAATAAGAATCCTAGTTCTAGATATTACATTCATCTTAGGAGTCTTTATTACCTTTAGAGGGATCATCATTTGCAGATTTTAGAATAGGAACTTTCCACACTTTGGATAAACCCTTGCTTTAATGAAACTGGCATTGAACCTAGTCATTTCATCATATATTTTGCCCTACACGTGAGTCTGTCCAGCTCATCAATCTAGTTTGGGAGCTCACCTTATCTTTTGGTCCTAGTCCTACAAAGGTTCCTTGTCAAAACTAAATTGAAACTTGGGTTAAGCTTTAGGTGGTAGGTAACCTCTTTTAGAATCTTCCAAATTGATCACTTAAACTTTTGCATATTTAGACACTATCATCCAAGAATAGCATCATTTTAGACATACCTTATTTGCAGAGAAAATACCAAAAAATAGCTACATTCATCCTTTATATTCAAAAAATCCCAAAAACATATATTAGATTCATACTATCCATAGAATTATCTTTTGCATCACTTGCTCTTTGAGCTTACATTACATTGTTGAAACAAGATCTAAAAAGAAGGAAAGAGAAAAGATGGTTGATCCTAATGACTTCATCGATCCATTCCCAAACCCCTTTTTAGGGACATCTTCATCGAGACCTCACAAGACTTTGTTAGACAAATTTGTTACTAGAGACACACAAGGACACATTGTAGTGGAAGACATAGATGTTGTTGTGCAAGACCTTGATTTTTCCTCCTTTGTAGATGACTATCTAGGAAATGATCCTCAATGATACTTAGCCAAATTGCTAGTAGAAGGGGCCAAGTTACCTCCTAGTTTTGACATTTGTATCCTACAAACTGCATCTACCCAAGCGGTGACCACTACAAATACTAGTGCCACTATACCTCAAGTGACTATTGCTATACCATCTAGAGGACCTGCATAGAGTTCCTCAAAAATACACACATCTCCATTTGGTACATATAGCATGACATAGGGTCTAATTTTTACCAAAAGGGGCGTCATTTTCCAGTCACTTCGGTCCTCTTGTTGGGAACAAAAGATCTAGAATGTTAGCTCCTACACCAAGTGTCAATGTCACTAGAACCATTCCACAAACTACTACTATACTGAGCATTAATGTCATTGGTACCATACCATAAACAATAGCTATACCCAGTGTCAATGTCGCTAGTACTATACTATAGATTGGGGTTTCACAGATAGGGGGCATACCCTCCCTTCAATACAAAAACTGACCCCTCACTTCACGAATTCCAAATCAAATCCCTTCTTATAGATTTTGAATCAAAATCCATTCTCACAGATTCTGAATCAAAACCAATTCACTAACATTCCAAATCAAAATCCACTTTACATATCGACACTTAAACAAAACCCATCACAAAATGTTGGATTTCAAAACACATACATAGACAGAAACAATCCAACCAACACATCATTAACTCAAGTTGATTTCCTATAGACACAAATGCACACTCTTCAAACACAAATGGATAACATGGAAGTTTCTAACAAGAGAACCTTTTCAGGAAAGGATTTATGCCCATTTCCCTTTGATAAATCATTATACATGACACCTTTCCCACATGGGTATGTTATGCCAAACCTACCCAAGTACAATGGAAAGTGTAATCCAGTCGAACACATAAGGTAATTTTCCATGATGCGCATAGATGTCGCATACAACCCCACCTATCTTATGAGACTCTTTCTGAGAAGTCTTATTGGAATTGGATTGGAATGTTTCTCGGGTCTTGACTATGGAATAAAATCATGGGGTGAACTGGCTGAAAAATTCATTGAAGATTTCTCCTTTAACATCAACCATGAGATCAACATAGCAACCTTGTGTCACACTACACAAGATAAAGGAGAAACTTTTATCATCTTCTTCTAGAGATGGATAACTATAGCCAGTTGATGTCTTGTCAAGATACCTAAGAAATAGAAGGTAACTATCTTCTAGGAAAACCTCAACCCAAAATTGAGAAGTGACTTGATAGTACATTGTTGCACATCCTTTGCAAAATTAGTGGAAAAGGGGTTCATACTAGAAAAAGGTCTCATTGACTAAAGAGAACTTAAGAAACCCAATAGAAATCTAAATGTGCAAAACACACCCAATGATAGAAACAATTTTTGGTCTCAGAAAAAAATGTTACCAATGATGGGGTAGTTGATGCAAAAACTTTACACGTAGGACCAATCATCACACTTAGAGGAAATAACCCCTCTTCCAACACACTCAATGCCATCAACCAAACCCCCAAAACTACCCGAAACACCTAACAGCCACAACAACAAATAATATTTCAAAAATGTGAGTTCACTCCTCTCGGGGAAGCCATCGAGTCAGTCTTCAAACAACTGTTGCAACATAATTTCATACAACTTCAAGAGCCAAGACAATACGATCAAGGGAAATTTAAACCATTTTGGTGGGATGATAATGCCTTTTGTGATTTCCATTGGACTAAAGGAAATAGCCTACAAAATTTCTGACAACTGAAAAAACATCATATAGGACTTTGTCAAGGACAAAACTGACATCTTCAAATACTGATCATAAGGTCTTTTCTGATCCATTACATGACCATGGGAAAGGGAAGGCCCCCAGTTTGGGTAACAAGATGAATACTTCTACCAATTATGCTAGTGTCAAGCATGATTATAGTGGTCCCATCATAAATCATATCTGAGTTGCTGATGACTATGTCAATACCATTATTATAAATAAAACTACTGAGTGTGTTGTCAACACTGGTCAAACCAAGATCACCATCCAAGGTCCTCCATCGTAGCAACTGCCATAGACTTCCAAGTCATAGTATAACTTACTTGATTAGTTGGGGAAGACCCCAACCCAAATCTCTATCTTTGAACTATTGCATATGTCCCCTAAACATCGATCATTTTTACACAAGGATTTACAAAGCATCATTGTCCCTAATGATCTTGATGTCAATCACTTCCAAGAAATGGTAGGCTACTTGACTAGTAATCATCATTCCACCTTCTCTAAACAAGACTATGCAACTGAGAAGACAAATTATAATGACCCGTTACACCTTGAAGTCCTTGTTCACAAAACTAAAGTTAGATGAGTCTAGGTAGATGGAGGAGCCGGGTTGAATCTTTGTACTTTAAAATTAGTTAAGGCATTAGGTTTCTCAGAAGCATGTGTGGACACTGTTGGAACTGTAAAATTTTGAAAATTTCATGGTTTCATATACTCATTAGTTCCCAAGAAGTCCATGCCATAAGCACATAAACCCGCTTTGCATAACATATTTTCCCATGTCTTGGTTAGTCTTCATCATTGGGTCCCATAGAATTCACCTATCCCTAAGAATTTGGATGTATAAACCATATTGGCGTAACATGTTGCAGGTCTCACCGATCCCAAAAAAATCATTTTATACTCATGTATGTCTTTTGTAGTCTATTGGCAACACATCGGGAATGTCTTACCAATGAGATTTCAATTGAGGATTCATATCGACAAGAGGCAATGCACAATCTCAGTGACCATAGGATCCTATCGGCAAGATAATGTTCATCAGAATAAGTCATATCGAGCTCATTTGTGTCTTACTGATTGAGGCATAAATTGACTGTCGGTGAGACAAGAGTAATCAGAGTAACATTCTGCAACATTCATTTGGTCTTACCGATAAGGCAGGGTGGGTTTCATCGTTGTCATTGGGATGAGGTCAGGGAGTCTCACCGACCCCCTATATCACACCGACAAAGTTGTACGATATTCAAATTTAGTGGTGCATGTGGAAGAAATAATCATTGGTGAGACTTGCTTCATCGGCGAGAGCTAAGAGAGTCATGCCGAATGAAGTTCCCTTAGCAGGAAAACCACTATGTCTTGGCGATCAGAATTGATGAAGGAAATTTCTCGACAAGACATGAAGTAATTTGTGGAGCATCTGCCTGATTCACAATGTTATAGCGATACTCAAAACTGAAGGCACAAAGTTTCAGGGAGACTCATAACATCGGTATAACTACAATACAATTTGGTGATACAAGTGAAGATACAAATAGGCTGTTGGTGAGACTCAACACATCGATAAGACTGCATGACATCAAAGCGATATATAACCTATGGTAGTAGGAAAGGCTCAAGGCGTCAGCGAAACTACATGATGTCTTTGTGGGTGTCTGATGAACATTAGTAAAAGCTAAGTGAATAGATGGATTTTTCAGGATTTGAATATGAAAGGATGCGTCCTTTCAAATACTAATGTATAAATGTTCATTTTTTATTGTGGAAAAAGAGATAGAGGGGAGAGCAAGTAAAAATACAGTAGGATATAGAATGTTAACAATTTTGAGACTATGATGCATTTTTGAAACAATGGAGATTTCAATTGAATTCATTTGATGTGGTGACATTTTTATGGTATCTATTGTTTGTTGTGTTAATTGAAAGTATTGCTGAAGTTGTCTCCAAGGTTGATGTTTTCTAATTATTTAAACTGATATATCAAAGATATTTTTGAGTTTATCAGTGCACACTTCTTGTATCTGTATAGTTTGATTAATTGGTTCTTTCAAGGAGAAATTAAATCCTTTTAGTCAATCATAGTAATTAGGGAATCTCATTTGGATTATTAAGAGGAACTTGGTAATCGCATTCTTGCATGTTTATACTAGTTATAAACTTAAACCAATATGCCAAACAATTTGAGTTTTTTCCAGAAAGAAGTTACTCATTTCATATTTTCATTTGACTTCATACACCCAATAAGGCACTAGTCTCTACTATTTCATTGTTTAATTTCATTCATTTTTACATATGAAATTTTAGCCTTGATATTGCTTATACAATTTATACCAAAATAAAACTCATTTATCCACTCCTATTTTCCATTGTGGGTAAATCACTTTAAATGAATAAAATTGGCCAAGTCTACTTCATTGTTATAGGAACACCCACCTAGGTCTAGTAGCACCCGAAGAGTAGAAGGTTCAAATATTTTGGCCTTGTCTGTTACCCTAAAACATTGTGAGAGCCTGGCAACCTCTCGTGGTTCAAACCTGTGTTTTTGAGAGCTAACAAATTGGTGACTCTGCTGGGGAACTATTTTACAATATCCGGTTGAAGACCATCATATAGAGTCATTGAAGAAAAATTCATAGTTTGGAAAGTTTTAGAAAGATTTATTCCACTGGGGATACAAACAAGAATAATTTCATTTTTGTCACTTTTAACAAAAGTGAGTGGCGACTTTGACAAGAATATTGCATCAATTCAATATGAATGGTAGAAGATCCCAATACAAAGGAGGTCCTGCTGGTAACAATAAGTGGACACATAAGGATGATAAGGGTAAGAAGGTAGCTGATGACATGTGCATAACGAATAAAGACAAAGCATCAAAACCACATTGTGAGACATATGACCGTTATGATACATGGAGAGATAATTCAAGTGTAGAACCTTATACCCCTAAAGAACAAAGAAATCCTTTTTGTAATCCTCAGAAACAGGTGGAATTTGAGGCTAAACTTCAGGCTGCAAGAGTCGCGTGTCAATAGGAATATGGTCAAAGAATGGAGGGTAATAAAAATGAGCCTATTGATCATGTAACTCCTCAAGAAAATTATGAGTTCTCAACTCATGAAGAAATAGAAACATAGTTTGAGTTTTATAAACAAGAAGTAGAAAGAGAAAAAGTTGAACAGGAAAGGATTCAAATGATAAAAGCAATCCAAGACTTCAAATTGCAAAAGGCCCAAATTGATGGTTAGATAGTTGGTTTTTCAAAATATATACCACCTCATAGACAGGGAAATAATAATGCAGAGATTTCATATCAGCCAAAGGTTCCTCAGAATCAGATGGGAAATCAATACAAACAACCAAACCATCCACCATATACTACATCACAACATACAAATGCGCAACCACCTCATGGTCAACAATATGTACCATATATTCATACACAATACAACAATCCAATGTACTAGTATTAGCACATGTATAACCCTCCCCCTCAACAATATATGACAATGATCAGACAATTTGATTTGATAGGGTTTCAATTATGCCCTTACCCTATGGATAGCAGTTGGAGAAGTCTTGTTCCTAAGTTTACAGGGAGTAATGCAATTACTGCTAAAGATCATTTGAGGAATTTTAATGCTTTTATTCAAGACTTGGATATAGCATATGAAGATTTACATATGAGGTTGTTCATGATGTCACTCACTAAAGAAGATAGGGATTGATTCAATAGTCTACCAACAGCTTCTGTTGATTCTATCCAAGAATTTTAGGATCGATTTCTTGAATAGTATGGAAATTTGTGTGCACTAGATGCTACTTTACATGAATTAGTATGGATTCAAAAAAATTAGAATGAGTCAATTTATGATTTTAACTGAAGATTCAACAAACTGCAGAATAAGATACCACCTGGGTCAAAGTTGCTAGACTCTGCAACATTGAGTGTTTATTTGAATGCATTTGATCCAAAAATAGGGTATGAACTAAGAAATAGGTTTCCAAGAGATTTGGATAAAGCACAAAAGATAGCACTAACCATTGAAAACAATAGGAAAGCTGCTGGGATGATCAATAAGAGAGAAAATCCTAGGGTTCCTCAGCAAGTCAATAATTACTAGTACAAACAGGAGAACACATAGAAATGAGAGGCCTCGGTTACATGACTTGCCCTATAATACAAATTGGAAGGATGGAAAACCTGTAAGAGATAGACTTAGGAACAAAGAAACACCTGATCCATTAAGGAAGAATGGGGCGTATATGGTCAATAATAATCTCTAGTGTGAAGGTTGTGATGGGCCAAATTCCCTAGATCACTATGTTGTAGCCCAAGAAATGCAAGAAGAAGGGATGCTAGTGGGTAGTAGTGGAGAAAATCACCTAGTGTTTTTTACTTCAAATAATTTTCATCCTGTTGAGGAGGAATATTTATCTTCAGAAGATGAAGGTTGTGAGTACGATGTTTCAAACCAAAGATGCAATGTCCACATGGTTGAACAACAAGTTTTTTCCGATTTTGAAGAAAGTTATGCAGAACAATACTCTATTGAGGTGCCTACTCAATGCGATATAAGGAGATCCACTAAAGAGGAAATAAAGAGGTTAACCATTGCTGCAGTTGAGCAAGCAAAGAGCAAGTATTGGTTAAGAAATAGGAAAATGAATGAAAAGGAAGGTGATCCCAGGGGATATTTATGAAAGATAGAGAAGTAACACCAAGATTTTTGAAGAGAACAAAAAATAAGCAACATGATAAGAATGAACAAAAGCTTGTTCAAAAGGAGGAGGATAAAAAGTTACACAAAGAGAAGCAAAAAACTAATCAATTGAATAAAAGGGAAAAGGAGGAAAGCAAAGGAGGAACATTGGAGCAAAAGAAAGTGATTAAGATGGAAGGTTCTTCTTTTGACTTCTCTTAGGCTTTATCTTAGGTAAAAATGTTTGTCCCAGTACTCGAGATGATGAGAATTAAGGAGTATATGGATAGTGCAA
The DNA here is from genome assembly GCA_007258455.2 of Sequoia sempervirens. NCBI lineage: Eukaryota > Viridiplantae > Streptophyta > Pinopsida > Cupressales > Cupressaceae > Sequoia > Sequoia sempervirens. The sequence goes on from VDFB02179234.1 coordinate 70,977,120, forward strand.
TTCAATTGATATCAAATGGAAATGAGAAAAGTGCAAATTCTAAAAATCAAATGGCCACTAAAATGGTTAACAAGCAAGAGAAGGTGACTGTCCCAGAAGTGTGTCTAAATGATGTATTGGTAGATTCCCCACAAATTGATCCTTTTTTCACCACACTACTTATAAATAACAAACTATTGAGGAATTACATGATAGACTCTAGTGCTACAATCAATATCATGCCAGTTGGAGTTATGAAACAACTTGGTATGTGGGTAGATACTAATGAAGGGAAGTGCTATGCAATGGATAGTAGGCATGTTCTAGTAGTAGGTGTTATGAAAGATGTTGAAGTCAAACTAGCTGCTTATCCTTAGGTGGCTTATAATATAGATATAGTTGTAATTGATACCCCTCCTCAGTTTGGGATGCTTTTATCAAGACAGTAGACAGTAGAAATTGGGGGAAATGTCCAATTTGATTTATCTTATGCAACAATTCCAGTGAATGGCCAGGAAGTTAAGTTGTACAGGGAGCCGAGGATGAACCAAATTGTAGATTGTGTGCCTCAAAATCAAGTCAATTTATTTGTGATGTGGATCTTGGGAATTTTAAGATAGAACCAGCTCAACCATAATTAGTCAATGTTGATCCAATTGATAAGCATGTTGCAAAAAACTATGATGGCATGTGGAAAATGTACTTTGATGGAGCTTGCAGCCAAGAAGGTAATGGAGCAGGAATAGTGTATGTTTCCCCTGAAGGAGTTACTTTTAAATATTCATTTTTTATGGCATTTGAATGTATGAACAATATAGCAGAATATGAAGCTTTGTTAGCAGGTTTGAATATGGCTATAAAACATAAGATTAAGATGCTAACTATTCTAGGGGATTTAGAGTTAGTTGTTTCTCAAGTTAAATCAAAATATGCAACAAAACACAAGAGGCTGAAGCAATATAGGAATGTTGTATGGGACACAATTGAGTGGATTGATAGGTTGAAGAACATAATGGCAGACTTTTTAGCCAATGTAGCACTAAGAAGAGATGACATCACATTGGATGTTGTGTCTCAAATTGAGTTCAATGAAAGACCTGCTATGCTTGATAATATATACAGTTGGCAAGTTTTTAATGATGATACTGACCTCTTGAAATTTCTTCACTGTATAGATCAATATGAAGCCCAAGAAATTGACTTAAATGCATTTGTAGAAGAGGTAGATGAAAACCAGACAGTATTTGGGAAGGAGGTCTTACAACTTAGAACTAATAAGCTTCCAAAAGGGATTGTAGTATTGGAAAGGGTATATGATGGAGATGATTGGTCCCTCATGAAGTAGACACTAGTCAAGAGGGAGGATATTGAAGAGATCAATTTAGAGACTAAATTGGCACAAAAAAGGGTATACATTGGGAAGAAAATAAGCCCGACAATTCGAATAATGTTGATTGCATTGTTGAGAAAGTATAGACATGTTTTTTCCTAGTCTTATGAAGATCTCAAAGCGTATAGGGAGGATTTGGTTCAACTTGAAATCTTGTTGAAACTAGATGCAAAGCCATTTAGGAAGAAGCAAAGACCTATTAACCCAACATTGGAACCAAAATTGCAAGAGGAATTAGCGAAGCTTAGAGATGGGGGTATCATCAAACCAATCAGGCATTCAACATGGGTTTCGAACCTGGTTCCTATGAGGAAGAAGAAGAGGGATATCAGATTATGTGTGGAATTCAAAAATCTAAACGTGGCATCTCTCAAGGATAGTTATCATCTACCTAATATGGAGGTTGTACTACATAAAGTAATAGGGTGTGAGTTGTTATCTATGATGGATGGGTTCTCTGGTTACAACCAGGTCAAAGTCAAAGAATCTGAGTAGTACAAGACAACTTTTACAACCCCATGGGGAACATATGTTTATGTGACAATGTCATTCGGTCTCACAAATGTAGGTGCAACCTTTCAAAGAGCTATGGATGTAGCATTTGCAGACTTGATTAATGCTATCATGGTGATATATAAAGATGACCTTACTACTTATTCAAAAAGGGCTGAAGATCATGTAGAACATCTGGAAAAAGGTATTTATTAAATCTTTAGAATATGGTATTAGTCTGAACCCTAAAAACTGTCATTTTGTAGTCACAGAAGGTAAACTCTTAGGACATATTGTGTCAAAGGAGGGGATTAGAATAGATCCTGAGAGGGTTGAGGCCATAGATAAAGTTCCTATTCCTAAGACCATCAAGGCTATCCAATCATTTTTTGGATAGATCAATTTTGTTAGGAGATTTGTCTCTAATTTTTCTGAAATTATTAAGCACATATCGAAGATTTTAAGGAAGGGAAAAAAGATAGAATGGAATGCAGAGGAATTCTAAGCTTTCGTATCCATCAAAAGGGCCATCAAGGAGGCTCCTATCCTTAAATCTCTAGATTTTGCAAAACCTTTTCAAATATTTTCATTTGCTGCATTTCAAACTATAGTTGTTGTCATGTTACAAAAGAATGAGGAAGGTCATGAGTAGCCTATGTCTTTTTTCAGCAAGTCATTGCAGGGATCATAATTGAAATATGATATAATGGAAAAACAAGAATTTTCTTTGGTGAAAGCCACAAAAGCTTTTATACCATATATTGTTGGAGCTAAGGTGATTGCTTAAGGTGATTGCTTATGTCCCTCATGCAACTATTAAGGATATATTGACACAGTCAGAATTAACTGGGAAGAGATGCAGATGGATTAACAAGATTCAGGAATTCAATATGGAAATACAAATCACTAAATTAGTGAGAGGTCAGGGTTTGACCAAGTTAATGGCAGAAACAAATATTGAAGTGAATCAAGTTTGTAATGTAGAAGATGAAGGAAATGCAATTGCAAGTATTGAGCATATTGCTTGGTATATAGACATCATGTATTACCTCAAATACATGAAGTTCCCTAAACGATTAAGTGATAATTAGAAAATAACCTTGAAGTTGCAAGCATCCAAATATGTGTTCATGGAAGGTGATTTGTTTTGGAAAAATAGGGACGGGATGTTGTTACTATGTCTAGATGAGTCACAGGCCAAGCACGTTATAAGAGAAATGCATGAAGGGGTCTGTGGAGGCCATTATTATACAAAGAAAACTGCACACAAGATTCTCATGGTAGGTTATTACTGGCCAAGAGTCTTTAATGATTATTTTCCATACGTAAGAATATGTGAAGCATGTCAGAAGTTCTTAGGGAAAATGAAGTATGAGGGAGCTTTACCACTCAGACCTTTGTAGGTTGAAGCCCCTTTTCATTAGTGGGGAATTGATTTTATTGGGGAGATACAAGAGAAATCAAGTGGAGGACATAAGTGGATACTGGTAGCTACTGATTACTTCACTGAATGGGTAGAGGCAGCCCCAACCAAGCAAGCAACATGTAAAGTTGTAATCAATTTTTTAATGGATAACATCATTACCAGATTTGGTACACCATTAAGATTGATCACAGATAATGGGATGTGTTTTAGATCTGATGAGTTTAAAGATTTTTGCAGTACATATGGTATCATTGTTTCTTATGCAACTCCTTACCATCTGCAAGCTAATGGTCAGGCAAAGTCTAGCAACAAAAGTCTTTTGAAAATCATAAGGAGAATGCTAGGTGGGAATAAGTAGGCTTGGGATTCAAAGTTGAAAATGGTTATGTGGGCTGATAGGATAAATGTGAAGAAGGAAATTGGAAAATCCCCATTTGAATTGGTGTATGGAACACAAGCTAGGATGCCTTTACAAAATTTGTTACTAGTTTACAAATTTATCCTTCAAGAAGATATAGACATTCCTGAACCAATGGTGGAAAGAATGGAGCAACTGGCAGAGCTTGACAAAATAAGAAGATTAGCTCAAAACTAGAATGTGAAGTTGGAGGCACAAATGAAGTATTTATTTGATAAAAGGGAAAAAGATAGAAAATTTGAAGAAAATGATCTGGTGTTAATGTGGAATGCAAGATGTCAAGAGAAGGGAAAACACAAGAAATTTGAAGCTTTGTGGCTAGGACACTTTGTTGTTGTTCGCAAGCAAGGTGAAGATTCATATTATTTGCAAAACATGACTGGTGAAGAACATGAGTTGCCTGTATAGGAGAAATTTCTAAAGCATTTCTTCTCTTAAAAAAGGGAATATAGAGGATAAAGGGTTTCCAGTGCATGAACGACTCTTGAAAATCCTCGCAAAAATTCTTCTCCATGCACAGTAGTTTAGGAAATAAAAAGCAATAGGAATTGCCAGTACATTGACAATCCTGACATTCCTTCATTAAATAAATCTTTCCATGTACAGTAGTATAGGGTCATGTTCATCTCCATTTCCATTCATTCCATCCTGCTCATTGGTCCATCACCTTGAATGTTTGGTTTTCTCAACAAGAGATCTGGATCCTTGCAATGATCTCACAATCATTCATCCCCAGACAAAGCCATTGTTGAAACTGTATAATTTTGAAAATTTCATGGCTGCATATACTCATTAGTTCCCAAGAAGTCCATGCCATAAGCAAATAGATCTGCTTTGCATAACATATTTTCCCATGTTCTGGTTAGTCTTCATCATTGGGTCCCATAGAATTCACCTATCCCTGAGCATTTGGATGTATAAACCATATCGGCGTAACATGTTGTAGGTCTCACCGATCCCAAAAAAATCATTTTATACTAATGTATGTCTTTTGTAGTCTATCGGCAAGACATTGGGAATGTCTTACCAATGAGATTTTAGTTGAGGATTCATATCGTCAAGAGGCAATGCATAGTCTCAGCGACTAGAGGATCCTATTGGCAAGATAATTTTCATCGACATAAGTCATATCGAGCTCATTTTTGTCTTACCAATCGAGGCATAAATTGACTGTCAGTGAGAAAGGAGCAATTAGAGTAACATCTTGTAGTGTTCATTTGTTCTTACTAATAAGGAAGGGTGGATTTCATCGTTGTCATTGGGATGAGGTCAGGGAATCCTACCAACCCCCTATGTCACACTAACAAAGTTGTACATGATTCAAATTTGGCAGTGCATGTGGAAGAAATAATCATTGGTGAGACTAGCTTCATCAACGAGAGCTAAGAGAGTCATGCCAAATGAAGTTCCATTGGTAGGAAAACCACTATGTCTTGGCGATTATAATTGACGAAGGAAATTTCTCGACAAGACATGAAGTAATTTGTGGAGCATCTGCCCGATTCACAATGTTACAATGATACTCAAAATTGAAGGCACAGAGTGTAGGGGAGACTCGTAACATGGGTATAACTACAAGACAACTTGAAAATAGAAGCGAAGATACAGATAGGTTGTCAGTGAGACTCAACACATTGATAAGACTGCATGACATCAAAGCGATATATAACCTGTGGTAGTCGAAAAGACTCAAGATGTTGGCAAAACTACATGATGTCTTTGCGGGTGTCTTATGAATGTTAGTAAAAGCCCGAATAGATGGATCACCTAGGATTTGAATACGAAAGGACACGTCCTTTCGAATACTGATGTATAAAAGTTCATTTTTCGATTATGGGAAAAGAGATAGAGGGTAGAGCAAGTAAAAATACAGTAGGATACAAAATGTTAACAATTTTGAGACTATGATGCATGTTTGAAACAATGGAGATTTCTATTGAATTCATTTGATGTGGTGACATTTTTGTAGTATCAATTTTTTGTTGTGTTAATTGAAAGTATTGCTGAAGTTGTTTCCAAGGTTGATGTTTTCTAATTATTTAAACTGATATATCTAGGATATTTTTTGGTTTATTAGTGCACACTTGTTGTATCTGTATAGTTGGATTAATTGGTTCTTTTTAGGAGATATTAAATCCTTTTAGTCAATCATAGTAATTAGGGAATCTCATTTGGATCATTAAGAGGAACTTGGTAATCCCATTCTTGCATGTTTATATAAGTTATAAACTTAAACCTATATGCCAAAAAATTTGAGTTTCTGCTAGAAAGAAGTTACTCATTTTAGATTTTCATTTGATTTCGTACACCCAATAAGGTACTAGTCTCTGCTATTTCATTGTTTAATTTCATTCATTTTTACATATGAACACATTAGATTTTAGCCTTGATATTGCTTATGCAATTTATACCAAAATAAAACTCATTTATCCACTCCTATTTCCCATTGTGGGTAAATCACTTTAAATGAATAAAATTGGCCAAGTCTACTTCATTGCTATAGGTACACCCACCTAGGTCTAGCAGCACCTGAAGAGTAGAAAGTTCAAATCTTTTGGCCTTGTATGTTACCCTGAAACGTTGTGAGAGCCTGGCAACCTCTCGTGGTTCAAACCTACATTTTTTAGAGCTAACAGACACCACCAAAAGTAGTGTCATTAAGGCTTATGATGATGAAGAACAAAAATAAAAGGGGGTTGTAACACTTCCTATTAGAATTGGTCCTACAGTTATGGAGACAAACTTCCAAGTCTTGGATCTCACCCTCCCATATAACCTTCTACAACGGAAACCATGGATTCATGCTATGAGGTAGTCCCTTATACCTATCATCAATGTCTCAAATTTCCCTACAATGGGACTAAGATTACAATAGATGGTGTCCCAGACCCATTTGAATATTGCACCAATCTATGAGAGATACCCCAATGTCAAGTGCCAGTAATCCAAGAAGTTTCATCATCTAATTCATCTCACTATGTTGATCCATCTACTCTCTCTAAAACATCCACTTCACCATAATTACCTTCCACTCCTAAGGTTGAGATACAAGACAAGGGTTATGGAGAATATCACATGAAGACATCTTATTATGTTAGCCACTTGGTTCCTCCTAAATCATATGGTTTACCTACAGCAGATAGGAGATAGTCAATGGTCACCATACACATTCCTCCCATGACAACTTTCACAAAATGGGGAGAATTAAGCAAAAAATCCATAAAAAAGATGATGTGACCTCTTGGTTATATAGAGAAGACAATAAAGAACCTCCTACACTTGCTCACATACCTATAGATCAATATGGAAAGGGCTTCACCATCATGTAGAGCAAGGGAAATAATGGACATAGTGGCTTAGGCTTACATCAAAATGGGAGGACTTAACCAATCATTGTTTCTAAATGGATGAAAGTCTTAGGGCTTGGGTTTCAATCACTCCAAATTGGTGTTTCTAGTACCACATCACCTTTACTCGAGGAAGTAAGTGCTTCTTCAAATATCAAGACATCCGATGAGCCATCTGACCAACCCTACTACAATTCCCTAGACTCAAATGAATATGAGTGGGATTCCCTATCCTCCACCTCTATCATGGATGTTGATAAACTATTCGGAGAAGTTGACTTAATGCTAAAATCCTCACCAAATCCATTGAATTCCTATCCATCGAAGACTTGGACAAAAGAGAAATGGTTTAAACATTACTATTGGGAATCTCTTGATGCTACCTCTTGGGAACCTGACAAATCCACTTCAGATAACCAAACCTTGGCATTAGGCCCACCTCAGAATCCACCTAGATCCAAGCAAAAGAGAACAAAGGATTTGGTAAGAAAATTTTGTGACTATATGAACAACTAAGTTTTTACCTTGACCCATTTGAACTTTGACAACTCCGATGATGACATTCCCTTAGTCTATCCCTAGCTCATTGATTGGGACCAATGAGACACACCTATCTTAGATATCTTTGAGATTGACAAAGCAATTGTTGAGTTCCTAGGACTACGAGAAGGAATACCTAATGGTGATCATAAGGCTAGATTTACCATAGACTTGGACAACATGGCATATTTAGGGGAATCTATTGAACCCTCCAATCACAAAAACAACAAAAAAAATGAAAAAAATAAAAAATGATGAGTCTCTAGGTGAAAACTGAAAGGCACCTTTAGACAATGAAAAAGAAAAAAATAAGGATGCATTCTAAGGTGAAAACCTCTTTGAGGCACCTAAGGATGGAGGTTTGAACATTCTCCCTATTGCTCAGGAAAGTCACCTATGCTAGTTGAAGAATCTATGGAAATCAATATAGGCACTCAAGAGAATCCCTGACTGGTCTATTTTGCAACATCCTTGACTGAAATAGAGAAGCCAAAATTTCACAATTTCTTTGCACAAAGACAAATTATTTTTTCCTGGTCATATGCAAACATGCCTAGGCTAGATCCTAAACTTGTGCTACATCATTTTCCTTTACAACTAGGATTGAAACCCGTGAAACCAAATTTGATGAAAATGCACCCACAGATTGCTTTACTAGTCAAATCTAAACTAAAGAAACTATTGGACGTTGGATTTATCAGATTGATTGACTATGCAGATTAGATTTCCAATCATGTACTAGTCACAAAACCAACATGGGGCATCCACATATGCATAGATTTTAGAGATATAAATAAATCCTGTCCTAAAAATGGTTTTCCTTTGATGAACATTGACATGATTGTTGACTTAACAACATACTATGAGATGTTATCCCTTATGGATGGATTTTTAGGGTATAACCATATTAGAATTGCAACTGAAGACCAACCTAAGACAACTTTCACCTGTCCATGGGGAACTTATTGTTGGAATGTCATGCCCTTTGGACTCAAAAATACTGGAGAAAAATATTAGTGTGTCATGATCACTATTTTTCATGACCTCATACACACTCTTATGGAGGACTATGTCGATGATCTGATTGCTAAATCATTGACAAGGTCTAATCATATAGGTTTTAGACAAGATTTTTCAAAGGCTAGAGGAATATAAAGTAAGGCTAAATCTAAAGAAATGTGTATTTGGCGCGAAATCAGGAAAGCTTCTAGGATATATCATTTTTAGATGAGGCATTGAAGTGGATCCAGCCAAAGTGAAAGCAATAATAGACATGCCTCCACCAGCTAATCTCAGTCAAATAAGGACACTATAAGGGAGACTGCAATCCATCAGAAGATTCATAGTGTAGTTGGTAGACAAAACACATCCCTTTCAACATCTACTCATAAAAGGAGTACCCTTTGTATGGACAGGTAAGTGCCAGGAAGATTTTCAACTGATTAAGGATTACCTACTCACACCACCAGTATTAATTCCACCTATTGAGGGATGACCATTGATTCTCTACATCTTAGTAACTACCACATCCCTAGGAGCATTGCTTGCATAGAACAACAATGAGGTTCATGAAAGGGTCGTATACTATATCAGTCACACTTTGGTAGGTTATGAGCTCAATTACAGTACCATTGAATGTTCTTCTCTTGCAGTAGTATTTTCTACTCAAAAACTATGACACTATATGCTAAACTACCAAAATAATGTTGGTTGCAAAGATATATCCTATGAAATATCTTCTAAGGAAAGCGGCATTAGTAGGGTGACTAGCCAAATGGGTAATGATACTTAGTGAATATGATATCTAGTACATGGAGAGAAAAGAAATCAAGGGACAAGTCATTGTTTATCAGTTAGTTGATGCACCGATACAAGAAGATCACTCCTTAGTTGCATATTTTCCTGATGAGTTTAAATTCATCATTAACACAGGCACGACATGGAAATTATACTTTGATGGCTCCCACACAAATCATGGATCAGGGGCTGGTATATTGTTTATCACACCATAGGGTGGCTCTATTCCTCAATCAATTAGTATAGATTTTCCATGTACTAATAACATAGCAGAATATGAGGCTCTTGTGATAGGGTTACACATGGTAGTTAAATGGAAGACCAAGAACCTATAGGTTTATGGTGATTCTGAACTGGTAATCCGATAAGTAAATGATGACTATGAGACTAAGGATGATAAGCTTGCTCCCTACAAATGCATGGTAGATAGTTTCAAAGAGTACTTTGACAAGGTTGACTTTCATCAAGTACCTCATGTTCTAAATAGGGCAGCAAACACTATGGCTACTATTACTTCACTCTTGGACATACCTAGCAACGTGCCTAAGTTTGACTTTTTGGTAGAACAACTTTTGGTCCCTGCCTATGACATCCAATATTTGGAGATGGTGTGTGACATTGTTGGTTTCAATTCCCCTTGGCATAAAGACATTTATGACTACCTCCATGAAAAGATCATAACCCCTGACCTTTCTAATAACCAACATAGGACATTTCTCTGCAAGTCAGCCAAGTACACCATTATTAGAGACACCCTTTATAGACATGCCCTAGACAATACCCTATTGAGATGTCTTGCTACTAAAGAAGCACAAGAAACCTTGTGTGGGCTACATGAGGGTATATGTGGATCCCATTCTAGTGGTCCTACCTTAGCTAAGAATATTATGAGACTGGGTTACTATTGGCCTACCATGGAAAATGACTCATATATCTTTATCAAGAAATGTCGCCAATGTCAGGTACATGGAGATTTGATACATGCACTAGCGCAAGAGCTCCATATGATAATGTCACCATGGCACTTTTCTTAATGGGGACTCAATCTCATAGGAAAGATACATCCCACATCATCTAACATCAATAATTTCATTATTACTACCACTGAGTATTTTACCAAGTAGATTGAAGCTATTCCAATGACTTACATCACCTACTCACATATTTCTAGGTTTATCCTAAACTATATCATTTTTCAGTATGGTGTCCCTCAATCCATAATCACAGATAATGGTCGTCCATTCAGGAACCAAGAATTCCATCATATTTGTGAAGAGTTCCATATCCAACACTATTTTTTCACCCTATATTACCCACAAGGTAATGGCCAAGCTGAGGAATCTAATAAAACAATCATCAGAATCCTCAAAAATATTGTCAATGATGCTAGATGTGATTGACATTTACAACTTAATCTAGCCTTATGGTCTTACTACACAAGCATCCATACTCCCACTAGCACCACTCCATATTCCTTAGTATTTGGTTCTGAGGCAATCTTTCCTATTGAGGTCAAGATTCCTTCCCTAAGGGTATCTTTGAAAGGGTATATTGATGATGAATAGTACCGAGTTTCAAGACTACATGAGCTAGAATTCCTAGATGAACGAGAAAAACTAGGAAAGAGAATCCCTAGATGAACGAGAAAAACTAGGGTATCTTATACCCAACTAGTGGTAGGCACTTGACTTACATCATATTGGTTCTTACATTGGCTATTCTGAAGATGTAAAACCATAAAAAATCCAAAAAAATCACAAAATGTCTTGAAAAAATCCAAAAACATTAGAAAAATTCAAAAAGAAAAAAAAAAACATGTAAAAAAAATCCAAAAATATGAGTCAGAGTCTTTCGCACTTTTTAGTATTTGTCATTTGTCGAACTACGTTGCCTCTGTGATTGGACATAGGAAAGGCCATCTGTTGATGTACCCCTAAGGCATTAGGTTGGTGCTTTTAGGTTTGTCTATATAAAATCATGATTCAATCCATTTTTCTATAAGACAAGGTCATTGGTCATGTCAAACTACGAGGTCTTTGCATGTATAACGTAGGCAAGGCCATCAATCAATGAGCCCCTGAGGCTGCACTAGGTTAGTCCTTTAGGATTTGTCATCAAGAACAAGTAGTTGTTAGCACATCACATAAAGTCACACATCAACAAGATGAACAAGTCAACAATCTTATCAAGTCAAATCAAACAAATTTCCAAAGCAACAAAAAACAAAAATCAACTTATGTCTGCTATAGGATGCATCCTCCCTGAAAATAGATATCATCAAAACAATCAACCTATGTCTTATATAGGATGAGTCCTTCTTGAATATAGACATTTTCAACCAATCAACATAGCCTTACATAGGTTGTCACATCAACAACATTGGACTCAATGTCTTATATGATACATGTCTTTTTTGAAACTAGGACTTTTTGAAGCCTTATATAGATAGTCATAACATCGAAACCAGACTCAACATCTTATATGGAATGTGTCCTTCCTAAAATTAGGCTTTATCAATCTTATCAATCAAAACAATCAAACAAACAAATCAATTTTTGGTAAATATTTTACTATCTTGTGACTTTGTGGCTTGTTTATCTTATCGCTTTATTTGGCTTTATGTTGGAATTTTGTTACTGAGCTTTCTCAAAGATGTCCCTTGAAGGACTTAGAGAAGCAACAATGTATCAGAATTCTTTTTTCTTTGAATGTCATTTTTTGATTGTCTTTTAACTTTGATTTTGAATCATGTTACTAGTTTCCTCAAGGATGTTCCATGAAGTATTTAGAGGAGCAATGATGTCTCATGACTTGTCTTTTATTTGTTTGCTATCTATGGTTTGCCTTGACAAAATGACTAAGGAAACTATGCCCTTAGTATGAGTTAGGACATTCCTTGTTTGCAACTGTCTATTTTTAATAGGTGGATTACCTTGCACACCTTGATTTATCTCATATCATGGCGTTTTTTATTCATTTGTATTAGTTATTACCCAATGATTATTTAGTGCAAATCCTATTGTGAATAAAAAAAATCAAAGATTGCTAATAATAATGTCTTTTATTATTCATCTTCTTTCCACACTAACATTTCTTCTTTCTTGCATTATGAAAAAATCCTGTGAAACACAAAAATATAAAGTGTCCTCCATATGCATTCATGTTAGAAACATCATTTAAATATCACACATCGTAAAGCATAAATATATCTTGCATTTGAAAATCACAAAAATATAGGCATCTATCATATCTAGGAAATCATGGCATAATAGGCATTCATCATCATAGATTACATAACAAAAGCATTGCATGTACATAATAGGTGTGCATATATGCATCACATTACATAAACCATCATCAAAACATATAGTATCACTTGTAGAAAAAATTGTAAATAGATATATCATGTTGCATTGAATCCATACATAACATCCATCGATATCATAGAAATAAATGCATACATTATCATATAGAACCAACATCACATCATAAGCTGCATAAACACATAATGTAGATATGATGATCCATAACATATGCATATCATATATACAATAACACATCATATAGAACACATGCATAAATAAAAGACTGCTTAATCATAAATAGAACTACATATCATAGGAATAGCCACCAAAATCATATATATATATATATATATATATCACTCAAAAACTATCACATCACAATGTAATAATGTATGAGTAAAAATGAAGCCTCCAAGCTCTATGATCAAAGTACAGTGTCTAATTAATAAATATAAGAATATGTCTCTATCCGGAACTCCCACTACTCCCATGTGGAGAATGTGGAGGTGACTGACGATGAGATCCTGATGACCAGTGTGTAGGAGGCCTATCATATGGGACAGTCTTGTGAGGTCCCACAACCTCCTCTATACTCTAGGTCCTACTCTAAGTCTTACTCTGGGACCTACTACTATGTTCCTGAGAGTAACTAGGAACCTGTCACTTAGGATGAACCTCTCCCTCATATAGATTCCTGTAATAGGTATCTCTCTCACTAGCTTTGACTAACTCCCAAGAAAAAGTTGTAGCTAGCCAACTCCAAAGAGTTTTAAACTCAGAAAATCTCTGCTCGGTCTCCTATCTCCCGAGCTATGGCCTAATCAATATCCATATGTGCCATGTCTCTCTCCATCTGTACTGAGTCCTGCTCTACCATCAAAGCCCTCATCATCTCCTCCAAAGACTCTACTCTGGCCCATAGATATGGTACCTCTTGATCAATAGGACCTATATCCTCCTATCACAACCGCTCTCTCCCATCGTCATCCCAATTCTCCAAAATCTTGTCTTGGAGCTCTCGCTCCTAATCAACCATCTCCTCCTCATCATCATCATCATCTTAGTATCTAGCGAGCATAACAAGAGAATCTATCTCCAACTCCTCCCTAACTGCCTCCTCCTCTACTACATGCTCCTCTCCACCACCCCCAACATTAATATCCTCCTCTCACCCATCAATCTTAAGCATGAGCACATCCTCACACTCTACCTCCTCCTCCCGAATGAGTGAAAAATGTGGGCCTCATCCTCTATGACCACATCAACCCCTACCACCACCCCTCCAACCTCCTCCCCCATCTCCACCATCACCTCTCCCACCTCTACCACCTCTACCACCATGACCTTTTCCTCTACCATGCCTGCCCTGAGGTTCTATCCCATGCCTCTCTATAGGTGCATCTTGCTCTAGATTAGTAAACAAAACCAACCTATGACTAGCCCACCATTCATCATATGGATATGTCATCCCTAGATCAGCTGCTCTACCTCTCCATCCCCACTGAACTGGTTGTAGTGCATCAATATCCACCTTGGCTGTCACAACTAGAATCTCAGGTCCCCACATAGTGACCTCCCTAGAGGATAGCACATACTTCGCTCATCCTTGAGGCCCATCTTGAACCTTTCCAAACTATCTCAGGACCTAATCTAACAAATGCCTCTTAATGATATGAACATGGGAAACTATCATACCAATCAAGTACTATGTCTGTCTGCAGAAGGATAGGTGTCCATCCTCATTTGGCCATTGTGCATAATCCATGTAAGGTCTCCAAATAAATTGCACCATCGTGTCAATAGCATTTCTATAATAACTAGTATCTCATGTATGTGTTTGGATGCTTTCCCCTGCATAACCAAAGGCATAAGGAGCTCCCTGTTGCAAATCATCTGTAAACAGGTAGAAAAAATATGGCAATGTGTTCCCACACCCATACCATCAACAATGTGGTACCACAACTCATCGACTATGCATCTCTATACACTATATCATGCAAATGAAAATATAACATGGTGAGCAAACATGGAACCCATGCATATACTACCCATCTCTCTAACATACCCGCTAGCATCTCCCCCCATCCCATAGGAAATCCATGACCTCGACGGTTAGGAAGATCTACCCCTAATCAATGTACATAAAAAAAAATCTATCCTATCATATCTACCAGCTAGGACATGCCATCTAATCTCATAATGGTCTATCCCTAACTGTCTAATGTCATCATGAGGATAATATCTACACATCTCACTGAAATCCCTCTATGTATCATACAAAACCCTGACACCCCTAATCAGTAGCCTCAAAATCCTATATGCATCCTCTAATGTGACAGTGGCCTCACCTGTAGGCAGATGAAATGAAGATGTATCAAAGTGCCACCACTCATAGAGAGAAGTCAGTAAAACTCGGTTTTCCCGAATAGTGGGCATGTAGGTAACATGATATAAACCCAGGTGCCAGAGGAACCGTCTCTCCCCACTCCACAACTGATCCTGAAAGTCAAAAGTCAATGGTATAGACTCCCTTGTATAAATTGGATCCAACAAAACCTGCAATGGCCTAATGCATACCTCATGTCAGAAACAAACAACCTCTTATAGTCCAAAATTTCAAAAAACAATTGACTAGCCAAATGTGTCATTTTCTATCAAATTCATTGCAAAAACCCAATTGCGTCATTCCAATTTTCAAATGCATCATTATCCTATTCGCATGAATTTCACAAATGAAAATGAACATAATCATAAACCATACCCAATAAAATGACCATTCAAACATGTAAATGCATACTAATATCACAAATGTGTTTTAGAAATCTATATGTGTTACTGTCTATGTCATATGCATTGCAGGTATACATATACGGTGCAATAAAACTCAAATGCAATTATTTAATAAAATACCTATGCTAGCCAAAGAAATAATTCGACAAATGCTACATTCCACAGAAAGATGTGTGGATTACGTATTCATTTGCGTTGAATTAGAAAGTGACGCATATGATAAAATTGAATTAAATACCTAAAAAATACATGAAATGAAAAATTTCAAAAGACAATGTCTGAGTACGTACCGTGGGTTCAACATTGGCAGGTCATCTAAACGTCCCAATGAAATATTCGTGGTGAGAAGTGTGAGGAATGAGTGACATTTTTGTTAGAACTCTAGAGCACGAAATCATAATTTCTAAACTTGAGAGGTGAAAATGAAATGGTTTTCCACCCAATTTGTATTTATACCTAGGGTTTTTGGTGGAATTTTACAAACCTTCTATACTGGATGCACTATTTACCACATTCTAATGACCATTTGACCTATTAAAATTACTCCAAACTCATTTCTATCAACACCATCAAACTTATGGCCATCGAATTAACTAATCGGGACTATTTCCATTTTTTTTGAAAATTTTCAAAAATTGTCAATTTTCCCAAGGGGGCATACCTTCACCTATTCCACACTGGTGCATGACTGGGGCATGTTTCTAATCAGTTTTCTTTGACACAATGTTGAAATGACATTGTATCAAAGAGGGGCAAAATGTAGACACTAAAATTTGGTCTAAGCCTATGACTTCAATTTCTTCATAATTCGCATTTTCATGGTTGTGATTAAATAATGCTAATTATTTAATTACTTTGTAAATTCTTTTCTCATCTATTAATTAAATAATTTTTTATTATTTATTTAATTCATGTTAACATTTATTCCTCTATTAATTAAATAAACTCAATTATTTAATTAATTCGTATTATCTTTATTCAGTCTTGATTGATTAAATAAATGTTCTTTGTTTAATTATGTCACTAATTAACTTTATAATCTTTATGAAATTAAATAAATTCTTATTTAATTTATTCTTATCATATCTTCGACTATAATTAAATAAATACTTTAATACTTTAATTATTCATTAATTATTTCAGTCAATTAAATAAATCTTAATGTATTTAATTTAATCCTTAAATGTCGAATGTTGAATTAAATAATCATTTAATTTATAAAAGTTTATTTTGGACATATTCTTCTATATTTAGATAATTGTTTAAGTTATCTAATTATTCATTCACCACTTAACTCAAGATCTATTTAAATTAGTCAATTATCTCATGATTTAATGTCTAATTGTCTCTAACAAATGGACTCTTTGTCTTAACCAACCAGTTGTCTAGTTTTAATCCTTATGCATGTAGACATTTATTAATTAAATAAATTTATTTAATTAATTAATCTATTTATGCTTTCTAACATATCATTTCCTTTATTCTATCTTTATCCTTTGCATGCAATCATTATTCTTCTAATTTTCAAATACTTTCAACTAGAGATTAAATCATTATTTAACCTTGATCTCTATCTTTAGGTTTTATCACTCATGTCATTACTAACACTTATCTTAATGCATGTAGAATCTTTTAAACTAGATCGTTTGTCTATCTTTCAATCTAGGCCTATCATTCGAACAATCATTTTTCTATAAATTGATCCAACTTTCATCATTGCAACCCCTCTTGAAATCTGATGACTTTTGGAGCACTTTTTTTACAATCTTTGATATTTCACTATTGTCACATCTATTGAGGCTATACTTGCACACATACTGAAAATTTGAGGGAAAGAATACTATCATGGTGAAATGGAGAAGGACAACAGAGGTTATTCATGGAACTATTATTGATGTTTGGTGAAATATTTTCATTTATGCTTTCCTTTCTACTTTGTTGTTTAGATTTAGTTTACATTAGAGTTTATTGCTATTGAATTGCTTTAACCTTTCCTATTTTGATGATGTTATAGGTAGTTTGAGTAAGGAGCTAGTCTCAGGCCATAACAATTTGGTAGAAGATGAAAATGTATGGTGCTTCCCATGCAACGATAGCCATATGCCCCAAAACTGCCCAAGGAGAAATATGCAACAAAAGATGGTGGAAAAAAGGAGTAAGGGCATGATTCTGAATGAAGATGAGTGCAGATCATCTAAAATGGAGAATTCTTGTTTTAGAGTTCAAATGCAAGGGATGTCCCTAGAGCAAGAATTAGACATTGTACCTGATCAAGCTCTTTTCTCATGGTTGGAAGAGGATGAGGCTATGTTCACAAATGAAGCCCCGAGGACTAGAATTCCACAAGTGCAGTAAAATTATAACAAAAGATCTAAATGAAGGATCACAGGAGAATATGTACAACAAACTCTACCACATTTGTAGCTGTGTCAACTGTTCCCCTGAGAGAAGCAGGCTTCGTTGCCCATCGTCTGACATTTTCTGAAACCACATAATATACCATTGGCTGACAAAGAGGAAAACACAGCACCAAGCCCAATCATGATGAAAATTTTTCTCCTGAAAACAAAAGAAATACCACCGTTTCAGCCTAAGGCCCAAGTAGTTGGGACTCTTAACATGGTGGGGCAATTAAAGAAGGCACCTTCCAATGTATCATTGTGGGACGTCATATCAATTCCTAATCAAAATATCCTGCTTCAAGAAGCATTAAAGGTGGAAGAAGAAAGCTTGCAGGAAAAAACTTAGTTGTGCAATCAAAGTGGAAATGAAAAACCTAGGCTTCGAAAGCAACAACTTATGCAAATGATATGGGTGACACAAAAGATAAAGAGGTAAGTGAAATAAAGCCCATGCCTTTCTTTTTGAAACTTATAGTAGGAGATAAATTGTTGCATAATAATATGATTGATTCAGGGGCTAGCACAACCATTATGCCAAAACAAGTGGTGGATTCAAAGCTTAAGTATGAACCCCTTGAAAAGGGAATTAGGAAACTAGATGAAGAGAAGGTCCCGACCATCAATTGGATAAGGGATCTATCCCTGACCCTTTTCTCCTGACCAAGCCAAACAGTCACTTAGGAAGTAGTAATAATAGACATTCCACTAGTCTTTGAAATGTGTCTGTCAAGAGATTTCACCGCTTAACTTGGTGGATACCTAGCACTTGATTGGTCCCACCTGATATTAAGAACCAAACATAGGGAAAAGATGGATATTCTATTTGAATCCTTGCAACCCGAACACATTGCGAATGATGCAAATCTATGCTTTGGAGCTTCCCATACCTCTACCTTTTAGCATGAGAGATACTGTGTAGAAATTCCTAGAGAGGAAAAAGATACAAGCGAGCAGATTTTGAAAGAACAAGTGTTGCTCAACCATTTCATTGATTTCAATCCATTTGGAAAATTCCATGCTACAGGGCTGAGCACCTATGTAATTTTTGACATATATTGGGTATTTTCAAAACTAATGAAGAGTCAGGAGGAGTCCAACAACTTGTTTGATAATCATATGTGGATCATATATTTTGATGGTGCCGAGTCCAAGTTTGGTTGCCAAAGTGGGTGTCTAATTGGTATCTCCAATGGGATCGGAATACCCTAGAACCTATCATTTTGAGTTTCCATGCTCCATCAATGATACCGAATATGAAGCTTTGGTCCATGGGTTGAGTCTAGTAGAATAGATGGGTGTAAGTAAGAAACGAGCTGTCAAAAATACAAAATCAATAGTAAGCCAAATCTGTGGGAAAGCCATTGTAATAAATACAAGGCTAAGATCTTACATACATAAGCTATGGGATCTCATCAAGATTTTTGAAGCTTTTGATATACAAGGGAATCCCTAACCTCAAAATGGCATTGTCGATCAGACGTTTCTTATCGAAATGCATTTGGAATCAGTTTCCAATCTGACAAAGAAAAGATTCTCCATAGTTTCAAAGGATTGTGAAGAGATCGATGTTAGATGTGACAAAAGACCAACAATTAATAGGAAAGCCTCTCACAAGAATAAAAGAAATTTGAAGAATTTATACTATAGATATGATCTGAGAAGTTATGACCCGGGTATAGTTCAACATGCAATTGCCCTGGGTGAAGAACCCAAGTCCATCCAATAGAGACAAAGGATAGTCAACTTGAAGGTTGAAGCTTTGATAGCACAAGAGCTCATCAAGTGGGGTGATTCAAAGGTCATATGTCCTATCAAATTTTTCTCCTGGTTATTAAATTTGGTCCCAGTTTGGAAAAGGAATAGTGATATCTGACTTCTTGATTTCCAAGAATCAAGAAGGATTTTTTTGAAAGACCATTACCCCTCACCATTGATGTGAAAATTCTCCTAGGTTCTAACTAGAGTAGAGATTTCCTCCTTGATAGATGGTTCCTCAAGGAATAATCAAGTCTACATAATGGAATCTAACCAACATGGGATGACGTTTACCACCAAGTAAGAAATGTTTACATACTCAAAGACACCATTCAGACTCTCTGATGCTAGTGCAAATTTTCAAAGGGCAATGACCATTACTTTAGAAAGATGGGTCAACCAGATTATTTTCACATATCCGGGTGATTCATCAATCAAAAATGATCATCTTGATCATATATAGCGGTTTTCTTTGAAAGAACAACAATTTGGGATTCTTCTTAAAACAAAAAAAATATTTCCTTGGAGCATCCCAAAGAAAGCTTCCCAACTTTACAATACTAGAGGAGGGAAAAGTAATAGATCCTAAAAAAATCCGGGGCTCAGAATTGAACATGAGATCTTTTATGGGAAAGTCTAATCTTATTCATGGATTCATACTAGATTTTGCAAGCATTGCACCCACAATCAACCTGATGCTTAAAGAGAACATATTTTCTCAACAAACTTCCAAGGGCACAATAGTTATCGAGCAAATAGAGATGGCTCTCTCTGAAGCCCCGACATCAATTATCCTGGAGTTCTCCAATTTTTTTCTACTTTGTATATATAATGACTAACATGGTATATTTTATGTGCTCACTCAGAAGTATGAGGAAGAAAATGAAGGACATCCTATTACATTCCCTTCAAGGAAAAAGAAGCAAAAGAGAACTAGTGTGTGGAAATACATCACAAGAGGATAAAATTTCAAGTTTCTAAAGTAGCTAAAAGCCAAGCTAGGCCTACTCAAGACCATTACACCCGACGATGTGCGAGGTTTGGTGGAATCACAAGGGTCAAATTTTGGTGCCAGATAAGGGATTTTTCCAAAAGCTACATCATATTGTTATTTACAAGGGAGCAGGTTAACAAAATCAACTTGTTGGACTCAGGGAACACTGAGAGGGGGGTGAATCAATGTTCAGGAAATTTGACTTTCAATTCAGATCTTAAGTCATTTTCAACACATAAACAAAAAAAAAAAATGCAAGCACATAAACAAGATGATCAAGACACTATAACACCAATATTTTTACGTGGAAACCCTATTAGGGGAAAAACCACGATGGAGATTAATCCATAATTTATACTCTGTTAAAAGTATGAACAAAAGGGAATGCACTTTCATTCAGGCACACTACCTAGATCTCACTACTCAAAATAAGGAAGGATCATTTCCTTACAAAATGTTTGTGATTACAAAAAAAATGAACTGAGAAGATAGCATCTAAAAATTCTTGGATTTAGTTTTGGTGAAGCACATAAAATAGATTTTGAATCTTCTGTCTGATCCTACAACTTGCTCTGCTCTACTATTCCCTAATTCATAATAATCTTCTTTTGCTCAAGCAAAATCTACTCAACTGATCTTCTAATGTTCACTCATACATATTTTCTTCTCTTTTCACACATTCACACCTTCTCACCACTTTTTCCTCACACCAAAATTGAATTACCAATCTTATATATATATCTACTAGAAAAGATTTAAATCACTTGATTCAGCTTCAACAAATCATGAAATATTCTCCAACAGTCAGCTCAAATCATAAGTTATATTTAATGCACACCTATATAGGTCAAATAAGACATAGTTGGGACCCAAAACAATATTCTCAAACTTAGAAACAATTAAAAAAATACTCCTTAAACATCTGTGACATGCTACATTCATTGAGTCAGCCATAATGAGAAAATAAATAGAAAATCATTCTATTGAATCTCCCGACTCGTACACCAATTTTCTGCAACACCATAAAACTTACCAATAAGGTAACATACATGCTTAAAAACCTTTCCTAGAGATCCACAACACAAAATAATGATCTAGTGAAGCATACAGATCAATTGACTAACTAGGTACCATGTTCTTCATGCTTTCAACTGGTAACACACTGTCTTCTACATTTTATGCTGGTATAAGTAGATCTTGATCCGCTGGCTAAGATAATGACTTCAGTTTCCATCAATAACACTAGAATCCATAACTGCCGGTATTGGCATGGTGTGATGGTTTATAGGTGGCATTGTTGTTCTTGCCACCAAGGTTCAAACCCCGTTGGGGTGGTATTGTTGATTGGTTGTATCCGGTTCATAGCTCCGGTCAAAAGCGTTTACCCCTTGAATAAAAAAAAAACACTAGAATCCATAAAAAATCTCCCCCTTTGGAATTGATGGCAACACTTAGTGAAAAATGACTAAGTGTCAGAACCAAAGCTCAAAATTCAAAAACACAACAAAACATTGCTTCCCTTTAGAATGTTAAGACATTTTTCAAAAGACTGCCCCCCTTGGAATGTTAAGACATTTTTCAAAACACTGCTCCCTCTTAGAATGTTAAGAAATTTTTCACTGCTCTCCACCCCCTTTGACATCAATGACAAAAATTTACTACTTACTCTCCTCCCTTTTTTTTTTTTGCAAAAATAAAATTTTATTGCTCTCTCTCCCCCTTTGCTAAATAGAATTTTGATCAAAATTTGAGAAATTACAATTGTTGCACAAATCAGAACATGATTTTATACTTATCCTTTATCTCTGGAAGAATTTTTTTCCAAGCGTCTACCACAATCCCAATAATTATTATCAAACTGTTGTTTTTTGATGTCTAGTTGATGATTTGAATGAGGGATTCTAGAATTGTATTCACTTCTTTCAACTTCTCACCTTTCTTCAGAATCTCAATTTGCTGCTCCATTCTACATTCAATTAGATCTTTCACTTTCCATAAAGTTTCCATAAGAGTTTTTATAGTAGAGTGAACCTTTGCATGCTCAGTCTACAACTCATGAATCTTTTTCTTGATAGCTGCATCTTGGTCTTGAAACATATTGTAATCTTGACTCATTTTGATCAATTGAATCTCAATTTGCTCCAACTTTTCCTTGTATTTACCAACCACATGTGGGCATCAAGGACAATAATTTTAGACCTTATTTGTTGAGTCAATGCATTGCCTTAACATATTCATTCTCTTTTTTAGTTTGGCAAGAGATAGCCTAAACTGCTCCTAAAAATGTAAAATTACTTCTTCCTCTTTCATGTCCAGAGGAAAAGAGTCCATAGCCTCCCTGATACATTCAATCAATTATTTTAGAAGTACATTCCGTAAACTTTCCAATTCAATATTGTTGTGCACAAAGTATCAGCCTAGAGTGTCCTCAATGGAGTCTTGTTCATATGATGGTCCATTTAACCATATGTCAACAATATTTTGCATTCCATCTTCCTCTTGAACAATCTGTAGTATCTTTGTTTTGAATAAAGCACCTTCTTCATCACTTTCTTCTACTATCACCACATCTAGTTCAACCAATTATGGTTCATCTCTTGGAGTGTAATCATTAGAATAATCATTTGGTATATCCACAATTAATTTCTCTTTGCCTTTTTCTTCAGTTCTTGGAGATTTGTGTGCTGGAGGAATGTCATCTACAAACTCTAGAGAGATTTTTTTTCTTCTTCTCCACCTTACCGGAAGAGGACCCAACTTCAACTACTCTTATCAGAAGAGAGATTCCAACAATTCCAAATTTTCCCAACAACTCTCTAAAGAAATTTTCATAAACTTGCTCACAGTTTTCTAGAGTATTGAAATGCTTAAAAATTTGTTTACAAACAGGTTCATTTTCCTTCCATACCACATTGTCATTCTAAGGAAAGAAAGAAATAAAATAAATCATAATGCATATAACTAGGGTACCAAACCTAAAGGAATAATTTGCATCCTTCGTCAATTGCACATTTTCCATCAATTGATCCTTCATCAATCCACATAGATCAAAGTCTTCATCTTCTATTATCATTTTATGTGAAATGTAAACTACACCTACCGAGGTTGATCCTTCCCTATTTTTGAAGAAAATTTAATATGAAATTCCATGTGTAATGTTCCTCATTATTAGATCTTTGATTGTTGAAATTAATAGAGCTCTTTGATCTCTTGTCACTCCGATTAGGGTTTCAACTTCCTTATTCTGAATCAAATTTTTTTGTAGAACATCTCCAATAATGCATAATCCTATTAAATTTCTGATCACCTCTCTTGAAATTTGATAGGGTTTCTCCAAAGTAAGGATATCATCATCCAATCTGTTCAAGATAAACTTGACCACTTCCACATTGATGAAATAGGGAAACTCATTCCAAATGTCCAAATTCTTATGTTTCCCACCTTCAAGCCACTTTAATTCACTACCTAGCAACAAATTTCTTATATCCCTAATCTTCCTACTACTATATTCATCCAAAGTCATTGTTCCTTTCATTTGCTTAATTTTACTTTTCGTATCGAACAAGGTTTTCTACCGAGCACAAAATTTCAAAATTCTATGAGTAACTGAAGTACCTAAAGAATTTACCACCAAATTTTCTTTACTCCTTTGAAATTTCACTGTAGGGGCTCTCCTTCTATTCTCCTACAATGCAAGGTGACAAATGAAGGTTCCAAATACCCTTTTATGACTTCACACACCAAACCTTTTTAGTTGCATTAAATACTTTTCCCTAGGAGTTCCAATAACTCTGGACAACAAAAGAAAAGTTTGTCTGTAGACCTTCTACTTCACATGTTCCTCCATAAATTATCACTGATACTTTTTCAAAGTTTTATCACAACTACTGACAATTTTCTACATTTTGGTGCTAGCTACCAACAGGGGGTCAAAGGATCTTCCTTGAAACACTCCCCCTATGTAGCGCCCCTCTGAATCGGTCTTTTTGGATTGTTGGCATAAGTGTTAATTGTGATTTTGTTGATAATTATGCCTTGTTCAATTAGCTAATTAAATTAAATTGCGGTGTCAAGAGGAATTCAATCATTCATTGAAGTTTAGAGCACATAAAATTATATTGGTTTTGTTACACAAAAATGGACTATATGTGCCTTGTCTTCTCTTTTGTGTTTTACGTACATACCTGCAAGGGAAATTACAACTACAACATTTGTCAAAACAAATGATGAAACAATAAATTATCTGCTCTACCTGTAGTAGATTATGAGACTTTGTCACAATGTCTCCAAGGTCCACTTGGTCAAAATCCACTTCATATAATGTAGCAAATCCAAGCTGATCACCCAAGCACGTGCATGGTATTGGTATGTAATATATGCATTTTCTGGTATAATGTTTGAACTTGAAATGCCTCTGATAACCTCTAACTTTCAAGCGTGATATGAAATAAATAAATAAATAAATCTTAGACACACCATTTAAGGGATCTCCTTTGGCTATCCTTTAAGAAAACAAGAGTCATCTCTCAACCCCAATGAGGAAAACAATCTTCATGTGCAAATATTCTGCAAAATCATCTCTCTTTTGTAATTTTGTTAATAGACCACATGCTTGCACATTCTTCTGATGCCATCATCCCATTCAAAAACTCCCAATTTGTGCTCAGGCAGGGGAATCTTAATAAAGTTGATATTTTGGATCTAGGGATTGTATTATTTCTATCCTGGATAAGAGGGTAGTCCGTAGTAATCAATTAGATAAGTGCTAAATAAAAAAGATAGTAATAATAATAATAATATATACACATATAAAATTGACATAATTTAATAAACTTTGCTTGAGGCTAAAGGCTGCACCTGTCCTTGCCTTTTTCTCCACAGGGCTCATTGCTTTCCATGTGCTTGGTTTTGACTTCCTCTTCTTTGCATGCCCTCAACGTGGTATTGATTCCCACAAAAATTTTCCTTTTGGAGGGAGATTAGAGGCATGAAGGTCTTCTCAACAAAAGGGGGACTCTGCGCATATCCAGGAATCTTTGCTTTCTAGCGACCGTATTTATGGAGGCATTTTTCCTAGCCGACCATTTTCCTGGGAGATTTTCCTTTGTGAAATGGTGGGCAGAGTGTGAGATTTTCAACTATTGCTTCCTGTATGCAATATCTTGCATTTTTGGGGGATCTAGAGGCGGAGTTTCCTAAGAGCAACCATGACATGGGATCAGTTGTTGGTCGTTTCCTAAGGAATGCCTTTTATATGGTGTAGAATTCTGCAATTTACTCCTATCGGCATGTGGGCAGCAGTGTTTCAATTCATGCAAAATCTTGAGGTAAGTCACCTGTTTCTGCTTCATAGACTTTCTATTTTGGGATGGAATCTGATCGTTGATAGATCACTTTAATGGTTGTGTTTTATTTCATCATAAAACAATTCGTGTGCCTCTTCTTTGCTTCCGCATTATTCATACCTATCTACCAGGGCACTTGCCACTGGAACGTCAGGCAAGAATCCACCCCCACTTTCGTTATGTTCTAGTGGATTTCCTTACCGTATTCCAAGCTACCATCTCTGTATAGACAGGCTGGATGCTGCAAAAGGCTATGGAGTTTGGCTCTTTTTTGCACCTACCGATTTCATTTGCTTGAAAGTTTCTAAAGCCTTTTTAACTAATCCGTTCTGTGCATATTCTGCAATCATTGCATTCCATGAGATTCACATTTCTTCGAGGTATTCTGTCAAACAGTCATTTTCCTTTTTCCATGTTGCGGACGTGAAGGTCAACCATTCATTTCTAGTGATCAACTATATATGTAATGAAATAAGGGTGTGGATGTGTGAAGTATGTGCAGCCCTCATCCGCTAAACCTGCATGACTATGTACACCCAGAACACACGCAAAGCTTCCAATGTTAGGATGGGTTTTAGAGTACTTCATTAATTTGAAGATTTTGAGACCTTCCTTGCAAAATCCATTTTGTGCACATTCTGCAACCCGTCGCACCTGCAGTGCTTGAAAATAGAATGTTGTAGAGGTTTAAATAATTGTTGTTTCCATTGCCAGCCTATTTTCAGCTACAACACAAGAACATTGTTCCTATTTTAAACGATGGAGATGGTTCACATCTCTCATAACCATTTCTCTTACAATAATCTTGGAGATGAATTTAGGTGCAGATGGCAATCAGAATTTACTTGGAAGTTCTTAGCAACTCTAATAGTCGTACTGGAGGCCATGTTTATCAAACCAAATGCAACCGGTAACCTTCACCATGGAGGCAGATAAATGATTATTTTTCCTTCCCTTCCTCAGCTTCAAGTAAAAGTCTTGAATCTGGTATTTAACCTGTCACAACAGCAACACTTGAGCATAAATGACTGTAGAGGGGCAAATAGCCTTCCTATTACTGTTGGCAACCTGTCACGTCTGCAGCACTTGAAAATAGAATGGGGTAGAGATTTAAATAATCTCTCTAATGCCATTGTCAACCTGTCTCAACCGACACTTGAACATGATGGAAGTTTAAAGGTTTAAATAACCTGCTTAATTTTACTGCCAATCTATCGCATTTACAACACTCGAACATAGAAGGGTGTAAAAGTTTAAATAACATCCCTGATTCTCTTGGTATCCTGCAACCTGTGCATTGCACGAGTTGTCATCTCTCGAGACATTCTCTCAAAGAAGTTGGGTGTGTTCTCTATGTTGCCAATTCCTGCATACATGTCTACTAGGGTAATTATAACAACAAAATCTATTTTTCTTACACACACACATACAAACATATACAGTGGCTATACACCAGCCAATCTCTTTTGCTTGAATATGCCTAAAGCCTTTTTAATAAATCCATCTTATACATATCCTGCAATCATTTCCCTCCATGAGATGATATCTACTTGAGGGTTTTTGTCAAACAGTTACGTGCCTTGCCTGTGTTCCACATTTTGCATACGAATCTGCCTAGACACTATATTATAGTGCAAGCCTATTTCTTAGATTGTTTCATTTAGCATCACCAGTAACCTCCACAAGAACATTTTTCCTTACCCTGTTAAAATCCATGTGATTAAACATTTTTAAATCTCTCTAATGAAGTCATTTTGTGCGTATCTTACTGAGAGTACATAATTCCCTTCAAAAGACACGATCTTCAGTCAATAAGTTTGCTGCTTTTTCGCTTATTAATTGCTTCTCTCAAATATAAACTTTGTCTTTCCAAAATGAATCGTTGCTCAATATATTATTGATCTTTTCCCCAATTGTTGTTGTCTTTAATATCATTACCACTGCCTTGTGATTCAAACATTAATTGTTGTTGTGCTGGGTCTTAGTTTCCAGCCATTGGGAGAAAAAAAAATTCTATGCTTCATATATGCCAATTCATTGATTGAGTATGGAGGTCTATTCAATTATCACTCATTAGAATTTATTTAAAACTAAGTAACCGATTTTCTGTTTAAAGTCTGGAAAAATTTATGGAGTTTTATACTAGTTGCATTCAAATAATCACCTTATGGAAATCAATATAGTAACTAAGTAGTCAATTGTATATTTAAATGTACAAAAAAAGAATGTTCTTCCATGTCATATTAAAGGGAGCCCAAGAATGCTAGTTGCTTCAATAGGGAACATAAATAAATATAAATATAAGATAAAATAAAATAAAATTTTTAAGAGCCAATATATAGTGCAGGTGGAAGAGTCGCCCAGCTAAACCTACAGACATAAACCCATAAAAATAATAATAATAATAATAAAAATCTCGCTCACAATAAAATCTTGCACACAAGAACTAATTTGCCAATGCATCACCCTTGTATCTGCAATATTCTTTCCCGTCACAAAAGATTGTTTACTTAAGTTTAGGTGTTGCATGTTAAGCAAAGAAAAATTATATGAATATCCTAAATTATCCTTGATGCTGTGTATAGAGAACTTAAAAAGCAATACAGGTAATAATGTAAATTAAAATACTTTATGGAAAGAGGGACCCACCTAAGCCTCTTTAAAATATAAATAAAAACGTATGAGGTTAGTTTCAGATTTAGTTCTCCATTAAATAGGAAATAAATAAAAATATTATTTCCTTCCCTTACGTAGTCCTAAAGTAAGGGGCTACTTTAATAAGATAAACCATTATAGTTTGGAAGGAGTTTAGAATATTTAGGATGATAATTGATATTTTAAAATAATTCCATCCTTTATGGGAAGAACATGTTCCTCATGTTAGGATAGAAAAAAAAGAAAAAAGTAAATAAAATATCCCTCTTCCTTTTCCATTAAATATTTTAATAAGGTTAGTCAATTAGATTAGTACTAATATTTAATAATTTAAATTAGCTAGTAATATTAATAAAATATTAATAATTATTAAATTATTAATAAAATCGTTAATCATACTAGTAATTAGAGTAAAGTTTTCTATATGATTATATGAGTTTTCAAATTTGAATGCTAATACGATCTTATGGAAAAGTGATAAATCAGTGTATTAATCTATTGTGTTGCAAATTATTTGATGAAAATTTATTTTGTGAACTTTACTTTTGTATAATCCCTGTAGCATTATTGTAATGTGAAACTTTAATCCTAGGGTTTTTGGAATGGTTATTTCTTGGACAATAGAGTTTTCTTGAAGTATTGGTGTATAATATTTTATTTTGATCAAATCAATAGCTTAATTGAATGTCGAATTCATTTGTAACCTTTGGTTGAGATCATGGATAAAATGGCTATTTGCTTGTTTGATTTCTCGTCATGTCTCTCTTGGATGAACTATCAATTGACTTAGCTATTGGTTATTGTGTTTGATCTTGTATGAAGATGATAATCTCTAAAAGTGTTGGCTACTATTTCATTATGATATTTCCTTGCTTACTTGAATTCTCTTGTCATTTTGTGATTATGGAAGTTATTTGGTCATTTTGTGGATTCATGATGTGAGTCTTCCCTTTTGTGTTAATTCTGATTGAGGAGAATTTTTGCAATAACCTTCTTATAGTCTCTTTTGAGATGGTTGAGAACCCAAGAGTTTGAATTACCCTTTTGTGGGAGTTTGTGGATTTTTGATATTTTAGGCTTCCAGAGGTAATGGAGAAAACTTGAATTATATTGATTTTCCATGGTTGGACCTTTGTGATTCATTGATCCTAATTCTGATTTTGAGTTCTTGTGGGTGGTACCTCCCTTGTTCTAGTTTCAGTGATATGGAATGGGTTTGCGAGATGGTTCTTGCCTCGCATATTGTGAGTTATGTATACGTTGATTTTGTTTATGTGAGATGAGGTACACCCCTTGCTTGTATTTAGTTTTGGTGTCGTAGGGAGAGTGGCTCTTCATGGGGGTCGGTGCACAAAGGGGCTATTTGGATAACCCATGGAAGAGTTTCTTAATCAAGTGATAATGTAATTAATTAACTAGTAGGTTGGGTAGATAAACACTAAACAAGATTAATTATGAGCCTCACCCATACCATTAGTGCTTTCACAAACTAAGGATGGGATGAGAAGACCTAGTTGGTAAGATCATTGCCTTGTCCTCATGAAAGGTAATTGGTTCTGCATGAGTCACCCTATGGAGCGGCCGCCTTGAGATAGGCATCCTAGATAACCATAGATGGAGGCGGCACCTTGTGATAGGTTTCCTAACAAATCCATGTAAGGCCATACGATGACACTCTCCTACAGTACCCATTTATCTTCCTTTGTTTGGTAGCCTCTAGGAGTGTTGTTTGAATTGTTGATGTTGTTGAGGCAATTGGTTCTTGGTGATTGTTGTTGAAGCCTCCAAGTTCTATCTTTTAGTGTTGCATACATGCCTCATGGAAACTTGATTGATGTTAATGAAAGGTGCCCTTGATATTTATTGTTGGTTGATATTGCGATTTTATTTGAAGGCTTGGATCCTATTGTTGTTGGCACCTCTTATGGTTATTTAGTGTTGAGCTATAATCTTGAAACTTGGTTATGTTGGAATTTTCATTATTTTGTTTTGGCTAAGTGATGGAAATGTTGTGGTTTGTTATCTTATGTTGATGATATCCTTGTTGTGGAGTCTAGTTTGCTATTGGTTCATTTGATTGTTTTGGATTGTTGTATGGGGATCTTTCTTGTCAACTCCTAGCATGGGGGTGGACTTTCGGGTCCACGTGGTCGGGTGGAACGTGCTATGCACCCCATTGGGACCCCATCCAAGGATCGAGTTGTGCAAATATGTGCCTCTTGTGGTGACTCCAAGATTGTACCCAAGTCGGAGTTGATCTTGTTACTTTGTATTCACCTTTTTAGTTGTATTAATCTATCTTATTGTATTGTTCACGTATACATTGAGGAACATATGTGTATCACTGTATCTCTTATATGATGTAAATTTTATTATCATTGTAATGATTGTAACCCTTGACCATAATTTATGATCTTTGATGGGTGTTTGTTGTTCATGAAATGTATATAAATACTTGGTACTTTTATGTATTAAGGTTTCATAGCATGTAATTCTAAATGGTGTTGTACCTATGGAAATATAATCTACAATTTGCATATTGAACTATTAATAAAATGTTATTGGTATCTTTTTCATCTCTTTTGATCATGGATGGTTGGATGTTATCTTTATGTAATCTTGATTCGTTCGTTAGCATTATGATTTTAGTTTTAGGATTTCATGATGCCTTCTCATGTACCCCAGAGGACATATTGGTAATTGTAATTGTATTATTTCTTTATATGCAATGTATGTGCATGTTCATCTTATGCATTGTTTTACTTTCAAAAAAAAAATTGCGGTGTTATGTTGTCCTTTGGGGTTTGCACGGCGGGGCGTTACACCCTAGGCCAATGGCTTGAGTTTAATTTCTGGAGGGATTACCAGAGGTAGCTTCTGGTAGGGACTTATTTCCTTCATCAAATCCACTCTTCCTTACCCATGTTTTCTTCATTTGATCTCTTATTTCTGCCATAGTCACTTTTCCTTTTCCTTTGTCATTTTTCTATGAATTTCTTTCTTGATATACCATACCTCTTCTATCCATGTTCCAGTTCCTGTAGAATCTTGTAATGTCACCAAATCTGTTGCAACTATAACACACTAGATTTCTCTATCTAGATCACTCATTCCACTGATTTCCTCCTAATCTTCATTCATTAGCAACATGCCCAAATCTTCCACAAGTATAGCATTTAACATTTCTTAAATTGATAGACATAATTTTGCATTCAATAGACTTGTGGCCTAGCTTTTTGCAATTAGAATAGTGACTAGGAAATGATAGATTGCTTGAATATATTTTACTTCTACACTGAGAAGCCATATGACCATATTTATTACAAGAAAAGTAGTAACCATTAAACTTCTAAGCATTGGTTTGTCTTACCAGATACCTTCTACCTTTATTCATTTGATTTCTTTGTCTAGAATCCTTATGTTCAAATCCAAAGCTTTCTTTCTTCTCATATCCAAGACCTCGTTTATCATTTGCATCTTTCTATCCTTTAGTCAGCTCATCAAGCTTAGCAGAACTGATCCTAAACTTCTCCTTGTACTCATTTGCAGTAGTGAGTTCATTACTAAGAATAACTATTTGTCTTTCAAGTTCTTGATCATTATTTCTAGACTGTTGTAGTACAATCTCCAGCTGAATGAATCCATTATTTACTTTGTTGAATTCTTCAAATTTTTCTTTTAAGGATTGAGCTAGATTCTCCTCATTTTTCTTCCTTTCTTCAATCTCCATAGTTAGCTTCATTGCCACATATTCCATCTCAAGCTTCAGAGTAGCATTATTTCTAGCAATTTTTTCACATTCTTTAGTTATGTCTTTTAGAGTCTGATTCAAGTGAACATCTTCAAAGTTTTTATTTTCTTTCTACTTCAACTGATCACAAAGTTCTTTCCTCTTTTCTCTTGACTCATTGATTTTATCCTTTAGTGATTGAATGAATTTCTCAGCATCCACAAGATTTTGTCTTAATTCCATGACTTATGCTTTAGACTGATCAAGATCATCAAGTGCCACCAAAGTTGTCGTTGAAGACCAGATTCCATGGTATTCCAAGATCTACCTCAAGTTGTTAAACTTCTACAAAGGAATTTCACTCTGATACCAATTGTTGGACTCAGGGAACATTGAGAGGGGGGGTGAATCAGTGTTCAACAAATTTGAATTTTGAATTTAGATCTTAAGTCATTTTCACCACATAAATAGAAATAAAGATGCAAACACATAAACAAGATGATCAAAACACCATAACACCAATATTTTTATGTTGAAACCCTATTAGGGGAAAAAACATGGTGGAGATTAATTCACAATTTATACTCTGTTAAAAGTATGAACAAAAGGGAATGCACTTGCATTCAGGAACACTACCTAGAGCTCACTACTCAAAATAAGGAAGGAACACTACCTTACAAAATGTTTGTGATTACAAAAAAAATGAACTAAGAAGATAGCATCTACAAATTCCTAGATTCAGTTTTGTTCAAGCACATAAAATAGATTTTGATTCTTCTATCTGATCCTGCAACTTGCTTTGCTCTACTCTGCCCTAATTCACAATAATCTTCTTCTGCTCAAGCAAAATTTACTCAACTAATATTTTGAAGTTCGATCATACATTTTTTCTACTCTTTTCACACATTCACACCTTCTCACCACTTCATCCTCACACCAAAAATGAATTACCGATCTTATATATATATATATCCGCTAGAAAATATTTTAATCACTGAAGTCAGCTTCAACAAAACATAAAATATTCTCCAATAGTTAGCTCAAATCACAAGTTATATTTAATGCACACCCATAAAGGTTGGCTAAGACATAGCTGGGACCCAAAACAATATTCTCAAACTTAAAAAAAATTAAACAACTACTCCTTAAACATCTGCGACACGCTACATTCATTGAGATGTCCATAATGAGAAAGTAAATAGAAAATCATTCTACTGAATCTCCCAACTCATACACAAATTGCTGCAACACCAAAAAACTTACCAATAAGGTAAGATACATGCTTAACAACCTTTCCTAGAGATCCACAACACAAAATAATGATCTGATGAAGCATATAGATTGATTGACTAACCAGATACCTTGTTCTTCATGCTTTCAACCGATAATACACTGTCTTCTACATTTTCTTCCAGTATAAGTAGATCTTGATCTACGGACCGAGATAATGACTTTAGTTGCCATCATTGACAACACTAGAAGCCATAAAAAATCTCCCCAAGTCATATGCCAACACAACCAACAAGAACCTAACTAGGTTAATCAAATGTGTTGGGTTAGAAAGACAAAGGGATTGGCACAATAACTGACAAGCTTCCCTGTTGATAAAGAAAGTTACCATCAAATTAGCTCTAAAGGTTTCTCTGTATGAGTTTGTACAAAAATTTGGAAAAAAACGCCAAGGCTAGAAGAAGATAGATAAAATGCTCATGGATCCACAATCATCCACTAGTAAATGATCAAACAATATTTTGATGAAAATATTTCTAAACCAGAATTCAAAGAAGAAAGCTTTGCGCCAAGGTATGATAGACGTGCTACAAAATCAGGGTGACATACAAAATTCAAAGTGTCATGGAGAGGACCTTTCAAAAATAGTGTGTGCAAAAGAAAGAACGTGTATGGACTCGAAGAAATGGAGAACAACATTTTATATGTATCGGTGAATGGTATTTATCTAAGGATTATTCATTAAAATGCATAGTTCTTTTAAAAAAATTAGCAATTATGTACCATATGTAAAAAAATTGTAATTATTTTGAAATTTTGAGAATAAAACCAAAGAATAACATA
The DNA here is from genome assembly GCA_007258455.2 of Sequoia sempervirens. Taxonomy (NCBI): domain Eukaryota; kingdom Viridiplantae; phylum Streptophyta; class Pinopsida; order Cupressales; family Cupressaceae; genus Sequoia; species Sequoia sempervirens. Next base: position 71,011,558 of record VDFB02179234.1, read on the forward strand.
GAGGAGATAAAAGCTATACTATATTATGTTTATTGAAAAAAATTACAATATAGTGTATGGACCAAGGCTCATAATCAAACATGAGGATCTCTCGAACAAAACCCAAAAGAGGGAAGTGAGCAAAAAGTTGCAAAAGGGAGGCAACAAGTAGATAAACAGTAAATTTCAGTCTCCAACAACAAAGCAAAAAGGGGCTCATAATTGGGTTCTGCTTCTCCTCCTTTTCTTCTTCTTCTTCTTTTCATCTAATGGATTGCAAGTAGTGGAAAAATACACAACACACGTGGGCCACACAGTCCATATCTAGGGTCTACTCACTGCAAAATTTGCACTAGAAAAGTAAAGTGCTTTCTCTAGGTGATCCTCAGAACCCACTCCACACCCTACTCCCACAGAAGGAAAGTGGCTTCTAGCTAAGAGGAATAGCAGTGTGTCTCCATGTCCATGGTGTGAAAGTAAGGAAGGGAAACCAAGATACGTCTGCTACAAATTCCACATGCTTGTGAAGGTCCATAGTGCTTGGGATACCAATACCAAGGATGGCCACTTGCATTGTCTCACCAAGCCCTTCCATCACAGAGGTGTCAAACATCTTCTAGCAAAACTCAATTATCATGGGCTTGGCCATGTTCAGGTCCAACAACAAGGCCATGAAGCTAGAGAGCACATTGTAGTTACTCCAGAGCTAGTTCTCATCAGTAATATAGTCCATGCCAAGTACCCACTTGAATGCAGTCATGACTAGAGAGTCACAATTCTTCACTAGGTTTTTGATTCCATCTATAGTGACCTCTCTCGCGAGGCTATTTTGTGGTCTCCATAGAAGGAGCCGAATAGTGGTAACCAAACCAACAAACATCTTGATGAAGCAGTGAATTATGGTAGAAAAAGAGTAGGCAGAAGGCTAACTAAGTTAGAGGACTATATGTTCAAATGAATTTTGTAAAAGGTGGTATAGCTATATATAGAAAAGGCCAACCAGTAAACTCAACCAATGGGGTGTCTATTTTTGACAAGATGACAATGGGAAATTTTGAGATAGAACAAAGCAAGGTGGAAAAATCATATGAAGGATCTGATAGAATACCTTGAGAAATAAATTAGGGCGTTGAGAGTAAATGCCCTCATACATCGATGGTTAACATGTTTCCTTTGCCATCATCAGTTCCAACTAGTTCACTAATGGTAAAAAACATGGATTAACACACTAAGGCTCTAATAAATTAATGAAGATGCCTTTTCAGGAGTACCTTGTGTCATCTCGACACATTCCATATGACGAAAAGCACACTTTTTGATGTAATAAATTAAATTATAAAAGGGGCAGTGGAGGGATGTACTAATTCCATTCCCATAGCTTTCTCGACATTCCCAAGGGATACAAATCTCCTATCCACACGTATCACCCTAGTGGCAGCATTTAATGGGCCATAAATAGTGGTGTAGTCATAACTACATGCACAAGTAGAAAATTAATTACACTTAAAAGTAGGTTTTTTCTAGAAAAACAAAAGGCACGTGGTTGTTATTACTAGAGAAGCTCTCTACATCATTCTCATACAATCAAGGTGGAAGCTTCTACCTCTAGCAGGTAGGCCAAAGCTCCAAATAGAAGATCTAGCTTGGCCAACATATTTGGGCACTACTCATTCACCAATACCCTAGCACCAAAAGAATGACCATTTGAACACTGCAAGAAGGTTCAACCTAAAAAATGCATCTAGAAGGAGGTGGTTCAAGATATCACTGACAATGTTTGCTACCCTAAGTTATCCACCAACCCTAAAAATCTTAGGGAAGGTTCTTCTTAGAGGATGCTAGGGCATGATTCGTCAGAGGGTTTTGCATTTCAGCTCTGGAATAGTGGTCTGCCATAGTTTATGTTATTTGTTGTCCATCCATACCTAGAGCTAGTTGATGCTTGTGCAAATAGGTTTAATAAAAATACAAATGACATTGAGGGTCATGGGGTCAAGATTACCATTTTAGCCAAAGCTATACGGGATATGTTGTGTATCCCTATGGGCTGGGGTGTCGACCTTTTCAGTGAAGAATAAATGGATGCCCTAGAAGAATATATGTTTAGGCAAACAAGTTTCTATGAGGATGAGACAAAGAAAAGGCCATAGAGAGGATGGATTCACTGGCCTCTTTCATGAAGGAAGTTTAAGAAGGATACACAGTCTATATTCTCGATGTTGGCCTAGGTTTTTGGGCTCAATGATGATAGAGAGGTTAACCCTTTCTAGTTTTCCCTAGGCCTTGTGCTCAAAAGAGAAAAGGTGTTGAGGCGCTACAATTTTTCTAAGGTGATGGCTAGGAATATGAAGTTACAATTGAGAAACTACAATGTTGAGTCTAAATTCAAGTATTCTTCCATCCTATTTCATTTATTATTACATCAAAATTTTGAGTGGCTAAGAAGGAATGTGCCAGTGTCTAGGACAGATGATAGAGGCTATATCTAGTCAATTTCTGTGTGGACCCCTATGTTTTTAAGAAGAGATTATTATTGGTTTGCATATTATTTTCTGAAACTAGTGCTACAAGATTTACTACCTCACCCCATTGGTCATTTCTCTCAGGATGTTATAGAATAGATGGAGCATCCACCTATCCTAGTGGATTACTTCCTAGGTGAGGATTTCACATTTTTCAAGTTTCATGGTTTCCTCGGGGAAGTTTTCTGACTCCCAAAATTATAACTGACTGGACTTTTGCATTGGAGGCTTGCCGAGAAGTATCGGTTGTTGATAGGATTTATGGTGTTGGGAGGAATAAAGCAAAGCTTTTTGATCTTCCCCTTATGAATTTAATGATAGCTCTGGGTCTGGTCCTCATTTGTGAAAAATGGAATTACAACCCAAATGGGTGCTTTAGTTTAAGGCATGAGTTTGGGGAGTATTTCCAAAGAAGGAGAAATCCTACTTGGGAGAGTATAGATATATGCTTTAACCTAGCTCACATTCCAAAAGAATGGAAAAAATGGTTGAGTTTTATGAGCCCCAGTCATAGTATCAAAGGAATCTCCCAATGGGAAAATCTCTCAATGTGCAGCTGAGGCATAAGGGATGGTTGGAAAGGAAGAAGGAAGACTTCTAGAGGTTCTAAAAAGAAATGAGAAATCTAAGTGTCTTGTTTAGTAACTTCTAGCTTGATGAGGAATTTGAGGATAGGCATGATAAAGAGGCTAATTTTGGCAATAGCATTCCTAAGATGAGCCATGAAATCGAGGAGAAAGCTCCACTCTTGATTCCTAGACCTTGAGAACTTAACAACTAAAGAGATTTGGGGCTAGGGGGACCATAAGTTCCATCTATGTCCTACACCTGAAGCAAAGGAAAAGGGGCCCGACAGTCCCCAAGAGGACACTCAGTGGCTGCTGAAGGTCAAATGTCAGAGGACTCTGCAAGCAGGGGATTAGAACATGTTGGCTCTAATCATACAAAGCAAAGGAGGATCCAAGACTTGGGTTCCCCTAATACAATAGTCCGACAAGAAGAAGTGGAGTCTCCCCTGCAAAATGTTTCATCGACTGTGGATCAAGTAAGTTTTTCTCCCCCTCTTCTTCCTATTTCTACATCTCTGGTCAACCCCCTACCTCCTCCTATCGAAAGTAATCATCCATCTTCGATTCCTGAACTTGTATTGTTGGATGTACCCCCTGCCATTGCCAATGAACCTACTAAAATTTTTTTGCATGCTGAAGGAGTGTCATCCACTACGGTCATTGTTGTGTCATTAGTTGCCTTTTCAAAGGCCCCTATTGGTATTGTTGAAACTACTTCTTTACCCATTACTCCTAGCCCATCTACTTCTAGGAAAGCACCTCTCCATCATCCTTTTTCCATGTTTACCCCTACCGCTTCTTCTTCCCCTAATCCATTTGGCGTCCCATCTTTTTCTATGATCACGCTACCCTTTGCATCCCCACATGCTCACACATCTAAAGTTTCACCTATTTTCACCATTTTTGGAATTCCCATTGGTGCTCCCATTGCAACCCAAAGTGTTGATGTCCCTCAAAATTTCTAGGTTCATTTTGATGCCACCAAACATGCTCGAAAGGCCAAGAAGCAAAAAATGTTATCAAAAAGTGTCGAGAGGCCCACCACCAGAAGGATTGAAGCTTGTTTTAATGAAGAGTGAAACTCTTTGCTTATTACCACTACAAGGCCACTCATTTCCAAGCCCAAAGGAAAAATGCAAATGGAAGAGTATGAAAATCATTTTTTGGGCCTAGATTTGAGAGAAACTCATCCACACAATAAAATACTCCTAGCCAAAGCCACATAGAGGGTGGTATATGTTGATTATGAATGGATGGAAAGGTAGTTAAGGAAGTGTGAGGTTGAGTTGGAAAATGTAAAAGGAATAGTGAGAAGACTACAAAAAAAAGTATGAGCCAAGGAGGCTGAGGTAACCCATGTAAAAAAAATTCAAGACCAACAAGGAGACATGTCTAGGTTGCTTGCAAATACTTGGAATGAGCAAGTTCAGTTTCATGCTAGAAATGAAAATTTAAAAAAAGAGTTAAGTGATGCTAGATCCCAAAATGTTGATGATCTTCAGAGGATCTAGATTGAGGAAGAAGATGTAAGGGCCCACCTTGCATGTGATTAGTAAATCCCTAATATGTTTTATGTGATCCTAAATAGATGGTAAGATGTGTTATGGATGAAAAATAGTGTGATTATTTGATAATATTCTTGCTTATGCTACCATGAATGTAAGACCCCATTTCATATCCCCCATTTTATTTCAATCAAACAAGTAGTTAGATGATAATTATGATGAAATGAATGATAAAAATATGTTTAGGATTCATGGGCATTAACCTTGATTTAATTATGACAGATGCACATGTGAATTGTTGGATATAACTTGAAAGTGTTGGGTTATTTGGCATATTAAATTTTGGTAAATGGTTCATCATTAATGTTATAGGAGTTTAAAATGAATTACAAAGGTGGTAAACAAAATGATGGAGTGACTATTTCATTGACTATATTCTTGTATTGGAGTAAGTGTGTATTTCCTTTGATTATAATGAAAAATTGAATCATTAGGTTCATTTGATGTACTAATGAGTAAATAGTTCATGAGTGAAAATGATGTCAATTGGATTAGCTAATAATATGAAGAGATATATGATCCAATCATGTTGACCTTGGTAATGTGTAGGAATCAAATATGCAAATAGGAGGATTGATAAATGTTGGAATCAAATCAAATACATCTTTGGGAAGTTCTAAGTGTATCCCTATTTGAATTAGAAGGGTTTGAGGTTTTATTATTGGCTGGGTGATTGAGTAGAATCCAATTGTAGGACATGTGATGTGAGTTTGGTTGGGGTTGGAACCCTTGGTTAAGATCAAAATTCGTATGGATTTTTGTGTGGGTTTTTAAAAGGGATTACTAAATCAATTTCCTTGGTTTTTGAACAAGAATAGATCCCTAGGACCTATACCTATGGGTTTGGAACCTTTTTGACACATGTGAACTTGTCCTTGGAGTGTGAAAAGAACCCTCAAAAGTCCACATTCATGAATGTGACAAATTAAAAAAAAAAAAAGTGTTGGGGCTTGGGAAGAGTGACTTGTCACTCTCAACCTTCTACTCCCCAAAAGTTCTTGGAATTGGCACAAGACTCACACATGTGTGAGCACTTGTGGGAAAGAGTGTAGGTTTGGGGATCCCTATATATCTCAAGAAGATGGAATATTTTGGCATTGCCCACTTCTCCTCTTGGAGAACTTGAGTGAAGATGGTAGAAAGAATGAGAAAAAGAGAGGAGTCCATCTCTTTGGCAAGATATTGATGAAAATGGCTTGGTTTGGAGAGGAAAGATGGATACAAGATTTTAGTCCTTCCCCTAAAAGAAAAGATAAGCTCTTTCTTTTCCATTTGCCCTTGTTTCTTGTTTGTAAGAAGTTGACCTATTGTATGGATCATACTTGAAAACATAAAGTAGAGGACGTAGATGCATGTAAGTTGTGCTATGTTAGTTTTATTCCTTTGTAAAAATGAGAAAAGACTCCACTGATCATTGTGGGGCTAAAATAATTCTTTGCTCTGGGGTATGGCTAGAGCCCACGAGGCTCCATGACGCCATTATGGTAGGGTGGAGAGCAAGTTTGTAGTATTTGACATTGTACCCAATTTATTTTCAAGTATTATTGTAAAATGAAAATCTAGTATATTGTTGAATGAATAAAAGAATATGGAAAAGGGCAAGCTTCATTCTTTTTGTTTTTTAAATATTGTTGTAATGATGAAGACTAGTGTATTGTTGTAAAATGGAAAAACATAAAGAGGAAGGTTTATTTTATGTGTGTTTGGGTTATTAGTTCCTCAATATTATTTGCAATAGAGAAAGCCTTATTTATTTGTGTGCTATTCATGTTATCCTTAAGTATCGTTTGTAATATTGAAGAGCTAAGTATTTTGTTGTAAAATGAAAGAATGAAAAAAAAAGAAAAAAAGAAAAAAAAGTAAGGGTTATTTTATTAGCAAGTTGTCTCTAAATGTGTTATATCTAGTATTGAAAGCTTTTGTATCTTGCATGAAAACTTGCATGAAAATAAGTGTGACCAAAAAGAGAGGCTTTAATTGATATTTATGTATCTTTAAATTATATTTCTTGAAAGAAAAATTTTAATTTAAATCACCATGAAGATGAGAACTGGTTGCTACCTCTCTATTTTGAAAGAGTAGATATCCTTATTATAAAAAAGAAAACAAATGGATAGGGATGCATTAACTATGTTAGTTTCATAAGATTGAAATTTGTAGTGAACGATTTTCCCTTCAAATATATTACTTGGGTATTAAGAGAGTTTTAAATGCATGATTGTAGTAAAAGTATGTATTTATTGTATAGAGACAAATGTAAATTTACTTGGTTGTACAACAAACTAAATCCAAGTCAAACAAAATTTTATTTACATGATCTTTTAAACGTGAGAAATATAGTAGAAAAAAAAGGGTACATCATAACGTGAGAAATACAGTAGAAAAAAAAAGGTACGCCATAGAGTGAAGCAACAGAATAAATAAATAAATTCATGGGTCTGTAAACAAAAGCAAAATTATAAATTCATAATAATAAAAATTTCAGAAATGTTACAAAATAAGTAAAGGGATACACAGGTGCATGATACTTTAAATTTTATTCGGATAACCTCTTTAAATACACTCTTAGGTCTGTAATACTACTTGATAAATACACAGATCTGGGATGTTATCCAATAACACACACGGATTTGTGAAATAAATAATTTCATTATAAAATTTCTCATATATATATATATATAATTTGTATGTTTAAATAAAGGAGTAAATATTACAATAGGTAATACTATTTAATACTTAAACAAAAAGTAGTTGGATATAAACTGACATGCTTGACTGTAATCCCTCTTTTATTATAGAGATATTAGTGTCTGTATGCAGACGCATACATTTATGGTTTGGCTCCTGCCCCTTTAGTTGCCTGTATTCAACCATAGCATCTCATCTCAGACCTACTAATATGTTTTTATATATAAAGTATGAATTTGTATAATAATAATATTGAAATAAATAAATAAAATCAAACTTGTAGTTGTTACTAAGAACATCCTTATGGCATGTAACACAAGTAAACAAACAAACAATAAAAAGAGTAGTTGGTTTTCAGCATTGATTGGGAGGGCATGGTCCCTTCTGGAGGCAACGACCCATGTCAAGCTACGGCCGTGAAAATCTACTAAGCCTACGAATGCTAACAATATGTATTAAATGAAACAAATAAAAAAAAAATAGAGACAAAATCCACAAACTGCATGTTTACTTACCTCAGCCGTCACTATCTGTAGATTTACCCATGCTAATCAAGCAAAGATGTCTGCGTTAAGGATGTGAGCACTTAGGTTTAGGGTTTATGTCTCAGGCTCCTTTATTTTAATCAGTTATTGACCTAAAAGTTTATCCCAGACAAAGAGCGCTCCAATCTGTCATTTTCAAAATGGACATGATCAAATTTGTTTATTAAATTTATTTCATATTGTCTCCACTGTCGCCCTAACCCGAATGATTATGTTGAATTGGCTCTGTATAAAGAAAGAGAGAAAATTTAGAGGGGCGAGTAAAGTGCGCAAGTACCCATAATTTGATGAGTGTCATATTAATTGCCGTTCTAAAAGCATTTTGTTAAATATGCTTTTGTTATATATCCCGTCGTTGCAAATCCCATGGAAGTTTAGTTAAAAACGGAGTATATTCCTAACCTTAAGGCATTCACTAAGATCAAATGACTTACTTTTAAAAATATATGTATAAATAGATAGTTTAATGTCGAAAGTTAAAAGAAAAAGCTAAGGTGCCACACCCTCCCCTCACGTGAAAAGGAATATAGGTGGGTGGAGGGCTTAAGATTAAGAGTAAACATATCTCACTTAGTACATTTCATGTGTACATGGAAATAAATAGCTAAATATAAAGAAGAAGAAAAAAGAAAGAATCCCTCTCATAATGTTTTCTAAAAAGGAGAAGAATTAAACCAAAAATAAATAAATAAAGGAAAGATAAATAAAGAAAAGATATATGTAAAAAGAAAGTTAAGTTGATCATTACATTTTAGGAGTTTAAATATATAATAAATAGGAAAATGATTTAATTACTTTAAAAAAAAAATGGGTGAGCAATATATATATTACATATTATGATTATAAAATGTATATTCTTAAAAATCTCATCTTATAATCTTTCTTAAAGAGAAATAAATAATATGTAAATGTCAAGTAATTTAAAATGTGTTTTATTTTTATAAATTATTCTTTAGAAAATAAATATATGTATAATATCTATATTTATTGTTTTAATAATTAAATTAATAATATTTAAATAATAAGGGTAATAATAAATATACCACCATGGGAATTTAATGATTATTATGTTGATTATAAATATTTTAGTTATTCACATATTGAAATTTTGTGGTGAAATGGTCCTAGGTGGATTTTGACAATAGTTTTAGTATGGTTAAAAGGGGTAGGGCTAACAAGTAAAGTAGTGTTCCATCATGTAATCTTTAGGAACAATAGTAAATTAAGATGAGGATAGTTTTATGCTTTTGGACCATGTGAGGGTCCATACCATGGAGTGTCTAACCAAGACATTAACGTTCATGATTAAAGAAAGCCCCAACTTGGGGTTAGTAGCCAAGAGTCTTGTAGGCCCTATGTTTGGAGACAACCTTGTACCATTTTCATTTCCTTACCCCTCTCAAGCGACATGTTGATGACAATGTAGCATAAGCAATGTCACCCAATGTGCAATGCATGTACCATGCACATGTATGGTTGTTAAATGTTATTATATTATAATATTGTTCAAACAAAAAATATTAGTTGCATTTTTTTTATATTTTTTTTCCTAGTGTAAATTATGGGCATTACATTTTTGGTATGAAAGCCCTAGGTTGCAACTCTAGGGAACTCTGGGAATAAATTGGGCTTTAAGTATTGTGTTTGTGAATAAATGTGCAAACCATTCTATGTTGTGAACATAAAATGTTGATAAGGAAAAATTGTAGAGGACTTACATGGTATAGTAAACAATAACTTAGTGGTAGTTATCTAACCCAATAAGGTTGTAAAGTACTGAATTATCAAGAATTCACTATTATAGATCGGTTAAGCAAGTATTTAATTAATAACATTCAACTTTTAGAAGAAACTCAATCTAAACATGGTGCCTTGATTTAAGTAAATAAGGTGAATGACTTGAGCCTCATATTATTCTAATTAACAAGAGATTATGGCACTAATCTAGCCTTTTGATATTAAATTTTATTAAACCTTTGGAAGGGTATAATAGAGTTCTAAAGTATGGCCCTTTTATAAAAGGTGTGAATAGTGTAATAGGACATCATGATGTATATTATTAAAGAAACACTACTTTTATTTTTATTGACTTCTAAGAGACCATAATTCTTAAATAAAATAATAATGTAACATCTTAAAGTTATTGGTGTTTTGGGAGCAACATATTTCCTTATAGAAACTCTAGTACGAATAATGGATGGAACATCATAACTATAATTGAAAACTTGTACCTAGTCAAAAGAAATATATATATATATATATATATATATATATATATATATGGAACAAAAAATGGATTAATGTGTTAAAAGGTTGTAATTAAATGAGTTTGAACCTTTTAACCCTTAAATCGATTAAATCAAATTAACAAAAAGAGTGAGTGAAACAATAGAAAACCTCTTGACCGTGTATTATGTGCAAACTTGAGCACCCCATACATTTTGGATATTGTTAATAGATTAAAATTAAATCATAAGGTGTAGATTGTTGGACATGAGTCTAAGGAATTGTTCATGGTTCGGTAATAGATTCAAGATACTCTTGAACTACTACTTTATACACCCTAGACCATGGTGTATCTAGGTCTATCATGTTACTCAAGATCTTAATATATCTTAGTGTAAAAGGACATAATTTGTGTTCTTGAAAATAAATAAAAGAATCACCTTATGGTTGGTAGGAGAAATTCCATGTATGATAACATCAACTAAGGACCAAAGCCTTACAATGCATAGTAAATCCAATTTTAAAAATTGGTCAAAACCATATTTCATCTTGAATTAAATGGTAAAAATTCAATGTAATTGAGCACTTTTACAAATAAATGGTGACCTGGTAAACTTAATAGAACTATAAAAATGACCAAACCCTTGTGCTCTATTGTTTAAAGATTAAATAGTTATCAAAATGACCTGATTTCTAGGATTCAAGTCAAAGGCGAATGTGTAGAAGGATGCAATAAAGATATGAGTGTTGAGGATCAATTGGTGTGGTGTTTAAATTATTCTGGGCTTATAATAATCATTGAAGAGACCATATCGTAATGCAAATTTTAATTTAAAGTGTTATCTAGAGCACACACTATTATTACTTCCTGTACAAAATAAGCTAAGAAGTAAAGACTTGTTGGTGCCAAAACTAGAAAAGATACATGTCATATAGGAAGTAATAATGTATTCAATTGGGTATTGACCTTGAAAGTTGTGGATGCAAAATATATATATATATATATATATATATATATAAATTGAATAATCAATTATTGAATTTATGAAGTTGAGTAATGAACTATGTGTGATTCATAGTGTATTAAGTGATTAGAAAGTTAAACTATATAGATAAGAGGTGGTAAGCAAAATTGAAAAACTTTCAACTATTGTTGTACATTCTAAACCATTGATTATACTCACTCTTTGAGGGAAAATCATATACGCTTGAATGTAAAAGAGGAAAATTAAAAGTAGATAGAACTTTCAAGAATTTTACTCATTGTGCATCTTTATGAGGTTAGATGGAGTTGTGATTTTAAAAATGATGATTATAACACGTTATAAAATGGTTCAACCTTAGATAGTGAAATATAAGATTTTTTAAAATGATATCAATGAGTCAAGTGAATTTTTTTATAATTTTTAGTGTGATTTCCCTTCTCGTATTGCAATGTTTCAAAAAAAAATTAAAATGGTTGACTATCTCCCTTATTAAGTAGGAAACTTTCTTTAGCACATTGTGAAAATTATAGTGGAATCATCCATACTGATATGTTAGTGAACATAACAAACGTAGTTGAATGAAAGAAGAATAATGGTCTGGATAAATATAGAAAACTGATCTTGATCATATATGTGATGTCAAACACTTAGTAATATGGGAAGTGTGATGTACCCTGTATGGTTAAATTCTAGGAAAATGGAGTAATATACATAAGATGTATTTGTGCATCAACTAGTGATTCCTCTTACCTATGCAAAGTGAGTAGATATGTACAAAATTAAGAAGCAAAGTGAATATTGTTTAAGGAAAAATAAGTGTATGTAAGTGAATTGATTTTGTTCTACAATATGATGAATTTCATAAAGTGTATTATGTTATGACATGTGATGTGAAAACCAGTAAATGTGTTGTGCCCCAAGTATGAGATACAGGGTATCTGACTTGGGATAAGGGTGGTGGACATCTAGTATGATCCCCTATATGTACCCTTTGTGATGGCCTTTATGTAAGCTAGCTAGTTGTGAGTTCAAATGAACGTGTTATGTATATAAGTGTGTCTATTAAATGAAATGTGATGTATTCCTTTGTGTTAGTTTTATTTTTATGTTAAATGTGTACCCCTAGTGTTTGGTTCCCCCCTTATGGGAGTGTGATGCCAACTAGTGTAAACAGGGGTTGAGAGGCACATGTTCTCCCATCGGGAAATTATGAGCTTAGGGAATTGTCCCTAATCCTAACAAAGGATTTATGTCGAGTCATTGTAATCCTCCCATGGATGTTGAACATGGCCTACTCCCCCACATATGAGAGCCACACTTGTTGGTTCATAGTGCAAACCTATTCCTTGATGTTTATAACCCATAGGTAAAGGATGGAATTTTATGGACCATATAGATTACTATTTTATTTCAAGGAATCTAGATATTGGTACTTTATGTGTGAAAATGTTCACCATGATTTTGTGCATTATCATATTTATGTGGTCAAGGACCACTAGTTATTCATATTTATGTGGTCAGTGGCTACCAACTATTCATATTTATGTGGTTAGGGACCACCAACAATTGCATGCTATTATACTTATGTGGTTAGAGAACCACCATTCCCCTCCTCCCCCTTAGGTGGCTTATCAAGTGACATGGTGCTTGTAATGTGCAAATTCTATTGTTGAAAAATAAATTATTGAAAATTTCTTAATTGATGTTTTATTTTATTTTACAACAACAGTGTGAAATTTTACATTTATTTTATTAGGCTATTTAGCCATTTGAAGATTGTTATAGTCTGATTTTCCTCAAGGACTTATTTAATTTCATTTTTGAATTAAGATTGGAATGTTGAAATGTAGCTACAATTGATCTTTATTTGGTTTTTCTCTTGATTTTATAATTTTCTATTTTATTGAAATGTTGGTTTATGATCTTATGATTTCTTGGTTTGAGGCTGTTTTTTAATGTTTTCTAATTGCTGGTAAGCATCGTGTAATGTGACATATGTAAACTGCCATATCCCGGGGGGTTCCCTGGCAGGTCGTATAGGGGAGTAGATGCGCTGGGGAATTATGAATTATTTTAAAGGGGTTGCAAATGGGACTGGTATGGGACGGTCATTAATCCATTCTTCCCCTAGATCTATGATTGATCTTGTTGTACCTTCCTTTTGGAGGATAACCCCCTTAAACAAACAAAGGGAAGGTACTAGGAAATGTATGGAGGGGTCCTTAGAGAAGGGCCTCAAGAACATATTACCTAATGGCTATGGTATCCAAGAATATCCATCCTTGTAAACCCCATTGAAACTTGTAACATGAATTATGCAATTATTGTGATGTATGGATAAATTTGTAATTAAAGAACATGTGAAAAGACTTGACTATTATGTGAGAAATAAAGTGACAAACAAATTTGGGAATATCATTATTCTAGAGACATGATTGATATTGGAAAGAAAATATGTTTGAAAACATCATGAGTGATGTTTATGATGCGAAAATGGAACCTTGAAGGGTGGATAAGGATTTTATTGTGTTTTGGATACATGTTGGTGTAATTGTTAATAAAAAAATGTTAATTACATAGATAATTACTAGTATTTATTACATTGTGAGTATATTGGTTAAATGTTCTACGGTGAGAAATTTTGTTTTAATTATTTAGAGGTTTGATGCATGGAAGGGATGTCTCTAATATGTGCTTATAGTTAAATATTTTGAATCACCTCATCATGGAAGTAAAGTAATTAGTATGTTTAATAGATTATGTACATTACTATATGAAGGTTATGTTTCCAAACCTTAAAGACTTCCAGGAGGAAGTCTAAATTAAGGGGAGGGGGATGTAAGGCCCCACCTTGCATGTGATTAGTAAATCCCTAATATGTTTTATGTGATCCTAAATAGATGGTAAGATGTATTATGGATGACAAATAGTGTGATTATTTGATAATAATCTTGCTTATGCTACCATGAACGTAAGACCCCATTTCATATCCCCAATTTTATTTCAATCGATCAAGTAGTTAGATGATAATTATGATGAAATGAATGATACAAATCTTTTTAGGATTCATGGGCATTAACCTTGATTTAATTATGATAGATGCACATGTGAATTGTTGGATATAACTTGAAAGTGTTGGGTTATTTGGCATATTAAATTTTAGTAAATGGTTCATCCTTAATGTTATAAGAGTTTAAAATGAATTACTAAGGTGGTAAACAAAATAATGGAGTGACTATTTCATTGACTATATTCTTGTATTAGAGTAAGTGTGTATTTCCTTTGATTATAATGAAAATTGAATCATTAGGTTCATTTGATGTATTAATGAGTAAATAGTTCATGAGTGAAAATTATGTGAATTGGATTAGCTAATAATATGAAGAGATATATGATCTAATCATGTTGACCTTGGTAATGTGCAGGAATCAAATATGCAAATAGGAGGATAGATAAATGTTGGAATCAAATCAAATACATCTTTGGGAAGTTCTAAGTGTAGCCCTATTTGACTTAGAAGGGTTTGAGGTTTTATTATTGGTTGGGTGATTGAGTAGAATCCAATTGTAGGACATGTGATGTGAGTTTGGTTGGGGTTGGAACCCTTGGTTAAGATCAAAATTCGTATGGATTTTTGTGTGGGTTTTAAAAAGGGATTACTGAATCAATTTCCTTGGTTTTTGAACAAGAATAGACCCCTAGGACCTATACCTATGGGTTTGGAACCTTTTTGACACATGTGAACTTGTCCTTGGAGTGTGAAAAGACCCCTCAAAATTCCACATTCATGAATGTGACAAATTCAAAAAAAGTGTTGGGGCTTGGGAAGAGTGACTTGTCACTCTCAACCTTCTACTCCCCAAAAGTTCTTGGAATTGGCACAAGACTCACACATGTGTGAGCACTTGTGGGAAAGAGTGTAGGTTTGGGGATCCCTATATATCTCAAGAAGATGGAATATTTTGCCATTGCCCACTTCTCCTCTTGGAGAACTTGAGTGAAGATGGTAGAAAGAATGAGAAAAAGAGAGGAGTCCATCTCTTTGGCAAGATATTGATGAAAATGGCTTGGTTTGGAGAGGAAAGATGGATACAAGATTTCAGTCCTTCCCCTAAAAGAAAAGATAAGCTCTTTCTTTTCCATTTGCCCTTGTTTCTTGTTTGTAAGGAGTTGACCTATTGTATGGATCATACTTGAAAACATAAAGTAGAGGACGTAGATGCATGTAAGTTGTGCTATGTTAGTTTTATTCCTTTGTAAAAATGAGAAAAGACTCCATTGATCATTGTGGGGCTAAAATAATTCTTTGCTCGGGGGTATGGCTAGAGCCCACGAGGCTCCATGACGCCATTATGGTAGGGTGGAGAGCAAGTTTGTAGTATTTGACATTGTACCCAATTTATTTTCAAGTATTATTGTAAAATGAAAATCTAGTATATTGTTGAATGAATAAAAGAATATGGAAAATGGCAAGCTTCATTCTTTTTGTTTTTTAAATATTGTTGTAATGATGAAGACTAGTGTATTGTTGTAAAATGGAAAAACATAAAGAGGAAGGTTTATTTTATGTGTGTTTGGGTTATTAGTTCCTCAATATTATTTGCAATAGAGAAAGCCTTATTTATTTGTGTGCTATTCATGTTATCCTTAAGTATCGTTTGTAATATTGAAGAGCTAAGTATTTTGTTGTAAAATGAAAGAATGAAAAAAAAAGAAAAAAAGAAAAAAAAGTAAGGGTTATTTTATTAGCAAGTTGTCTCTAAATGTGTTATATCTAGTATTGAAAGCTTTTGTATCTTGCATGAAAACTTGCATGAAAATAAGTGTGACCAAAAAGAGAGGCTTTAATTGATATTTATGTATCTTTAAATTATATTTCTTGAAAGAAAAATTTTAATTTAAATCACCATGAAGATGAGAACTGGTTGCTACCTCTCTATTTTGAAAGAGTAGATATCCTTATTATAAAAAAGAAAACAAATGGATAGGGATGCATTAACTATGTTAGTTTCATAAGATTGAAATTTGTAGTGAACGATTTTCCCTTCAAATATATTACTTGGGTATTAAGAGAGTTTTAAATGCATGATTGTAGTAAAAGTATGTATTTATTGTATAGAGACAAATGTAAATTTACTTGGTTGTACAACAAACTAAATCCAAGTCAAACAAAATTTTATTTACATGATCTTTTAAACGTGAGAAATATAGTAGAAAAAAAAGGGTACATCATAACGTGAGAAATACAGTAGAAAAAAAAAGGTACGCCATAGAGTGAAGCAACAGAATAAATAAATAAATTCATGGGTCTGTAAACAAAAGCAAAATTATAAATTCATAATAATAAAAATTTCAGAAATGTTACAAAATAAGTAAAGGGATACACAGGTGCATGATACTTTAAATTTTATTCGGATAACCTCTTTAAATACACTCTTAGGTCTGTAATACTACTTGATAAATACACAGATCTGGGATGTTATCCAATAACACACACGGATTTGTGAAATAAATAATTTCATTATAAAATTTCTCATATATATATATATATAATTTGTATGTTTAAATAAAGGAGTAAATATTACAATAGGTAATACTATTTAATACTTAAACAAAAAGTAGTTGGATATAAACTGACATGCTTGACTGTAATCCCTCTTTTATTATTATAGAGATATTAGTGTCTGTATGCAGACGCATACATTTATGGTTTGGCTCCTGCCCCTTTAGTTGCCTGTATTCAACCATAGCATCTCATCTCAGACCTACTAATATGTTTTTATATATAAAGTATGAATTTGTATAATAATAATATTGAAATAAATAAATAAAATCAAACTTGTTACTGAGAACATCCCTATGGCAACAGGTAGCAAAATGATAAGTCAATCAAATAACAAAACAAAAGGGTAAATAGTGAATACAATATCTCAACCTTAAATCGTTGCAGTGCTCAACACCTATTCCTGTAAACTCAAATGAATACCTGTAGTTTTGGGCTAAAGAAAAAAAAAAACGCAGCTGTGGTGCCTTATCATCACACGCGCTTTACCCTTCCTGTAAAGACAAAAAAAAAATATCATGGCCACCTTTCTTAGCTACACCAGAGCATGAGGAAATGAAGATATCTTTAGGGCGACAAAATTAGGCATCACCTCATCCAAGACAAGAATAAGTTCAAGTTAAAAAATGGTAGTAATTAGGCTTACTAGCAAGACTAAACAATTAAATTAGGTGCCCAAAATTTTCAACGATGTCAAAATGTATTAAATCTATTGAAGAGTTAGGTTGTTATGAGTACATGCTACGCTAAAAGCAAATATAATAAATATATTTATCTGCCCACCCACGTCTCTAGAAAAATTTGGTATGATTCTATTTTAATAATTTATGTATAAATTTATATCTTATGATCTGGTCCCTACGTGGGAAGAGAGGAATGAATGGGAGAAGCATGGTAGCTTAATTGCTTACAAAAAGTAGGTTAAACCCAGTAAAGTCATCTTAAGGTAAAAACTAAAAATATGTATATATCAAACTAAGGATCCTTAAATAAATTTAGAATGCATGGTGTTTTGAAAGAAAACAGAGAAAGAATATTCTTTTAAATCTAAAACAACAAATAAAATATATAAGAAATAAAAAGTAAAGGAGGGCCATGGTTTGGTTATGTAATGCATATGTGAAGGTAAGTATATGAATTTTAAAATTTAAAAGAAATCAAAAAGTAATACTAAGCATTAATAGTACTCTTTCTAAAAGGAGGAAGGTCTCTTTAATTATTTGTTTATTTTTAAATTATTTTGATTCTCTTATTAAGTAAAGTAAAATTAAATATATGTATAAATGAATAAACATTCATAGTACTATAGATTTACATAATTATTGTGAAATAGAAAATAAAATAAGTAAAAGGGTAATTGATACTTAAATAAATAAATACATGATATACAGTTGAGAGATATTACATTTTGAGATACTAATATATAAATTTTAAGGCGAGCATTATTTTAATTAATGTTAGGAGTTAATGACAATGTTGATGCTAATGTTAATATTGATAAACAAGATTAATCTTATTATGCAAAAGAAAAGAGAATATATATATAGGTGTTATTAATAATAGTACCCATGTTATCTAGTCAGATTATTAGTTCGCATTGCTATTGAGGACAAATGATAATATAGTTACATTAAGAATGTTGAAAACTACTTTTACTAAAGCAAATCTATCGTATCATGACCCATTTTGGTGGCTACTTGTGTGAGAATTAACACAACTTTTACCCCTAGTACTGACACCCTTGAATGGAAAATGTGAAAACCCTATATAACCTAGATAATAGAATTGTCCATCCATCTATCAAGAGTGCACACGATGGATTCCTCACTCACCTGTCCTTGCACTCTTCCACTCCATGCTCTCAGGTGATGTGTTGTTGATGACAATACATGAGTGATGTTATCCAATTCATGTAGTTCGTAAAGCTTCTAGCAAGTGTTTAGTATCTTTTACTTTAAAAAAAAATTGTTAGTGGCATTTTTTCCTTAGTGTAAATATGGGCATCACATGATGGAACTCCAACATTTGTGTTCAAATTTCATGCTTTCCTAGTTCACATTTTCTAGGGGCCCATGAGGCTTCATGATGCCAATGTGGTGGGAAGGTGAGCATGAATTTGCACTTTCCTTTCACTATCATATTAGGCATACACACACACACACACACACACACAATGTATTGTATTTGAAAATCAATGCATCAAAAATATAGACAAGTACATACACACACACACACACAATGTGAATTGTATTTGAAAATCAATGCTTCAAAATATAGACAAGTACATACACACACACACATATAACACACACACACACACACACACACACACACACACATATATATTCAAGTGTAATAGAGGAATTGTATGATAGGTATTAGAATAACACTTATTTTTTACTAAATATTATACACAACCATTCAGTTCCCACATATTGAGTTGACCATCTCCACCAATACCAACTCACGTAATTACCAAACTCCATGTCACCACAAAAAAAAAATCCTGCACAAGTTCCCACCGAACGAGGTGTCCCTAGCATTGACAAATCTAATTCACCATTGGTCTAATGGAAATCCTAGCAGAAACTTCACCCACTTACGTATATGCACTTGACTCCAATAACCATAGTCTATTCTACACATTACATTTGTCCATGTTCCTACAATTATCTTTTCGTCTTCTCAGGAAAAGATATTTTTCATGAAAGAAAGAAGATTTAACTAAAAATTTTGCATGCATACAAAATGATAATCCAAGACACCCATGCAAAATGACTTACAGATTTTGCACAACAATAGTTTAACATAAACAAAAAATAAACCATTTTTGCAAAACACCCATGTATAATGACTTACATATTCTAGAGAACAACGGTTTTAAAACCCTCCAACCTACTAGGAAACAAAGCCGAAGATGACAATTTTTACAATACTTTCTTGCCAAACCAACTAGGGAACCGAAGCCAACAACATTCTTTCAACAATGCAACTTAAAAATTATACTTTCTCACACATTGCACAACACATCAGTGTTAAAACCCTCCAAGCTCCTATAAAAAGCAACAATAAGCACAACATGAAAGACATGAACAATAAATTAATCATTTATGCAAAATACCCATGTAAAATCACTTATAGATTCCACAACACCACAATTTTAAAACCTCTAATCTACTAAAAAATGGAGGCAAATGTGACAATTTTAACAATAGTCTGCTATCAAACTAGCACTACAATGGCTCTTTCAATAACATAACTTCATCAAAGTATACTTTCTCACATTGCAACATTCAATATTGTATTTACTTTATCTGTTGCCACTGTACAACAATGGCAAGATGCATTAACCCTCGCACAAAAAACACTCACCATTCAACTTTCATGTATCGAGGACACCAACTCCACTACCCCCAACCCATGTAATTACTAAGGTCCACATTGCCACATAAAAGAACCAAGTTTAAATAGTTGAATTGGGAAGCTGAAAAGATAACTTTATAAACATTGAGAAATGTGGCTATCCTTCCAACTTTCCAAATCAATTATTTAAACCAAGTTCTTCATGAAAATACCTATTTTCTCTATGGTATCACAAAAATTATATGATGGAATCATTTGTCCAAAATGCATATAACACCATAGGCTTAATTGGAAATTTGAGTTGCATTGTTTGGTATTCAATTTTATGGACAAAACATTTATGCAAAATACCCATGTAACTTACAAACTACATAGCACAACAGTTTTAAAACCTTGAAATTTGCTATAGAACATACCCAAGGATAACTATTCTTATAATAGCCTCATACACAAGCAACACTACAATGGCTCTTTCATCAATGCAACTTAATCAATACATTTTCTTGTCTTAGAAAGAAAAAATCAATGGCAATTAACAATTTTTTATAGGGAGCTTTGAATAGATGAGGGAAAAAGAATATCATGCAACATATTGGTAGAAGGCAAGCAATCTATGTAACAATTGTAAGAGGTATTAGGATGATACTTAAGAATCAAATGTATACATTGTTCTCCAGTGTTCTCCTAATAGTTCTTTTACAATTTGATTGTTTGTCTATAATATTTAATGGAAAATAATGGAACTCGGATTTATAATATATGCATGTATATATATATGTGTATATATATGTATATATATGTATGTATATATGTATATGTATATATATGTATATATATGTAGATATATGTATCTATATATGTATGTGTATATATGTGTATGTATATATATGTATGTTTATATATATGTATCTATATATGTATATGTATATATAAATATTGTAGTGCAATGGCGAAATAGGAAGTAAATACAATATTCAATGTTGCAGTGTGGGAAAGTATACTCCAAAATATGCAAGAAAATATATTGATTCAGTTGCATTTCTAGAAGAACCATTTTGGCATTGTGAATATGTTACACATACTGCACAATTAAATGCTATGTCCTTAACAACATCTCAGTACTATATCATTCAATGCTATGGATGTATTGTGATGATTTTTACACAATGTAGACAATAAGTATACATGCTATTTTAAACTCTACTTAAAATCATAGTATACAAACTTGTTTAGATATACATATGTATGTATAAATTATTGTTGCATTCTCAAACAAGCAACAATGCTCTTTGTCTACATATATGCATATGTATATCTTCCTATATGGATAATTTTATATATAAATTAGGGAATTGAATGCATATATATGTGCATATGTATCTATCTACCTTTCAGGGAACTCAATACAATTTTGCTCTTTGTCTATGATATTTACTACCAAACAAGTGTTATTCTAATATTTGTTATACAATTCCTCTATTGTTCTTCAATATCTACTACCAAACAATGTATCTTGAATCTTATATCAATATGTTTCATGATATTATTTTCCCCTCATCTATTTCAAGCTCCCTAGAAAAAAATACTTAAGGCTGCTTATAACAACCACTGAGCTCCTTAGCTACATAGATGGAAACATAAGCCAAGTGTTTGACCATGTAAGCAATTTTGATTAAATAAGCCAAATCTTATAGAGATTGCATCTCTTGTATCACTATGTTTCTTTTGGGTTTTGATCATCTCTCATTTATCTCTAATTCTTAAATTTTTTTCCTAATACTTCTTTTACAATTTCTCTATTTTATCTACTTGCTTGTATTCTCAATTTTCAAGCCAACTATTACATAGATTGCTTGTTTTGTTTCAATATTTTTATGATATTCTTTTTCCCCCATCCCCTAAAGCAAAATCTCCATTATGCATTAGTAGGTAGTCTATGTAACAATTGATGTCTCAATTTGTTGACCATTTTTACTATATTCTTCCTTAGATTGTAGTTGTATTTTTAATATAGGTAGATTAAAACTCGCATTATGAAGTTAGATGAACCTTTCTAATTATTGTGCATTGTTCTATATATTCCATTTACCCATCTTCTTCTGACCATCTTCAAATCCCATTATGCTAATTCTTTACCAAGATATTCTTTTTCCGTCAATTTCTTATCCCATAAAAAAATAGTACAATGTTATAGAATTTGATTCAAAACACCTATCTTCCTGCAAGATTCTTTTGTGTGGTATATGATAAGAGTACACGGGATTTTCCATGGAACTTAACTCCTTTTTTTTCTTGGGGGATGATGCCAATATGATGGCGAGGACAACGGGCATTTGTTTATGTAGTTATGAATGGCAACCAAACACCACTCTCATCTGCCTCTGAGCGGACAAATAATCTGTTGACAACGTCACATTGTTTATCCCCATAAGCACATGAGAATGGTGTATGTTTCTCCATTCAACTAAACCATTTACAATGTTGTGGTTGGCTTGGTTTTCATTTTGAATGTAATTACATTTTTTCCTTCAAATCCCATGATGCCAATCATTGCATTTTCATTGTTTCCATAGCTCTCTTTTTTACTTCTCCAATAGATTACTTATAGATAATTCCTTACCAAGATACTATGCACTCAAAATATTCCACTTTATTTGTTTCTATTTACAGTGAATAGTGCTAACCTCTTTTATTGTATATGTATATTATTTTTTTATATTACTACAGAAATATAATACACATTTAAGAAAATTAGAGTATTGTACGCTCTCTATCTCAAATTCTTTCATTCTCCTACAACTCATTCCAATGCAGCCCACCCTTGTTGAACACGATCAACGGTGTATGCAAGTATGAAACTTTCCCATTGTCAATAGATAAATTTGGTTAACTAATTGTAAAAATTATTCATTATTTTTAGCCTCACATTGTATCTATTAATTTTACTCGTATACTTGCTTTTTATCCTTCCCTCTTGATGTTCCATGCTTTTCCACTAACATGCCCCTGTATTTCATTTGTAGGAACTAGGTTTAAGTATGCAAAGGGATTTGAAAACCATATGTATCAGTAGGAAGTCTATGTAACAACTGACGTCTCAATTCATTGACAATTTTACTATATTCTTCCTTAGATTGCAATTGTATTTTTAATATAGGTAGATTTAAGCTTGCACTATGAAGTTAGATGGACCATTCTAATTGTTGTACATTGTTCTATATATCCCATTTATCCATCTTCTTCTAGCAGTCTTCAAACCCCATTATGCTAATTCTTTACTAGGATATATGTTTTCCATGAACTTCTCAGCCCAAAAAAAAACACTACAATGTTACAAAATTTGATTCAAAACACCCATCCTTCCCCAAGTTTGTTTTTGTGTGGTATATGGTAATATTCCATGGGATTTTCCATGGACCTTAACTCCTATTTTTTCTTGGGGGTTTGGCTAGAGCCCATGAGGCTTCATGATGCCAATATGGAAGGGAGGAGAACAAGCATTGGTTTACGTGGTTGTGGATGGCAACCAAACACTGCTCTCATGTGCTTCTGAGTGGACAAACAATATATTGATAGCATCACATTTTTTATCCCCAAAAGGACATGAGAATGGTGTTTGTTGATCCTTTCAACTAAACCATTTACAGTGTCATGGTTGGCTTGGTTTTCATTTTGTATGTGACTACTTTTTTTTCCTTCAAATCCCATGATACTAATCATTGAATTTTTCATTTTTTCCACAACTTTCTTTTTAAATTCTCCAATAGATTACTTAGACTATCCCTTAAGAAGATGCCATGCATTCAAAATATTTCATTTTATCTATTTCTATTGACAATGAATAGTGCTAACCTTGTATATGTATATTATTTTGTTTATATTACTGCATAAATATAATATGCATTCAGGAAAATTAGTTTATTGTACACTCTCCATTTTAAATTATTTCATGCTCCTACAACTCAATTCAATGTAGCTCATCCTTGTTAAACATGATCAACAATTTAAGTAAGTATGACACTTTCCCATTGTTAATAGATAGCTTTGGTTAACTAATTGTAAAAATTATTCATTATATTTAGCCTCACATTGTATATATTAATTTTACTCGTATACTTTCTTTTTATCCTTCATTTTTTATTTTCCTTGCTTGTCCACTACTATACCCTTATATTATGTTTGTAGGAACTAGGTTTAAGCATGCAAAGGGATTCAAAAACTAGGATATGTTTCTTTTCTTTCAAGTTGCCACATCAAATAAAACACAACAATATCATATATTATATATGGAAACACCAGAGTTTTCCCAAGTTTTTTATTGTGTGATGTATGATTAAACTCCACGACATCTCCTATGGGCATTTCATCCTTATCTTGCTCAGGGATTTCACTAGAGTCCATTGGGCTCCATGCCGCCAATATGGTAGGGAGGAAAAAGTGCATGGGTTTTGTGCTTTTACATTTAATGTCATATATTTCTTGTTACATACATACATGTGTGCACAAATTATTGTATAGATTGAGTATCATGTTTCTCGTGTTGCTTAAAAACAAGGCGTACCTTCTAATTCAATTAAAATAATAATGTATGATGAATCTCCACAATATCTCCCATGGGTGTTTCATCATATTTTTTCATTCTACATTTAACACCATATATCTGTTGTTACATATATACATGTGTACACAAATCATTTTTTAAATTTAGTAACATCTTTCTCATGTTCCCTCAAAACAATGTGTAACTTCTAATTCAATTAAAACAACAATAGAAACTATGTCTATTGTTTCATCACATCCCCAAAATTACAGAGTAGATACTACTTATAACATCTTTCCTTTTTGGAAAACTCATTTGTGATGGGAATTATAACTAATAATCAAATAAAAAACAACTTTTTAAAAGAATACTTTTTTATTCAATCTTACTAATAAAAGGTGTAACTATATTAATGGAATCACTTTTTCAAAAGCATACTTGTTAATTAGATCTTAGCAATAAAACAGATGACTAATAGGTCTTTAAAAAAGAAAAACCCTTTAATTAAGTTAAAACCATTCATTCAACATGACATATAATTTTATTCTAGAATTTTATTGGGGTATGTGTAGGATCATGATGTGCCAAAAAGTGGCGATATGATGGGTATGTATGCATGATATGTGAATGACAAATTTTTCTACCCAAGATTGATGAAAATAAAAAGGTTTTTAAAGGAAATTCTCAGCTTTCCACCAATATAAATTATGCTTTACTTTGAATTTAATAAATAATAATTATTCATTTTCTATTTGAATTCGACTAAAGTCTGATTGATAAGAGGTGATTGAATAACATCTATAAGCTTTCAAAACAATATCCATTTTTTTATTATTATACGAAACATCGTCATTCTAGCACCATTCTATAGAAGTTAAAAAAATGTATTTCATGAAGTTTTGACAAAGTTATGGTGGTTAGACATCACAGTTTTATATTTTTAAAAGTTGTAATAAAAATCATAATTAATTATTTACTTAGAAAGAAATTACAAAATATGCATCACATCGAGATAGTCCTCTACTTATATATAAAATCTTATAGAAAATAATTATCATTTTATTATGGTTAGGGTGGTCAGATAGACACTTCTTATTTTTTCCCTGAAATTTAAGTACCACTACATTGAAATTTTAAATTTTCGCCAAATAGATTTTATTTTTAAATAAACCTAAAAGTTTAAAAACATTCGGTTTGCTACTGATTCTATTCTTACTTATTTTTAAATAATATAAATAATTTATTCAAATTTTTATGTGGAGTTACCTAATTACGATTTTTCTAAATTTTTCACCACTTAGGAACTGTTTTTTCCATGATGATTTGCACATACTCATAGCCAATTTCACGGTAAATTTTCTTTCCAAAACCACAAAGAAACCATTTTTTTCAAATTTTATGCAAATAGTTCTTAATATCATATTGAGTTTATAATACTTTACAATGCTCATATTCAATGAATATATAACAAAATAATCTATGTGAAAATTGTTTCATTTATAACTTTAAATTGTACATAGAGTTCAAATTCATAAGATCTACCTTGTAATATGAACTAACTTCACATTGTTTCATATTGCCTATTTACACCTTCAATTGCACCCAATAGAAAAAAATCTCCCGCTTCCTACTCCATCAATAGCCATTATGTGTACCCTATCAGTTAGTCATTGCATGCACATGCATGCAATTGGTAGTTCTGGTAAAAGGAAAAAATGGGTTTTAGAGGGACCCAAAACCACAAAGTTTACAAGAAAGAGAAAGATAAATCATTAGACTACCCAAAGACAAGAAAGTTGCAACACAGAAAAAGCCAAAAAAGGACAACAACCACCAACCAAGAGCCAACAAAGGGCAGCAAGAGATCAGCACAAAGAACAACCAAAGCTACCCTAAGGACTTTAAAGTCTTTGCAACCTCAGCTTCAAGGTTGCACATCTCTCGGGTGCCCTTTTTTAGAGCCTGCATCTTCTAAGGTGAAGAATCCACCTTTCTCTTTAGGTAGGCTCTAGTCCTCTTCAAGGGGCCATCATTGTATTTCTTACTTTTCTCGTTGTCATCTTCCAAGTCAACAACCAACAACCCTTGATGGGTATTTTCCATCTTCTCAACCATTGTGCTCAAGATAGTAGCATTTGGGTATGTGTAGGATCATCATGGAAAAATAAGCCCTTAAATGGCGAAAAAATTAGAAAAATCGAGGAGTTAGGCAACTTGGCCATTAAAAATTGAATAAGTTATCATATTATTTCAAAAATATGTAACAATAGAATCTATAGCAAATTGAATGTAGTTTCTAAACTACTAGGTTTGTTTAAAAAAAAAAAAAATCTATTTGGTGAAAATTTGAAATTTCAATGCAGTGGTACTTAAATTTCAGGGAAAAAATAAGTAGGTGTCTATCAGACCAACCTACCCACAATAAAATGATATTTTCTATAAGATTTTAGATATAAGTAGAGGACTCATGTCGATGTGATGCATATTTTTTGTAATTTTTTTTCCAAATTAAATAAATAATTATGAATTTTGATTACAAATTTTAAAAATAAAAACATTATGTCTAACCACCCATACTTGGTCAAAACTTCCTTAAAATTCATTTTTTTTTTTTTAATCCTATAATTATGCAAAGCATAGAATGTGATACATGTCTTAGATTCAAAAAATTTGATATCGTTTTGAAAAGCTATAGATGTTTTCATTGACCTATCAATCAAGACTTTAGTTGTAATTCAAATAGAAAATAAATGTAATTATTTATTAAATTCAAAATAAAGAATAATTTATATTGGTGGAAAATTTGAGAATATCATTTAAAAACTCTTTTTGTTTTCATCAATTTTAGATAAAAAAAAGTGCATTCCAACCTGGAAGCCAGCAAAAACCCATAATATTGCCACTTTTGGCCATCATGATCCTGCACATACCATTTTGTTTCACAACTTTGTGGTTATGCTCCATGATATTTTTCATAGTATCCCTAATTTTTCCAATTTCTCTTTCCAAATGCTTAACCTTATTCTCGTTATCCTTCTTCATCTTTTCCATGAGCTCAATAGTTCTTTGAAGGCGCTTGGCCATCGACCTCATCTCTTCCACAGTCGATGAAACCCCAGTAGTTCTTTGGGAACCTCCTTTAGCTTCCATCTCTTCCAGCTTGCTAGTGAGAGCCCTATTTTTTAAGTTGAGGTCCTTTAGTCTCAAGAACCCACTTCATGATCCTAAAGTAGTCAAAACCCCATTTCTAGCAATAACTAAAATATCATCAGGAAATTCCTGGTCCAGCTTGAAGTAGTGGTCTTCAGGGTTGAGATATCTAGGGAGTCTAGGTCTATTCTCTCTATCATTGGTAGGGTATGAGGTATAGGAATCCTTAGTGGCTTTAGGGGCATTATAGTTATCCTCCAGAGAATCCTTAGAATAAGAAACCAATTTTTTCATAGGGGGGTCCTTTTTTTTCTCTTTCTGAGAAGAGCCAATGGGGGTTTTCACAATGCATTCTTTTTTAATCAAGGGCTTTCTCAGAAGGGTTTTCTTACTTGACTTTTTGGGGAAGGGAGGGTCTTCCTCTTTCCAATCAGAGTCTGAATCATCTTTTTCCTTGGTCTTGCTATCAATATCATATCCTTCTGAGGTCGAAGCCATAATAGGGTTTGACAAGGCCAACATGTTTTTAAAATGCTCATGAATAAGCTGAAGAAGGCCAGTATGCAGGACTAGATTATTCTTAGGACTCTTTTTATGTTCTTCAATACTATTATTCAAGGATCAGAACAGGTAGGGAGGGAAGGAAACCCTTACCTTATGTCAAAAATGATTGAGGAAGGAAAAATGGTACCTGTAGACTCTGGTAAATCTGTCATCTAGTGTAATGTATTCCATTAGAATTCTGAGCATCTCCCTCCAAATCTTCTTAATTGTCCTAGCATCAAAATAACTATTAGAAATTTTGACCAACTCCCCCCTTTCCTTATTAGTTTTTCAAAAAAATTATGTCACGAAAGAACTTAACTCCCTCAGTCAAGAGACCAATGATTTGCCCAATAAGGTTCTTGTCCACATTAACCTTTCTCCCTGAGAGAATAATTTCACCATTCCTCCAGTGTTTAACAAAATACTCAGTAACTTTTGGGTCTAGACCATGAAGCTTCTCAATGAATGGCTACAACCTACCCCACTTGATTTTCCTCCAAACCTTCAGATTTATCTTATGCATCTCACAGCTAGTCAGCTCCACCCTCTTTCTACTTCCCCCCATTGTCGCATTAACCTTACTTTTGTTGCTAGCAAAGCAAATAACTAGAACTGAGAGCAAACAGCTAAACCAAAGCACCCACAAAACATGCCAGTACTTACAACCTGTAGAGTTAATAAGGGTGGCACCATCAAATTGAATGATGTTGCAGTACTTGGCTTTATTCTCCTTACTCATCAAAAAATGTGGCGACTTTCCCATGAGTGATATCATATTCTATTAAGGCTCTGATGTCAGCTCCCAGTTCATTATAATTCTGCCACATCTGTTGCCCTTTTTGTTTGGCACCCTCATTAGAAAACTAGTTGGTGATGCTATTTGCTTCCCTAAAGACATGTGATATTATAACCTTATCAAATTTGGATAAGAGAGACATAACTTCTTTGATCCAACATTTAATGGTGCATGATAGGGGGGACTTGCCAATGAGACACTCAATAATATTTTTAGAGTCACCCTCAATCCATATATTTTTAAATTTCATTCTATTAGCAAGGTCAATAACCTGAAAAGCTACAATGGCTTCAACTAAGTGGTTTGACTATGTGCCTAAGGAGATTGCCACCGCCACAACAAACTTGACATTATAGTCTCTTATCACTCCCCCACTTCCAGCCAACCCTAGATTTCTCTTGGCCACCCCATTGAAATTAGCTTTTATCCAACCCCTAGGAGGATGACTCCAATTAATACCTTCATGGTTCTTTTTCACTAGTTTTGAGGCCTTTGAAACATCACTTTTGATGTTCCAATCTTTAGCCATCTTGAGATCATAGCTAGAACAGACCACTACCTCCATCTTATTCTCATGATGAGGGATATTATTGAAATTTTCCAAAATTAGCCTGTAATTTTTCTCATACACAATATTCTCCAGAGTTCCATTTTCCCTGAAGATTCTATTATTTCATTCCTTCCACACACCCCAAGCTATATAAGGGAAAGTAAAAGGCAATAATCTATGAATAGAAGGGTTCAATGAAGGGGAATTCCACTGAATAAAAAGGTCTTCGATGGAGCTAGGAAACACCCACGAGATGTTCCAAAGAGACAAAAATATTCCCCAGATAGAAGTCACATACAGACAGTGAAGGAATAGTAGTTAGTAGTTTATGCTTCTCCCTTACACAGGTAACATCAGTTAGGGATCTAGAAGCCACACTTACAGAGATTATCAGCCATGAGCACTTTATTCTAAAGAAGGATCCAAAAAAATATATTAACTTTAGGATTCAGATGTTTAATCCAAGCTTTAGCCCAAAAGGGAGATAGAGCATGAGAAAGGGACAACAAAGAGATAGCCAAAGAAATCGAGTAGTTTCTTGAAGGGTTAGCCATCCAAACTAAAAGATCATGTTGGTGGCTCGACCCCATCCTAACAACCATCAAAGAGGATTGAATTAGAGCAAGATCCAAGCTAATCTAGCTTAGATTAACCCAACCCCCATTTCTCTAGTAGTCCTTAACATGAATCCCATAAGTTGCTTTGCAGGTATCAACTCACCTATTAAAATTTTCATCTAAAATTAGTGGCTCCTTCAATAACCATCTATATTCCTAGAACCGGCTTGATTTCCACTTCTTATGCTCCACCCAACTCCCAAATCCATAATATTTCTCCCTCTAATCATATCATTCGAGAAAGTCGATCCACGAGGTAGATTTGGAGAATCAAGCAAAGTTTCGAGAGATCCAATATTTGCCATATATTTTCTCTTTAAGGTATTGTTCCATTCTCCATTTGACAAAAAGATTCTCCAGATTTTCTTAGCAAGGAGAGTCTTGTTCATCATTCTAATCTTTCTAAGACCCAAACCTCCCAACTTTTTAGGCCTACAAACAGAGTCCCAACCAATAAGAGACATTCTTTTTCTTTCTTCAACTCCCGACCAAAGAAAGTGTTTTTGGATTTTTTCAATAGCATCTGCATATTTGGAAGAGATTTTAAAAAGACTTAAGGCATATATTGGAAGATTTTGAAGAGTAGCTTTGAGAAGCTGGATTTTACCTGCTTGACTGAGAAGAGCTCCTTTCCATCCAGTGAGATTTTTGTTGAACCTATCAACCAAAGAGTTCCAAAAGGAATCAGGAGGCTTGAGGATCAAAGGCAAACCAAGATAAATGGAAGGTAAAAAATCCACTCTGCATCCAAGAATTCTGGCAATATTATTCTATCTAGGCTCCAGAGTGATAAACAAGAATAGAAATCTTTTCTGTCTATTAACCATCTGACCAAAAGCCCTCTCATACTCATCCAATAATTTTTTAAGATTCCTAGCTTCAGCCACTATGGATCTCCCCATCAAAATGGTATCATCTAAAAATTGTTGGTGGGAGTAGATCAAATTACTTGACGAAGGCCTTAGTGCCACTAAAGATCCCTTATCAACCAATCTTTTCAAGTTTCTACCCAGAAATTCTACCTTAATAGTAAATAAAATAGGGGAAATGGGATCACCCTGTCTTAAACCTCTCAAATTCTTGAAGAAAAGTGAAGGAGACCCATTCACTAGGATAGATATGGAAGCAGTAGAAATGAGTTGACCAACCATCTGAAGGACTCTATTGCTGAAGCCAAACACCATCATGATTTTGAGTAAAAATTCCCAGTCAACTTGATCATAGGCTTTCGAAATGTCCAATTTTAGGAGAAAACATTTAGTTTTAGATTCCATCAGGGAATAAACATTTTCATGGACTGTAGTAATAAAGCTGAGGATCTTCCTTCTAAGAATGAAGCCATTCTACTGAGGAGAAATTGGGGAAGGCAGAATAATCAAAAGCCTTGAAATCAGAACCTTAGAGATAATTTTATAGAAGGAATTGCAAAGGCTTATTAGCTTGGAAGCTTCAAATTCTGAAGCTCTTGGTCACTTGGGTATTAAACCCAAGAAGGTAGCATTTAATTCCTTAAGGAGGATCCTTGACCCAAAGAACTCTTTAACTACATTCATCACATCCTCTTCCACAATCTCCTAGAACCATTGAAAGAAGAACATAGGAAACCCATCGAGTCCCAAAGCCTTATTCCCTTCAAAAGAAAAGACAACTTTGTTAATTTCTCCTCTGGATGGGATAGTTGAAATAATATTGTTATCTTCATCCTTAACAATTTTTGGGATTGCCTCTGAAAGATAATCTTGCATTTCATGATTGACTCCATCACTCGCTAAAAGGAGATTACTGAAGAAAAGGACAGCTTGTCTTCTGATGTCTTCATCCTTCTCAAAACAGCTTCCATTATGTTCAAAGTGAGTAATTCTATTTACAGCCATGTGTTTCAAAGAAGACATGTTGAAATATCTAGTATTTATATCTCTAGTTGAAAGCTATAGAGCCCTAGATCTCTATCTCCAAAATTCCTCCTCTTTTGCTATTATATCATGCATCTTTGCTAGCAGCTCATTTTCTTTCAACCTATTGTCAGCAATGTATCCCTCCAGATAGATTTTTTCTTGTATCTCCTTTAGTTCAAGTTGTAATTCAGACTTGACACCAAAGATATTACCAAAATTTTCTTTATTCCATCTTCTGATCTTGTTTTTGATTTCCCTGAGTTTCTTCACAACCCTGAACATAGTTCTCCCAGGGACCGAGATATTCCATCATTTCCTCACCTCCTCAAGAAGTTGAGGATGGGAAAACCACATACATTAAAATATAAAGGGGAAATTTCTCTTAGTCATTATAGGATCCTCCAAAAAACTAATTAGAAAGTGATCAAAGCCAACCCTAGAGAGAGATTTTAAGGAAAAACAATAATTTAAAAACCAATGATCAGAAATTAATGTTCTGTCTAATCTAACTTGGATCAAATCCTTACCAATTCTTTGATTCAACCAAGTAAAGGAGACTCCTTGCAGTTCCAGATCAATCAATGCCTATTTATTAATGAAGTCCATAAGGTCCATTCTACTTTCCAGATTCACTTGGAATCCTCCAAACTCCTCATTTTCCTAAAGAGGGGTATTAGAGTCACCCATAAGAACCCTGGATTGATTAATGAATTTCCTATGGAAGGCATCCAACTCTTGCCAAAATGTCTTTCTGGCCCCTTTCCCATTTGGGGCATAGATATTAGACTGAATCCAACAAAAAATATCTCTGATATGGGTAAATCTCGTAGCCACATGATTTGAGCTCTCAAACAGTAGTTCACCTTTAATAAAATTCAAATTCCAAAAGGTAACAATTCCCCCTGAAGTACCTTCTTAACTATTACCATGCACCCCACAAAACTTAAACATTTTAATCTTTTCCACTTTTTCTTTAGCCATTTTGGATTCCTAGACAAGTAAAATATTAGGTTTATGATCCCTAACAAAATTGTGCAGCACATCCTACTTATGGAGTCTATTCAACCCCCTTATATTCCATGACATAATCTTCATATCTTACCAGGGGATTGGAATTTACAAATCTTTGGAATGGTCTTCTGAACATCATCCACTATGTCCTGAAAGCTTCCTTACTCCCTATGCCATCTTGAAGATCTTCTTCCTTGAGTACTCTTTGTGGTTCCATAATCTACCTTAGCTCTAGTTCTTGTAGAAACTCCAACCGGTGTATTCTGCTATTTTTTCTTCTTCTTCTTTTTCCTGGTATGAGAGTTGATATCATCTCTATCAGTATCTTCTTAACTATCCATCTCTTTTCCTGACTCCCAATCCTTATTTGAAAGCTCCCTTTGATCCAGGGGGAGGGTGTCCATCAAACTATTACTATACTAGGGCATATTCTCAATCGAGTTCTCCTGAGTCTGACTCAAGTCCCCAAAGGTATCCTTAATAATTTCCTGAGAATTAACTAATTCCAGATCCTAAATAGATGTTAGGCTAGAAGGGACACTTCCTCCAAAAGCTGAGGATAAGAAGGGAACCCCGATATCCAACGTCAGACCCTGGCTAGGAATATCTTCTAGACCAAACTCTCCAACCTCCTTCCCATCCGACTCATTCTCTGGATTATTATGTGGAGATTCCTAAATCTCCAAACCAATCTTGCTATCTTCTAGGTCAATCTCTCCATCTACCTTCCCACCAAATTTGATCTTTGGCTCATTGATTTAAGGCTCCTGAATCTCCAAATCAACATGAATCCCCACTTCATCTTTATTCTCAGGGGCTTTCAGAAGAGCTTCAGACTTCTTACTCTCAATCCCTCCACTAAGTTTTTCTTTGGTATCATTTCCATCCCCTTCAGGGTTCTTTTTATAGATAGTCTTCGGTTTGGGTTGGGGTTTCTCTTTTTCCTTGCTGGCATAAAGTGGGCATTTCTTTGCCTAGTGCCCTATTTTTCTACACTTAAAGAAAGAAAAAGGGATCATCTCAAACTCAATAGCTCGAGTCCAAGTTCCCAACTTTGATTGTAATTCAATAGAAGATGGGAGGTCAGTATTCTGGGATACACCCATGTAGATTCTAGCAAACACTGGCCTTTTCCTAGCTGTTGTCATCAGATCTATTGAAAAAAGCTCACCAAAAGAGTTACTCATGCTATTGAAGACATCCTCATTCTAGTATTCCAATGGAAGACCAGGAAGTCTAACCCAGACTGGAACATTCTCAAAAAAAGAATCTGAAAGATCTAGATTGGAGGTCCATTTCTTGAGAGCCAAGGAAGATTTACCTATTACCCAAGGACCACCACTCCTCACTGCCAAAATATCCTCCTTGCAGGTAAGCTCAAAAGAAAAGTAGCCTTTAGGAAGATCTAAAATCGTAACTTTTCCATTGGTTCTCCACTTGTTTTTAACAAAATCCCTAACAATTTCAATATTTGGTCTAGGGCCCATAAACTTTCCTACCAGCACTCTGTCCATTAGAGAAATATTATGATCATTGATTGAATTAGGGATAGAAATGGAAAACTTACCTCTTGCTAGATCAAAAATGTTGCAAACTAGGGGGAACATATATTTACCATTAGATTTAACTCCAAACAGAGAAGACCATGGTTTTAGTTTAGCACCTTCCCCACCAGCGGTCCCCACCATATTTTTTGTTTTTTCAACCTCCTGTCCTTTAGTACTCTCAACAAGGTTAATAGGTGGGACAACCTTCCCCCTCAGGTCAACCTAAATTTTTTTCCTAGGGCCATTCTCTTCTGACTCCTCCTTACCTTGCTTACCACTCATAACTTGTGCCAATTCCACCTGTGAATCCCCACAGCCTGGTCCTCCTGTTGGCAAAGACATTGTAGATGAATTTTTGTGTTTTCATTGATGGAAACTTGAGTTAGTTTTGGGATCCACAATTTTCTATATACTCATATCAAAAGATAGTATTTAGGATAGTGTTCTCACCAAAACATGAAATGAAGAACATAACACTTTATCTATCTTGTGATCTATATGTCTATCAATCATCTTTTTGGGTTGTGGATCAAACAGAGGGTTTGTCATGGTGTCTGCTATGGTATCTAAAAATCCTTATGGCTCATATCATTCCAAGAAATTGTTTGAAGATCTGGTTGGTCAGTTTTTTTGTTCATTAGCCTTCGAAAGCCAACATAGTTTGTGTAATGTGTTGTGAATGTACAAGGTATATTGGCATAATCATTTTTGTATTCAAGGATTTTTTTTTGGTCTAAGCTAAGTGTAAGCTGACTTGCTTGGGTGTGCATCTTGAATTAATATTGTTTAGATCCGACTTGTGGAGGATATTTTTATTTTTGTAAAGCCAACCTAAAATAATAGTAAATACTTGTTGCAGATATATAAGGAGAGTTTTGTAAGCAAGAAAAATATAGATATGTATGTGTGTGCCTGCATGTTGCCCGAAAAAGTGTGAGTGAATGATATCATGCACAATTTCACTTGTACATTATAGATTGTAAGAAGTGAACTAGAGTAGAAGTGCAGAGCAGGAGTTTAATTTCTGTCAGAAGGGAATAATATTGAAATTAGCTTCATCAAAATTGTAATCTAGCTTTTGAAGAAGCTACTCAGTCAATTCATCTTTTGGATCTAATCCAAATTTTATATAATGTAGTGAGCCTTCACATTTTGAGTAGTGAGCTCTAGAAAATGAGCCTAAATTCTTGTGCATTCCCTTATTGTATATTTTCTTTTGAGTATACTCATATAATAGAGTGGATTGGCCATCCATCGTGGTTTTTCCCTTAACAAGGTTTCCACGTAAAAATTATTGTGTTATGGTGTTGTGGTTGTTTATTTTCTAATCATGCATGTTTTCTTTTGAATGAATTCTTTAAGTGGATTAAAGATCAAAGTAAATTTAATGTTTGCACAACACTAATTCACCCCCTCTCATCGTAGCTTGTTTCCAACAATTAGTATCAGAGCTAGTTCCTGTAGAGAATTTTGACAACTTGGGGAGATCTTGGAGATGGATACAAGCAGTCTTCAACAACTTGTGGTGGCTTTAGATGATCTTGATCAAACCAAATTTGAGAACTGAGATCTACAAGAAAGCCTTGCTAGTGCAGAAAAAATAATTGAGTCCCTAAAAGAAAAGATAAATGAATCAACGGAGAGAAGCAAAGAGTTATGTGACCAGATCATGAAAAGCAAGAGCATGGGAGATGAATAGTTGAATGTTTCTCTAAAGGAGAGAACATAAGAGTGTGACAAGATATCCAGAGAGAGTATTCCCCTGAAGCGTGAAATGGAATCTATCATTGTGAGAATTACCAAAGAAATTGAAGATAGAAAGAAGAATGAGGAAAAGATGGCACAATCTTTGAAAGAAAATTTTGAACAGTGTAGCTGACTAGATGATGAATTGGAGCAATCTAAGAATCATGAAGAAGTGTTTAAAAACAATTTGATGAGCTTAGAGAACAACTTGCTATTGCAAATGAGTATAAAGAAAAATTCAAGGCCAACTATGCTAAGCTTGATGAACTGATCAAAGGTCAGAGGACTAATGGTGAAAAAAGAGGTCTTGGCTATGAAGAAGGAGAAAGTTCAAGATCCAGACAAAGGAATTATGAACATAAGAATCTTGAACAAAGAAGATTCATACATGGAAATCAGATGAGTGGAGCCAGAAGAAATCTGATAAGACAACAAAATGCTCAAAGATTTGATGGATATTGCTTTTCATGTAACAAATTCAGTCATATGGGTTCTTAGTACAGAAGGAGGATGAATCCAAATAGATCATCATTTTTAGGTTAGTTCTTTAATTTTCATAAGTTTTGTCACAAGTCAAGCGAGTGTAGAGTTGTGATGAACAAATTTTAGAAAGAAGTTAGATGCTACACATGCAACAAACCTAGACATACTGCCAAACAATGCAGATCGAGACATAATCAGTGGAATGGATGGTCAAGATAGAATCAGTGGAATGGATGGTCAAGACAATATTAGTGGAATGGATGGTCTGGAGAGAAAAGCATAGTGTGTTACAACTGTAATAAATTTGGTCAAACTGCTTGTTTGTACTGGAACATAAGATGTCCGGTAAGATAGAACATGCAGATAAATGCTAAAGGAAAACGGAAAATCATTACTGATGAGATCAAAAGAGAAATGTAGAAGAACTAGATTAAGAAAGGTCCATCCACTGAAATAAATACACCAGCACCTGAATCTACTGCTGGAAACTCATCTAGGAACTAGACTCTGGCCTCTGGCCCAGGGAGAGTAGTAAAGGAAAATCTTCAAAACCCCCATTGGTAACCGACACTAGATTGTAGATAAGCTTGGTAGGTATGTTGATGTTGTACAAATGTTTTGTGATTGTCTAGATGTTGTGTTATGCAGGCTATGAGGAATGAAGAAGGATTGTGTCTCTCTATACACAAGGAACAAAATAACCAGATGTGCTAGGGCAAAGACATTTAATGCGGTAAAAAGGTTAGTTGTGCATGAGATAAAAGTAACCTTTTTTCACTCATTCATCACTTTGCATTCTAAAGAAAAAGAAAGTTGGAGCACTCTGAGGTGATCAAAGGAGATTTGTGGCAAGATTATTGTAGAATTCTTGAAGTCAAGAAAATTTGGAGCACATTCTTTGGTCCGACAAAAAGGTATTTTTTGATAAATCCTAAAAATCCTATGAATTCATTGAAATGGTGACACCATTTGTTGTAGAAGTAAAGGATAGGCCCCGACCTAAATTTAAATGGCATCCATATAAGTCAAAGGAAACCGAACCCTTAGGTGCATTTTCTTCAATACCGTATGAAGTTTTGTATATAGAAGATGTTAGGGCTTATGTGCATACCATCATTGAAGATCTTGGAAGCTCTCAATTGTTGAATCTGTATTCAAATAACATAATACAAGAAGATCTCACTGTCAAACTTGAATACAAAACCCTAGAAGAAAAGAAGTTCACGCAATTCAAAAAATTTCCAATATTCAAAGAAAATGAATGGGTTAGATATGTGCTAATTTGTGTCCATGATGAATTCATGTGGCTAGATAACCTTTCAAGATCACAAAAGAAGCTATTTAGGCAGTGATAGGATTGAATGCTTCTGACAAACTTCCAATCTTGAAATCCATGAAGAATGATATAGTCACTAAGGCAACAGGTTCTCAATGGGATAGGAGAGTTATGACAATTGTAGAAATTACTAAAACATATGTAAAATTTTCCTCTGTGGTGATTGGATACAAAATCTACCACTCGAGCTAGAATAACTCTGTATTTGGTACAACCATTTACACTGCATATGAAATGAAGCACAATGCAGAATATGACCTCTATGAATTGCTTAGAAGCCAATTACTGGTGAATCTGATGAAGATAAAGAAAGACAGAAAGAATTCCTCCAAGTACAAAAAGATGTTGGTATGTTTGTTCTACTTTTTGAAATAATTTATGGGAATTGGTAATGTGCATTAGAAAAGTAATGAACCAGTAGCTATCCAATAAGAAATATGGTGTTTGGTCTCGGTGATTGACAAGCTCGAAATGCCATACTCTGGGGTTATTTCAAATTCTTTTAGTAAAGGAGGGAAGCTAGGGAAAGGATCCCCACTTTAGTTGTGGAACAGTACAAGGATACCATATGATTCATGGTAGACATAGACCAATGCTATATGGAAGCAACCAAACCAAGATCAATCTGGATAATGCCAATGGGCTATGAAGTAGATGAAATAATTTTGAAGTCATACATAGACCATTTGCTTCAATCACCTCTTGA
The DNA here is from genome assembly GCA_007258455.2 of Sequoia sempervirens. Classification (NCBI taxonomy): domain Eukaryota; kingdom Viridiplantae; phylum Streptophyta; class Pinopsida; order Cupressales; family Cupressaceae; genus Sequoia; species Sequoia sempervirens. Next base: position 71,050,487 of record VDFB02179234.1, read on the forward strand.
TCAGAATGATGAAAGATTCGATACCTATGCTGAGAAAATTATGCAAGAATCATTCCCAGGACACGAAAATATTCAAGTCTACACAAAGAGAGTGAAAAAGGAGGAGGCCCACAAACTTTTGTAGAGAAAATGGCAATACCGGTGCATAAGCTAAAGGAAGCAAGGAGAAAAAGGGAGGAAGTTGAAGAGAAGAAGGAAAAATCAGAACCTATCAGATAGGAAATTCCTCACACCTAATCCACCAGGAGTGTCTCTTCATCCCAACCGGTTCAAACCAAAGCTTCCAAGAAGAGAAAGAAAAACAAAATCACAAGGTCTTATAGAGTTGTATTTGAAGAATAAGAAGAAAAAGAGTCAGACGAAGTGATAAGAGATGTAAAATCTATCAGACCCCCATCTATTGAGCTGGATAAAAGTAAAGCCTCCAGGAAATTAGAAAAAAAAAAAAGAGGCTAAAACTGATGAGCAGGTAATGACATTGGATGAAGTGGTAAACGTGACCATTAATGATGGTGATATTAAACCTCTATGTAAGTTTAATAAAAAAATTGATGAGATGGGATAGAGAATTCTAGAAGATGCAACAATAAAGCATTTAAATATATTTAATAAATTTCTTGTTGAGATTGCATTTGGTTTCCCAAAGAAGTACAATTTTCTGGAGTCTAGGAGAGATGCTGCTAGATTAGAAGAAGGAAATATGAAAAAAATAGTTCTTGTTGATTTGTGTACTGAAATTTCCTTAGAAGAAATGGATTCCTTGCTTACAGAAGTCAAAAATGAATTCAAAAGTAGGTCTAGGGTGAATAGGTTAATGATTAGAGAAACAAATGTTGTGGTAAAGGAAACAAAGAAAATTCTTGAGGATTTTTGTCAAGGAACAAAGGTCTTATGAGAAATGAACACTAAAAATGTTTCAAAGAATGTGGAAGCAAATGTGGAAGAATATCTTATTGATGAAGAAAATGTGAATGTATCTAAGGATACTCCACCCATCTCAGATAAGGAAAATATTGAAGCAAATATGGATACTAAGGTTCCCAAGGTAGCATTATGCGAAGAAAATAGAACCAGTTGAAAAAAGTGGAGGGAAAGGTTGAGACAACTTCAAAAGTATCAAAAGGATCACGAGGAAGGAAAAGGTTTACTTGAAAACTGAAGTAAAGAGAAGGTATCTGGCAGGATCATCATGGAAAAACAAGCCCTTAAATTGCTTAAAAAATTAGAAAAATAGAGTAAAACTTGAAGGCATAAATTTGAATGGGGTTATCTATATTATTTCAAAAATATGAAATAATAGAGATTTGTAACTTTAAGTTGAATGTAGTTTCTAAACTAATGAGTTTTTTAAATAAATCTATTTGGTGAAAATTTTGAAATTTCAATGCGATTACTACTTAAATTTGAGGGAAAACTAAGAATTAATGCGTCTAACCACCCTAGCCATAATAAGAATGATAATATCTTTTTATAAGATTTTAGAAATAGAAGTAGAGAACTCGTAATGGCTCAGGATGTAGGTATATTTTTAATTTTTTAAGGTAAAATAATTAATTATGAATTTTTATTACAAATTTTGAAAAAATATAAAATGCATTATGTCGAATACCTTAACTTGTTCAAAATTTCATGAGGGAAATTCAATTTTTGTTTTTGTCTATAGAGATACAAGAAGCATAGAATGTGATGCATGTTTTGGATTCAAAATGTGATCTTTGTTACAAGCTATAGATTTTTCAATCAACTTGTAATTCAGGACTTTTGTTGTAATTTGATCAATGAATAATATTATTTATTAAATTTAAGGTAAGCATAATTTATATTGGTGGAAAGCTACAGAATCTCCTTTAAAACCTTTTCATTTCATCGTTTGGGTTAAAAGTTGTCGACCACATACCCTACAATGCAATTATATAGCCACACTTTGGCCCATCATGATCCTACATACCCAAAAGAGAGATGTTGCCAGGTGGTGAAGAGATCTTTGAAAAAGAAGAGTATTAACTCATGTTGAATTGGATAAAAACTCAATCAATCTATCCACCTTGTCACCCATCCAAATGATGAAAGTGGCTAAAATTTCTCAGGCCAAAGCTAGTGAGAGAATTATGTAATCTCACAAGGATAGTGAATTGCTAAATCTTGCATCCAAAGTTCTACAAAAGTTGATGCCTACTCATCACTTGGAATCATCTGACTCCTCCTCTGGTAAATTGAAAAGGTTGATAAATTCTGTAAATACGCATTTTGAATCCTTTGATAAATCAACATTAATTAAAGTGAAAATAGAGTTTAGGGAAGGGAGATTTGGCAGTTTGAAAGAATTGATTGCTAGAGAAAAGGCTTTGATTGCATAAATGATGCTCTCAAATCTTTCTTTGAAGGAGAAAAAGTGTACAAGTCTTGTTTGGTTTTGTCAAAGTTCACGAAGCAAATGACAAGAAAGTGAAGGATATTGAAAATCAGTTGGCCTACAATCTTAGAGGCTATTGATCCATTAAGTGGTCAAGTTTGTAAGCATGAGAAGCAAGTGATGTCTTTGCTTGAATAGATAAAAACCTTGAAACTGGAGAATGAAAAGATTATTGGGAGAGTGTGTGAACTCAGGGGTCAGATCAATCTAAAGATTGAAGTGTTTGGAAATATCTTAAAGGAGGCAAAAGATGCTATTGTTACCCCCATCCACTGAATCTAGAAGCTGCAGAAGCTCTATCCTATTTTGAGTGGTCACATTACCATTCTGATGAGCTACAAAGATCTATGGAGCTCAAACTTAGAAGTGTTGAAGAAGGACTTTGTAGATATCTTCAAATTTTTGTGAGTCTTGGTATAGGTATGTACAATTTTGACATTTTGAAAATTTTCCATTGATGTCAAAGGGGGAGAAGTGTATAGTCAAAAATGTTATGTCACTCCAAGGGGAAGAAAGATGTGTTGGTTAAATTTCATAGGGGGAGTTTCATTTTTGCAGTTTTGAAGTGCAGTGTATTTCTCTGTTGGTTTAACACTTAGTCATTTTTCACTAAGTGTTGCCATCAATGCCAAAGGGGGAGATTCTTGGCAAGAGACACTGAGATGAATTTTTGGTTGTCATTGATGGCAACTTGAGTTAGTTTTGGGATCTGTAGTTTGTTATATACTTGTACTAACAAATAATATTTAGGATAGTGTTCTCACCAAAATAGTAAATGAAGAACATAACACTTTATCTATCTTGTGATCTGTATGTCTATCAATCATATTTTTGGGTTGTGGATGAAATTGAAGGTTTTTCATGGTGTCTACTATGGTATCTAAAAATCCTTATGGCTCATACCATTCCGAGAAATTGTTTGAAGATCTCGTTGGTCAAATTTTCTGTTCATTAGCCTTTGAAAGCCGACATAGTTTGTGTAACATTTTGCGGATGTACAAGGTATACTAGCATAATCATTTTTGTATTCAAGGATTTTTGTTTTGGTCCAAGCTAAGTGTAAGCTGACTTGCTTGGGTGCGCATCATGAATTCATCTTGTTTTGAACTGACTTGAGGATATTTTTATTCTTGTAAAGACGACCTGAAATAATAGTAAATACTTGTTGCAGATATATAAGGAGAGTTTTGTAAGAAAGAAAAATATAGATATGTATGTGTGTACCTACATGCTACCAGAAAAAGTGCGAGTGAGCGATATCATGCATAGTTTCACTTGTGCATTATAGATTGTGAGAAGTGAACCAGAGTAGAAGTGCAGATCAGGAGTGCAGTTTATGTCAGAAGGGAAAACTATTGAAATTGAGCTTCATCGGAATTGTAATCTAGCTTTTGAAGAAGCTACTCATTCAGTTCATCTTTTGGATCTAATCCAATTTTTTTGTAAGGTAATGAGCCTTCACATTTTGATCAGCGAGATCTAGTTAGTGAGCCTAAATGCTTGTGCATTCCCTTATTGTATATTTTCTTTTGAGTATACTCATATAATATTGTGGATTGGCCATCCAGCATGTTTTTTCCCTCAACAAGGTTTCCACGCAAAAATTATTGTGTTATGGTGTTGTGGTTGTTTATTTTCTGATCATCCATGTTTTCTTTTGAATGAATGCTTAAAGTGGATTAAAGATCAAAGTAGTTAATTTATTTTTTGCACAACATTGATTCACCCCCTCCCTCTCAGTGTAGCTTGTTTCCAACACCTCCACAGCCTACACCATTGCTCGAAGATTCAAAATACTACTTTTCCCACCCATTCTCCTGCTTCTCTCACCCGTCCATTGCATATCTAAATTGTGCATGTGACTGCTAGTTACTGTTATATATTAATGATTATTTAATATTCTTTAAATACTAATATACTAGCAGTTGCATGTAGTGACATGCAATGATGAGTTGATAGGCGAAGGGAAGAAAACATGGGTGGAATGAAATCTGAGAGAGAGGAGAGGGTGATTGGATATATACACATAGAAAATGATAGTATATATTGTAAGTTTTAGTTGGAACATTGATTTTGTGTTGTTATATGTTATTACCATTATGTATAGATATATATGTATACTAATGTCAAGCATAATAGAATTATCTAAAAGCTTATAATATTGTTGATTTGCAATAGGACATAAAATTATCAAATAAGTATATTTTCATAAGTGATGGACAACCATAAAAATAAATAGATAATTGCATCCATTTGATTCTGTTGATGTTAATTTTGAAATACAAATTTCCATTTTGTTTGGGAATTTGACTTTCCATGCGATCAGAATACATCTCAAAAGATTATATGTAAAATTTTTGAACACAAGATTTAAAAATATAGACTTTTGTGTCAATGTAATCAATGTTCAAAGAAATCCGTAATATTCCGCTCACTATACATCCTATGAAACAAATGAATCTAGTCTGAATCTTATGTTAGAAACATAGAAATCTGCACATAGAAAATATAAAAGGAAACAAAAAAAATGAGGCCTATTCTCCACCCTACCATATTGGGTCATGGAGCCTCATGGGCTCTCACCAAACCCCTAAGCAAGAACATACATCATCCACCACTCTGATCAATGGTGAAATGAATATTCCTTATTACACTTAATATAGAGTCTATGAGGATCTAATTGTTTATTTGACGATTGTGACTAATTTTGTAACCACTATGATTATTCTAAAAGATCATTTATAACACATTACTTCATCAAAATCACCATTATGCTTGGAGTATGCTCTGCAAGAATAACAAAAAAATGTGAATTTTAGTGCAGTGATCATTTGTAATTGATAGACAATATGTAAATCAGGAAGAGTTCTATAATTTATAATACATAATGTGCAATGCACCTACAATGGGAGGGATGAAACAAATAAAATATAGACATACCTTATGTACATGGAAAAATGCAGTATGAAGACAAGAAAAGAAGGCTTGATGTCCATCCTACCATATTGGGTCATGGAGAATCATGCACTCTCACCAAACCCTTGAGAAAAAAAATAAATTGTCCACCATTATGATCAATTGTGAAAGCAATGTGGCATCAAATAATCCATGAAGGATTGTTTGGGTTGAGTATGCTCTACAAACATGAAAGTTTAATGTGAAGTTTTGTACAATAAACATGTTCCATTGGTAGACAATAAATAAATCAGAAAATATAGAAGTTGTACAATCTATAACAAATAATATGCAATGTAGTTGTAGGAGAACATAGTAATTAAATTAAATGTAGGCATACCTTGTGCACACAATGGATTGTATTATGAACACAAAAAAGAAGGCCTACTCTGCACCCTGCCATACTGGCTCATGGAGCCTCACGGGCTCTCACTAAACCCTTGAGTAGAAGAATTAATTGTCCACCACTTTGATCAATGGTGAAAGCAAAGCTTTAGCACCTGAGAAAATTCGCTAAGTTCAAATCTATGCTATACATTTTAAATAAATTTCCATGGAGTTGTGAAATAATAAATGCAATAGAAGATATATATCCTTATGTTGTATATAGATAAAATTTAGGTGAAGGCCATAGACCATGCAAATGTGCAATCAAAAAGCTATTTAGTATTTTGGAGATCTCTCCACCTTGTATATAAATAGAATGTAGTTGCAATCTAAAATAGTTTCACTGGGATTTAGCTACACAGAAGGGAAATGTGAACTTTGGTGACAAAAACATGTGTTATTGGTAAGCAATATGTAAGTTATGAAATTTAGACAGTTTTATATAATCTATAAGGAAAATATATGTAATACCACAATTACAGGTCACATATAAAAAATTATAAGGAAGTGAATTTAGAAATGGTGGAGATTCAATATGCATAGTAATGAATAGGGAAAGAGAAGCAATACACTTACCATAAAGAATAGCAACAGTTCATGATGATGGTAATGAACAAAATTGTTGGAGATGATCCTCTTGTTTCATTCATAGTGCACTACAAATGTTGGTATGTATCCTGCAATATCTAGCAAAATAGAAAGGAAAAACCACACATAATGCTAAAAAACCTAGTTCAAGTGAGGAATTTAGTTGCGAGATAGCAAATAGAAAATGGAACACAACAAAATGAGGCCTACTATCCACCCTACCATATTGGGTTTCCACCACTCTGATGAAGGGTCAAATCAATGTTCCTTATTATGCTTAAAATATATTGTCTATCATTCAAACAACTACTTTTTCAGGATGAAAGGAATAATAACACATATACATATCTGCACATAGGGAAAATAAAATAACATGAAAGGCAACAAAAGAAAACTTGTTGTCCACCCTAAAATATTGGGCCATGGAGCATCATAGAAACAAAATGAGGTCTAGTCTTGATCATACCTATAAACCATTGCAATTTTTTCTTTACAAGTAGTTATACAGGAATTGCATGCCTTAGATGCATTTGTAGCGGTCTGTTCCTTAGATATATATAGACAGAGAAAAAATGTGTGGAAATATATCTATGTGGAATTATATATAGACAACAAGTAGACGATGGACAATAAAAGGCCACATGACAACTAAAATGGATAATCACCATTACAATAAACAAGAATGTGAGGACCAAATATTCAGCTTTGAATTATTGATAGTGACTAGACAAAAACACAAATCACTTGTTTTGTGTTGTTTTGAATGGTTGATGGTTGGTAAAGTAATAGAAAAGTATTTGTGATGACACCATTGATCAGAGTGATGGACAATGGATTTTCCTATGTGCAAATATGTATGTATGTCATCATAGGTGCAAATAAATTTGATACATATTGATGCATATGTTTATTCTGTTTGGACATTGTTGCAATGATAAACTATATTTTAACTATTATATGGAACATTGATGCAACCAATGACCATAGTGATGAATAATGCAACATGCAAGTTTAGACAATGTATTTCCCCCTATGTATAGATATGTATGTATGTCATAGTAGATGCAAAGATCATTGATACATACTGATCACTATGTTTACTTTTTGTGACATTATTGGAATGATAAACTATATTTTTAACTATTATATACAAGATTCATGTCTTGAAGAAATGGGAGAAGAATTATCACAACCAACATTTTGTACAACTTTTGCAATCATCACCCCATGATGCAAAGAACAAATAATAAGATTGCTTAAGCTAGAAAAAAATTATCACAAGTGACACTTTTCTTTTGCTTTTACAATGATCATGCCATGAAAAAAACACAAAATAACCTCCAACCACCTTCAAAGAAGCTGGAAAAGACTTGATCGAACTTACACCCTCACATAAGCTTACCCTCCTCACTCATAGCTCTAATAGCAGGTATAGCAACAAAATGGGAGGAAATAATGCCCTATCAAAAATTTCAGAGACATTCACTACGTTTCTTGAGGTTTTAAACATATGTGGGCAGATGTAATTTGGCACATGTTGTGGATTCTGCTCTGCCTATTTTTTCAAAAAGAACTTGACAATCCTTACCGTGATCCAATTACTTCACAAAACAACAGGTACCACATGTTTCAATTGACAAAAGCAATTTCAATAAACGCATGATGTGTTTCTCGAAGAGAAAAAGTACAACTGTCAATTGAAACATATGTACCCATTCTTTTGCTAGATGTCATAGTAATTCTCAATGAATAGAGACAAGGCTACATGATAGCAAGTAGCAATTAATTTCCATGGAGAAGTTTAAGTATAGAAATACAAAAAAAATTAACTGCCCTATGACAAGGATAAACATAGGAAGGAGTATATATGAATGTTCCCTGCATCTGAGCTCACATACATACATATCTACACATAGCGATGAATGTTGGTTGTAACAAGGAAAAGATGGGCAGAAAATTATCTTCGCAAGCTTTCCCATCTAAGTGACTGTTGATACCAATATTGTTTTATTTATGACTTTTTTTTGTGGTGATGATTGCAATTCTCTAGCTTAGGCTAGATTGTTTCATTTATGGCCACCATTTTGTGTGAATGGTTGAAAAGTAGTTAATATCATGTGTTTTGTGTGGGTTCTTTTTATCTTCCTTATTGTTGTAACCAATATTGTTTCATTTATGGTTCGTTTTTTGTTGTGAAGGTTTTTAATCATTTTTCTACTATGAGCTTAAGTTTATAAGTAGGAAACACACATATATAGCCATACATGGACTTGTCAATATAGAAATCACATTGTGAGCAAAGGAAATAAACATGACTTGGCACATGCTGGCATGGAAATATCAATCATTTGCATCTAATTTCACATATCCACACAGCTGCACATAGGAAAGAATGTTGTACATGGGTAACTTATTGGGTAACTTAAAGTTAAGTGGAACAAAACAAAACAAGCCTTTCTCTCCACCCTACCATATTGGGTCATGGAGCCTCATAGGCTCTCACCAAACCCCCTAGCAAGTACATACACTACCCACCACTGTGATGAATGGTGATATCAATGTTTGTTATTAGGCCTAATACAAACCCTATTATTGTAAGTATTCCATTTTGACCAAAAAAATAACAACTATCCTCTTAAAAAATAAACAAAGGGAGGAGTATATGTTGTCTACATCTAATTTGACATACATATGTATCTCCACACATGAAAAGGAAAATGGTACATAGCAAAAGAAGCACATACTTTTTTATGGAAATATATATTGAAGCAACAGATTCCTATCTATGCATCAAACACATGAAATAGATAAAGATGTAGGTGGAAAAAAAATGTACACCAATATATATGTATCCAGAGGTAGATGCAAATATATACATATTGCTCATTCTTTCCCAACATCTTTAAAATAGGGAAGGCTGACAAAATTTTTGACCAAAGTTCACACATATAGCCTATCGGCTAAAAGTTTCCATATAGAGGCAATAGTTGTAAAGCAATAAATATTATTTCATTTATCATTTCCATATAGAGGAAATGGTTACAAAGCAATAAAAGAGACCAATAACAACATTGTTTCATATATGCTTTCCATACACTGCCAATTGGCACAATAATATTTAGAGTTCTAAAAATACCAAAGCAATTGAATAGTTTATGTTACTTTCCATAAGGCATTGTTCATTGTTGTTTTGTATCTTTACCTACTATGAATACTGTGAGCCACCACAATGACGACTATTTTTTGCAAACAAAATACATACATGTGCACACCCAAAGTTGTCAATACATGTAAAAGAAATATAGATAAGTTCAAATGTACATATATGTGTATGTTTCCTGGGCAAAGGAAACAAAAATCACTCGGTACAACTTGTCATGGAAACATTGTTCCATGTACCAGCTCCATATATTGGCGATAGTTGCAATAATACCTTGCATATAAAACTTACCAAAGTAATTGAGTAGTTTATGTTATTTTCATTAAGGCATTGTTCAGTGCTAGGTTGTAGATTGAGTTGCACAACATATGCAACAAAAATTATAGCCAAGAACTATATGATATCAATATCCAACATGACATTATGATTTGACATGGAAAAGTAGCACAGAGAACATTTAAGAAGCAGCAGATGCATATACAAACATACACACTCACACATACAAATAAATCATGGACAAATATATGTACATAGAACTCTATCAAGATATTGTATGCACTTAGAACATTCAAAAAAAGATCAAAACAACATTTTATTAAAAAAAACTCATAGATACCTATAAATATTGAATTGTGCATGCATATATGCATACATATCTATTATAGACACATATATCTACACACACTTGTATCAAAAAGTTGTATGCACTAAGAAATTTAAATTACATGCATATATATTTATGTATATGCATACGTAAATATATACATGCATACAACCATGTCCACAAGTATATATAAGAATAGTTGTAAATACTCATACATTTGTTAAATAGGACTACATAACTATATAATGAAACAACATAAAATAAAATTAGGAACACACACATAAAGCAGAACAAAGCTATAAACAACATAAATAATAGAAAATAAAACAAGCGTATCTTTTTTTTTAAAACATTATAAGTTATACTTCATTTTCTTAATATATAACTAGCTAAACAAACAACAAAGCAATAGCAACAGAAAGGAAAGGTCTTCTGATGTGACAAGCATTGAAAAGAAAGAAAAGGAAACAAATGTCCAGTCAACAAAAACTATAACAAATATCCAAACTCACAATTAGGCATGGTTGTTTTGGAATTCAAGGTAGTATGACAACTATCTCTGGAGACTCTTGTACGACAAGGGAAATAATAAAAAAATTTGATAGCAATAGCTTGCACTCAGCTTCAAAGTTAATTCTTGCTACTTTGAGTACTGTTGTTTTAATCCTTGTTTCTGAATTGTAGGTCTAAGTTTTAATAAGAAAATTGAAGAAAAAATGAGGTGTAGGTGACAACATTGATAACAGACTCAGTAGTCATTGTAGTAGAAGACTCATATTGCAACATATAAAGCTCTTTTGCTGACATCTACAATAAGTTTGTTGCAGCCTCATCAAAAGCAGTAGCCTAAATCTCGCCTGTGTGGTCTTCCATCTTTAGTTGCAATAAATAAAAAAATTCACAATCAATTATTCTTGTCTAGAATTTAGGGTAGAACCATGTATTTTTCTTAGACTCTTCAAACTTTTTCTTGCATTGTCTTCCATTGGCCTGCAAAGGACATGCTGCGTAACAAAATGCATTAGTTTTAATATATTTTACTATCTCCTTGATAGTAGCTTGCAAAGTTTTTGGAAAGCCATGGTAGTGATCCAAGATATATTTAATAGTGACTCTCCCATTTTCCAAAGAAACCTTTCAAGGCACTATCTAGGATGGCTCAATGGTAGGTGGATCAATATGTCCTTGTTGGATCAAAGCTTATGCTTTTGGTATGTCAGGATTTGTATATAGAAGATTCCTTGTGGTTGTGTTCACAACTGTTCTATTGAAATACCCAACACGCACATTTTTAATAGCAAGGATGACAGCCGAACCAAGGGTGTACAACCTTTCTAGCTCATTGCCCTTTGCTTCCCAATTTGATCCTAACAAATTAACATCAATTGAAAAGGATAACAAATCATTAAGTTTAACAGTGTTTGGGACTGATCCTTTCTTTGTATAGTCAATACCATTCCCACATGCACCATAGTCCCAATAATATCAATCAAATTGTTACTGCAATTTGCAATTTCATTTATTGGGATGAATTTAAATAGTGTTTTTGGCACAAAGGCCTCATCGTCACAAAATTTCAACATTGAATTTTGATCCAAAATGTTTCCATCTAGCTGTTTAACTTATTAAATTTCCTATTTACTTGTCTCACTGAGCCCTTTGACACATAATAACTATGACCCACCTCAACCCTATCATAATGTCATTCTGTAATGTCATTAAAGCAAGTGATTCATATTTTTGTTCCCTCACTATCAATAATGTCAAAGTTGAATACCTAGCCCTCATGCCCCTATCTGTTGTAATGGTGCAAATCCCTTTTTGTTATTACCTAGCATTTTATTGTCCATTTGGTTTGGTAAACATTCATCCCTTTAACAAGGCTGATTTTTGTAGGAGCATCATGTTGTCTTGGGGATGTATTAATCTCAAATATTAAGGCTCATTTGGATGGGGAGGGCAATTCACAACCAACTATTTTTTCTTCTTGATCTCTAAAAAAATATCTAGGTTTTCCAATTAGTTGGCTATCAAACATTTTGTCATCTAAGGACAATATCACAATCACCCTGGAAACAAATGAGTAACAAATACTTAAAGAGGCAGTCCCCACAAACAAGAAAGCATAAAAGTACAAGTACAAGTAGTTCAGAACAATATCTAACCTTGACTCCCACAATTTTATGCACAAATATTTTGTCAAACACAAGATGGAACCTATTTTCAATGCCCCTGTAAGAAAAAGATCATTGTATTTTGCAGGAAAAGTCCCTATTTGCATGTGGGTTCCATCAGAATGGACAAGTTTGTACCGGTCAACTGGTCTTTGATTGCCTCCTATTTTTTGGAAAGACATTAGTTGGAGAATCGAAGATGGGACAACATCTCTAGCATCAATAGATTGTATCACATGTGCTGTCAATACTGAATTTACATATGTATCCTAGAATTTAGTTTAACTTAGTGAAGCGAAAGCAATGAGATATTCATGGCTATGACACAAGTCTAGAAGCAAACCACAATATGCACGCATTTGAAAACTATAATGTTTTCCCCTCTAACACATAGGTCACTCCCAAATGGCTCGGTAAACGAAAGGAAAAGAAAAGATAAAGAGTTTGAATATAAATTAATTAGAATATATATCATAACAACTATTAATTCAAATGAAGCATATTCAGAGTTCGCTTTGGTGCACTTGAAAAAGTGTGATCAAATTAATTGTCAGCAACAAAAATAAAATAATAAATAGACTTACAGGACTATTGCTTGAGGATTGTTCGTCAGCCTGGGTAGAGCTAGAAGCCACTGACATTGCTTGGGCTGCTCTTTTAAAAGCTCAGAGCAGCAATGTTGGTGACTGACTACAAGGTCTACGACTTGAAAACACAACACGAGCTCTCAATTTTTTTGCACAGGCATTAAGAATGTGACAACAAAGGATTAATAAAAATAAAGGGTTTAATGATTCATATATTACTTAATATACAATTTATTATTCCAATTTTTTTGTTTCATTTTTTTAATCTCTCAATATTTTTTGAAAAGACATCAATAATAGTAAAGTTTGTGAAGAGTACACATGTACATTGTTTACATCTACTTTGACATACATACATATCTACACACATACAAATTTAATATTGTCTCATATATGGCTTCCATTCTATGGCAATGGTTGCAACACATTAAAATAGTCTGTATTGTTTTCTATAATGTAATGTTAATTGTTGTTCTCTAGCTTTGGCTACATTGTTTCATTTTCAATGCACACTAAAATAGTAAATGTTATAGAGTTTATGTTGTTATCCAAAAGGCATTCTTGACTATCATTGCTAATCATTTTATTTCCCCTATGTGCAGAAATCTACATATGTGATATTAGATGCAAAAAAAATTATTATAGAGCACTAAAAATACACCTTATCATTCCAAGGATGTCCCAACAAAATAAAGATAGGGATCACTATATATCAAAGTTTTTTGCATCCACTATGACATACATACATCCCTACACATAGGGGAAATACATTGTCCATCAATGTGATCAGATGTCTACAAAATTTTGGACAAGGCATTGTTGGTTGTCATTATGTGGCTTTACCAACTATCACAAGTACAAACAAGGAGAGAAAGCTTCTATGAAGGTACAAGTTCAATCATGCATTGTCAAGCTAGCAACAAGTTTTTTTTTTAATTTCTTGCATGTGGTGATAGTTGGAAAAGCATTACAATAGTGTCCACTATGATAATCTATTGCCCATTTTTATGTAGTTGTGGAAGAAAGCAAGGAGAAAAGAGAAAGCAAGTGGAAAGAGGTACACTTGAACCAAGCAAGAAGAGGTGGAATTTGAAAAAACCCTTTATATTTCTAGTTGTTCTTATATATACTTGTGGACATGGTTGTATGCATGTATACATCTACATATACATATACAGAAACATGTATGCATGAAATTAAATTTTCTTAGTGCATACAACATCTTGATACAATTGTGTGTAGACAAATGTGTCTGTAATGCATTTGTATGTGTGTAGACAACCACTAAAGTATGTGTTTCTTTTGTTTCCATCCATTGTTCTTGTCTTGTGTGTAGATATGTATGTGTGTGAAATAAGCTATAAACAACATTCATATAAACATGTCCCCCTGTTTATTGCTTTGCTAGGATACTTGCTATTTTTTTTGTACTCAAAGCCTGGAATTCTTGCAATAGTAGGCTTCATATTAAGCATAATAAGATACTTTTCTTGCCACATCCAATGTGTTGAAAATATCTTTGAAGTTAGGAAAATAGAATAAACTGTTTGATGACCTCAGCTCTCGACTATATTGTTTCATATAGGATTCACAATACAATAGTAAATATTATAGAATTTATGATGTTTTCCATAAGTCATGGAATCCAATTCTACTTTCTTCTTGCTAGAGCACCTTTTCCAAAATCAAATAGTACAGCCTATTCAACATCTTATCAAAAATCAAATAGTACACCCTAACCAAGAGAACAACAATCACCAATGTTTTACAGAGTGAATGGTGTTTACATCTGCTATGACATACAAACATATCTTTGCATAGGGGTTAAACATTTTCCATCACTTTGATTAATAATGCCATTACCTACACTATTGGACTTGTTTTCAAAAGCGGCAAGAGGTGTGTTTGAAGCAAGCAGGTAGAGCTGCAAGTGGAGGTGCATATTGCAAAAACCATTTCTAGAGAATTCCAAAAACAATTAATGTTATTTTCCAGAGGCTACTATTCATTAATATTCTCTAGCTGATGGTATATTGTTTCATTTATGCTCTCCATGCAGCCATGATGGTCAACAATGTGTGTATATGTGTGGGTGGCTTTGTTATTGAGCTGCATATATATGCATTGCATGCGTTGGATCCATATGTAGGAATCTGTTACTTGCAAATATATAAACACAAAAAAGTGTATGTTTGTTTTCTTGTGTTTTATTTCTCTTTTGCTCTGTGCAAATATATATGTATGTGAAATTAGATGTAGGCAACATTGATATATACTACTCACCATGTTTATTGTTTGGGGAATCTCAAATTAAATGCTTATTTTTAGTTATTATTTCTTTTAGCCTCACAAAAGGAGTTTTTAGAATGATAGGCTATAGAGTATGTGTAATAAGGCACATTTATTTTACAATCAATTAGAGTGGTGGATGATGTATGTTCTTTCTTAGTTGTTTGGTGAGAGCCAATGAGGCTTCATGACCCAATATGGTAGGGTGGATTGCAGGCCTCATTTTTTTCTATTTCATTTTATATTTCCTACATGCAGACCTGTGTGTTTTTCACATTTGATGCAAGAAGCATTCATATGTTTTGACTATTGAAACTAATATAGTTTCATTTATGGTTTGTATTGTGGTGCAAAGGTTTTGTATAGGTTTTTCACTCTCAAATTTTGATTGTTGTATGGTTCCCATGTAGTGGCAATGGTTGTAAGTAACACCTCCCATTAAAATTATCAAAAAACATAGCAAATTTCTATGCAATTATCAACAAGGTATTGTTGGGTTTGTTTCTATTGCTTTACCTTCTATCAGAGGTGCAAGTGAGGAGGGAAATATTCTGTGGAAAAGTAAGTGCAATTAGTTGTTGTGGATTGTCTGTGAAGATGGTTGGAGCCTATTTTGTGTTTTTTGCATGGCACAATCATTGAAAAAGGAATGATTTTCTTTTGCAAAGATTGTCGCACATCTTGTTTTACAAGAACATATGTAGGAATTGCATGCCCCCTTTGCATTTGAGGTATCTATTGCGCAAATATATATAGACACCAAAAGTATATATGGGAATGTAATGATATATAGTTTATGTTAATTTCCACAGGGAATTGTTGGTTTGCATGTGGTGCGAATGGTTGCAAGGGAAATGTCGATGAACAATGCCATGTGCAGATTTGGATGTATGTCATAGTAGCTCCAAACAACATTGGTACATATTGAATCATTGTTGGAACAATAAGCAGCATATTGAGTGTTATATCAAACATTGATGCCACCATATATGTAGAACTTCTTCCTTGAATAACTTCTAAGAGATTTTCAACACATTGTACATAGGAAAATGTTTCCTATTATGCTTACTATAAAGCCAAGTATATATGAATGTTTTCTACATCTAATTTTACATACATACAAATGTGCACACAAGAAAAGAAAAATGAAACACTACATTAGATGGAAAAACCTATAGACCAAAAAAAAGTCACAATAACAAACCATGAAAACCAATCATGGATTGTTTTTTTTAATTTTTAAATAAAAAGTGTTTGGCATGCTGATAGATAAGGAAAAAAAAATGGCATCATCATTAATTGTTGCATGGTTTCCATGTATTGGCAATAGTTGTAAGTAACAACTACCTTTAAAATTCTCAGAAAATATAACTAATGTCTAAACAATTTTTGATAAGGCATTGTTGGGTCTCATTCTTTGGGTTCACCTTGTTGTTCAGGATAGTTGTGAATGAGGATGATAAAATTTTGTGTAGGTGAAAGTTCCTTTTGGGTAGGTGCAAGTGCGATCATCAGCTGTAGAATTTATGTGTTGGTGGTTGGAGGCTATTTTGTGTTTTTTGCACAAGGCAATGGTTCTAAAGTAGTAAAAAGGTGTCAATCATGATAATTCTTTGCCCATTCTTTATAGGTGGTGGAGAAAGAAGTGAGCGGTGAGAAAGCAAGTGGGAAGGGGTACATTTGAAGCAAGTGGGAAGAGGTGTGGGAAGAGGTGCATATTGGAAAAACTATTTATTGATTATTTTGAAAACAATTTATGTTATTTTCCAAAGGGAATTATTGATTTTTGTTTTGTAGCCTAGGCTATATTATTTCATTTATGTTTTCCATGTAGTCATGGTGGGTGGGAGGCAATATTCTTTGTTTTTGTGTTGGTTTCTTACTGTGAATTCATGTGTTTTTTTGTATTTTTTTTGTGTGTTTCTCATGTTTTTTTTGTAGAGTACAATCAACAATGTGTATTTATGTGCATCTAACTTGAGATATATATATGGTGTAGCTTTTTTTTTGTGGCTACATATATATGTATTGCGTACGTTAAATACACCCTTTTAGTTATTATTTCTTTTAGCCTCAATAAAGGAGTTGTTACAATGATAGTCTGTATAGTAATTGTAATAAGGAAGATTGATTTTACCATTGATCATAGTGGTGAAAAATGTATGTTCTTGCTTAGGGGTTTGGTGATAGCCCATCAATCTCAATGACCCAACATGGTAGGGTCAAGAGTAGGCCTCATTTTGTTGTGTTTGATTTTATATTTCCTATCTGTGAATTTTTTGACATTAGATGCAAACAACATTCATTTTTTTGAAGACCACCTATGGATATATTTGTATAACATCTACTTCTGTGTAGGTAGATAGAGATTATTTTATGTTTTTTTGCATAGGGTGATGGTTGCAAAAGAAAAAGAAAAGTGTCACTTGCAATATTTTTTTGCTCATTTTTTGTATCAAAGCTAGTGGGAAGAGGTCTATTTGAAGCAAGCAGGAAGAGTGTGTATTTTCTACATCTAATGCCATGTACACACATATCTACATGTACTTTTTTAGTGTGTATATTTCCAAACATCAAATTCCTACATATGCATCCAGTGCATGATGTTGGATTGTATTTTTATGTATTTGTTTGAAATTAGATCCAAACAACATTTATATGCTGGCACACAAGATAAAGCTCATCACAAAAATTGATCCCCTCAAGTATCTCTTATCCAAGGCAATGCTCATGGGTAGAATGGAAAAATGGGTGATGATACTATCAGAGTATGATATCGAGTATGGGTCAAAGCACAAACCTGTGTCACACTTTATAAAGGAATCGACTAATAGCAAAAAATATTTTGAACTTCGA
This sequence comes from Sequoia sempervirens, assembly GCA_007258455.2. Taxonomy (NCBI): domain Eukaryota; kingdom Viridiplantae; phylum Streptophyta; class Pinopsida; order Cupressales; family Cupressaceae; genus Sequoia; species Sequoia sempervirens. Next base: position 71,068,500 of record VDFB02179234.1, read on the forward strand.
CCACATAAAAGTGGTCTTTATGTTTTGAATTTCAAAATGGTGTAAACTAATAAAATGTAGAACTTTTGGTGTAGTTTATTCCTGTAATTTTTAAAATTTTAAAAAAAATTGTTTTTATTATGTTTTTATCAATTTAAGGACAAATATTGGAATGCTGAAAATTTCATAAAAGAGTGACTTCACGGGCTGTAAAGAAACAAAATGAAAAAAACTTCATTTCTCCCTTCTTCTTTTTTTTCCAAATAGGTAATTTCAATATCTTGTGCATAGAAAAAAAAAATCACATTTTGATGTATATTTTTCTCGTAATAATGTTTTAAAGTTAAACATGTCAGAATTTGACAGTTTTCGCAGGCCGTCAACTAATTTCAATTTTTTCAATCATTATCAAAAAGAAAAATATACCCTTTTGAAGTAGACTCTCTCCTCTTATGCCCCATATAATATTTAAAAAAATTTAATAAGCTTTACTATCATTTTTTTAATATCAAATCAGCCTCTTTTTTATTTTTAAAACCTGCTTGCATTATTTTAAAAATAAAAGATATTAAAACTAATCAAAATATTATAAAAATTCTATATTTGGATTCTACACTTCAAGCTCTACAAAAGGGTATTTTTATTTTTTGCAAAAAAATCAATCTGACTAGAGAAATACTCTGCCAAAAATGAATGTTTCAGAAAATTCTGAAAAATGATGAGTAAGCTACCATGTAGGATGCCAACTAGATGTTTTCAGCCGATAAAGTTTCAGCCAAAACCCTCTGGGTCGGTCGGTAATGAATCGGCTAAAAGTTAATCGATCTGAAATTAATCGGCCGATAAGTACTCAGCCGAAAATGAATGAAATAAAATAAAGTTATTTTCTTTCAAATTTATCAAATTAAAAAAATTCAAAAATAACAAATATTTCAAAATTTTCTCAACTATTTTCGATTAGAGAAGATTTATTTCAACATTTTGGAAGGTTTATCATTTCTGAAATTTACAAAACTTATTTCGATAAAGAAAAAAGGCATTTGAAGAAGAGGAGAGATATTTTCAAGGTGTATTGATCTTAAATTTATTTAATTGATTATGTTATTTTATTGAAAATGCATTTGAAGATTGTTTTCACTTTTTTTTTTATTAAAATATTAACATCAAAGAAATATGTGTAGAAATATATGAACATTATTCAATTAAAAATAATTTATGTTTTGCATGTTTATGTTTATTAAAAACTTTTGTTTAAATATTTTATATTTTTGTTTTGCATCTAGTTACAAGCTTTTTAAAATATTTATGCTATATTACATATACATGTTTCATGGAAAGCTTATGTGTGTACAAATTTGTATGTAGGCAATCATTCAAATTTGAGTGTAATTTGTGATGGCAAATCCAAGGGCTAGATCGAGAAAGTATGATCGAACACGAGTAAGACAAAGAAAGAGAAAAGTGGATGAAGGAACATCTATTGAACAACAACCCATGGAAAATATTGATGGTCAAGGTGACGTATAGGTACAAGAACAAACTGAACCTAGTACTAATAAAAATGTTTTGGACTATGGTATGGAAAATTTGATGGAGGTGAATGAAGATTCTCTTTTCAATAATATTTCATCGAAAAATATGTTATCTGAAAGCACATTAGAATTACACTCTAAAAAAATATGGGATGAATTTTTTGAAGAGAAATCTCTAATTGGAAGAGCATAGTTAATTGCAAAGTTATTTAGATGAAAATAAATGACCCCTATTTTGGAGTTGTTAGGGGTTGATAATAGGAAAATTTCATCAGATTTAAAAGAAACAATTGTTGAAAACCTGCAAGAAGCATTAGAATGTATTGAAAAGAAGAGTCGATCTAGTGATTTAAGTGCTACACGTAGAGCGTTGATGACTATAATTTATAGTAAGAAATTATCATATAGAAGACAAGTTCAAGCAATTTCTAAATTACTAAATGTTTCTAGGATAACTATTCAAAGATATATTGAAAAGAGAGATGAAATAGATGGAAAATTTGAGAAAATATGGGTAAATATTTGTAGGGTTCCTCAAAAAGATAGAATTTCAGAAGATGTAAAGAAACAAGTAGTTGAATATTGGACCACCCACTCTCTTGTTTCTTCAAATAGAATGGATACTATACAAATAATAGGTGATGATGGTACAAAACTTTCTCATCCAAAACATTTTATAGATACAACACAAAGTGAACTTTTTGAAGCATTTAAACAAGAATTTTTAAATGTGAAGATTTGTCAAAGGATATTTGAAACACTACGACCATCATTTGTACATATAAATAAAGTACGTGAAACTTGTTGTTGTCGAAATCATGTTGAATTTGATCTACACCTACAATCATATAGAAAAGTTATGGCAACAATTGGTCAAAATTTAGCCATCCCTAGAAGCACAACACAATTTGTGAAGTCTCTTCTATGTGAAAAATCAGAAAATTCAAATGAATTCAATGTTCAATGTATAAAAAATGTATGTAATGATTGTGTAGATTTAAAGAATCTTTTACATGTTGACAATAATAAAATGCAAGTTACTTGGAAGAGATTTGAATATGAGACATACTTAACGAAGTCAGGAGTTGAGGCCAAAAAAATTGTTCTCAAAGAGAGTGGATTGCCTTACAATGAATTCATGAGTAAATTTCATAATATCATATATCCACATATCCAACATTGTCATGGTGCAAGATGGCAATCTAAGAAATTTCATTATTCAAAGAATTGTTTTCCACCAGGTTGTATTCTCTCTATTGTAGATTTCTCTGATAACTATACATTTAGTCCTCAAACTGAGATTCAAAGTCAATATTATCATTCAGAGCAAGTTGCAATCTTTGTGCAAGTTTGCTACAAGCATGTAGAGTTAGCAGTTGATGGAATACAAAGTAGCAAAGATGATAGAATTATCATCAAAGAGGTTCACTTTTATATCAGTGATGATACAAATCATGATAGAAGCTATGTAGCTCATTGTTTCAAATTTTTTTTTGAAGACCTAAGACGATGTGGCATAAATCAAGAACAACACTAGATATGGTCTGATGGATATGCTAGTAAGTACATTGGTTTTTAAATTATTTTTAATTAATTTATATATTTACTTTTAACTTTGAGACTTAAATTTTTTTTTGAAGATAATTTTCTTTTCAAGAGTTTAATTATTTGTAACTTCACAGGACAATTGAAGTCTGCAAAAGCCTCTGTTTGGTTAAGTAGTCAACATGCTAGACGCAACACCAAATTTTTGAGGAATTTTTATGAGAGTGGACATGGAAAAGGTGAGCATGATGGAGTAGGAGCATGTGTGAAGCGTGCACTTTGTCAACATGAACTTGCTAATATGTCCAATTTAGCTTCATATTTTTTAAAAGATTAGATATATATATATATATATATAATTTAACTAAATTAAATTCTTTTAAGTTCCTTGAAAGTAATAGGTGACAAATTGTGCCAACTTGTGTGTAACTTGTAGGTAATTCCATACAGAATGCAAACGAAATTGTTGAATGGTGCAAAAGTCATTTTTTTGCTCATGACTCAACATACAACACAATATTTTTGGGAAGTTACAGGTATGTAAGTCTAGTCAAAATTTGTTAAAAATTTGAATTTCAAAGTTCAAGTACATACATGATTTCAAATTGAATTTTCAAGTTTGAATTTAAATAAATATTGATTGATCAAATCCTTATAATTGTCAAGCAATTCATGGTATTAGAAATCTACATCAAATCATGACAACGGGGAGTAGTAGGCCTTATGCAATGAATGTGAGAGAAAAATCATGTTTTTGTATTGATTGCATTGAGGACAATGCAAATATTGATCAATGTGAGAATATTAGAGATGGGTATGTTTCACAATGGGAAATGAAACAATTAATATCAATGCCTCCTTTTGTTGAAGATGACAATATTGATGTCTATGATCCACTATATTCAGCTGATTATGAATGTGTATCTGATTTAGTTGTTATAGGTATGTCCAAATTGATTAATTTAGTTAAAATCAAGATTTAAATTTATATATATATTCTATGTTTAAGTAAGTTTCAAATATAAAATATAAATTTTTACAACTTTTAAATGTATAATTTACTTAAATATGTAAATATGTGGTGCGTGTACAGGAGATATTTTTGTTGTAGTTGTAGATCCTGAAAATGCGGAAGGGGTAGATTACTATCTACTAAGATGTACACAACCAAAAATCAAATTGGTCGAATCGATGATAGATGGTGATGGACAAGAGTATCCCATTGGATCAGTTGTTATTGAAGGCACATATTATCAACAAATAAAGATAGATAAAAATGGTATTATATTTGTTGATTATAGGCTAGGAAAAAAGGTTCTACATTACAGTCACTTAGTTTTGGCAACAAAAATAAATTTAGATACTTTACCTAAAAGAGGATGTGCCAAACAAAAGTGGAGGTTGCCTATTGAAGATCATGAGAAGATTTTAGAGATAATTAAAGATAGAGAGGATCCATATTTTATGTACCAGGAGCTTTAAGTTGTTTTTTGGATACATGTGTACACATTTATGACTCCAAATCTAGATAATATATATTTGTATTGATTGGACATGTGACATGATTTAGAATGGGTTTTTTTTTTAGAATGTGACATGTATGTTAGATCATATATATGCTTGATACAAAACCCAGTGACTTTAAAAATGTTTTAATTTACATTTTTCCTAAATTCCTTTAAATCATCTAAATTTCCAATTGCATTTTTACATGTTGGACATGGTTCATTATTTTAAGTTCACTCTTGAGAATCTCTAGAAATTCCTTTATATCATCTCTCTAGATTCCTTGATTGTAAATTTTTATGTTTGACATGGAATTGTTAAACTTTCACTTTCAAATCTTTGAATTTAAATATTTGTTCAACTCCACCTATATACATGAGCTAGATTGATATATATATATACGTGCAACAATATGTACAAAACCTAGTCTATGTTCCAATTTTGCATTTAAATTTATTTATGTTCCACGGAATTCTTAAGTTCACATTCAAATCTTTCATTTCATTTGAACATGTTCAACTCCACAAACTTATATAAAATTATCTAGTTGATTTGGTGTTTGAGTGGTGAAGAATCTAGACATAAATGTTGTCTCTACTTTTCTTTATTTTTTATACATTACTAATGCACGACATTCAATAATTTTAAATGATCATTTGGATTTTCATGTATCCTAATCATCACATCCTAATTTTATTATTTTCATCAGGTAAGCATCCCTCATCCTAGAATCATTTAAAAATTATCCATCTAGATCCATCTCAACCATACATCCATTCTCCAACCTTAATAATAAAAAAGCATCACTTGAACATCAAAATTTGGTTACTTGGTCTCAATCTAGTCCATATATCATATTGTCCTTTTTTGATCTCCAGGTTCTCTTGGTTTGGCCTTTCTTGTTCACCTTAAGGTGCATTGGAATATATGAACATTGTAGTGAATCATAGTGATGGTGTTTGGGGTGCTTGAGATAGCTACATTTTGGCATCAATTTAGCTTTGTTTACCATGTATAGCTTGAGACCATGTATGTAATTTGGTCCATCTTTCCAGTACAATTAAATATGGATTGATCAATTTTTAATTTATATATATAGAATTGTCATCTAGGAAGATCTAGATCTACTTGATCAATTTTTAATTTATATAGAATTGTCATCAATTTTTAATTTAATATTAAATGTGCAAGTCTTTCAAGATTTAAATATATATATCAATTTCTAATTACATATATATAAATGTTCCACATGGAATTCTTAAACTTTCAAGACTAGAAATTTGATTTCATTTACATTCAACTCCACTTATAGCTTGCATGCTTTATTTGAATTATATGGTTCATTCTTAAGTGAACACTTTCAAATATATATATATGATTTCATTTACATTCAACTTGACACAAATATAGCTCATCATCTAGTTCAAGAATTCTTTGCATGCACATTCAAATGAACATGTGTATAAGATTATATGGAATTAGAAATTAGGTTCATGTATAGCATGATATATGCACCATTTAAATGTATTTAACTTTTCCTGACTTTAAAAATGAACATTTAGAGCTTTAAAGAATTCAATCTAACTATCATCTATTTCCAATTGTCTACTTTTATGTTCTACTTTAAAATATATAGCATTAATCTCAAGCATATTTGCATTCAATTTTTTCTATTTCTTGACCTATTTATTAAAGATAAATTCATTTGAACTATTTATTTAAATTAATTACATGTACATGTCCATATTTTTAAATTTACAAATAGCAACCATTAGATAGTGGAGTCCAACATTTTGATTTCACAATGTAAAGTTATCTATATGTACAACAAGTGCATTTGAACAAGTTACCATAATTTAAATAAAGGTACTTGTTCCTTGCTAAATAATTAAAATCATAAACTAATTTAATGCACCATGTATTTATAGATGTAATGTAAGTGAGTTCATCAAACCATAATAATGCATGTATATAACAAACCTAGATTCAATACATAAGTATTCATCAAACATAAGTATGTAACATGTCCAAATGTTCAATACATAAATCATAAAAAGTCTTTCCAACATGTAATAAAATGATCTCAAACATGTAATACTATAAAAAAATCTCAAAGAGAGGGATGTATGGTATGAATAGAATCATCAGATCTATGGCCTGATCTCTCCCTTGACCTCTCCCTTGATCCATGGCTCGATCTCTCCCTCAACCTCTCCCTCAATCCATGTACTGATCACTCTACTAATCCAAGATGTGTGGATCCATGTCCCAATCTAATATCTAACGATCTGTGTCCTGAGCCTCGTCCCAACCCCTACATGTGTTCAAGTACATATATATATATGTAAAATTATCTAAAAATTTTACAATGTACAAGTGAGTTCAATGTGTTCAAACTTAAACATCAAGTAATTAGTTTTTCAAAATTAAATTTAAATGTACCTCATCTGCATATTGCATGGGATCACCATCATGCTCCAAATTTCCAAAGTCTGGGAAATCACCATACTACTTAAAATTTTTAAGTACATAATTTCAATCAAGAGTTAAACCCCTAGAAGTTTTTAAAATGCATTACATAATTTTTTAGAACATAATTTTAAAAATATATACATGTATTTAAATTATAAATTGAAAGTACCTATTGTGCTTGCTTGATGGCTTTACCAATGTCACTAAGATCACGAGAATGTAAAGACATCGTAGGGGGCTCTGTAGTATGTACAGTATCAGTAGCAAAAAGAAGTCCACTATATGTCCCATGGATAGGATCAAGTGTCGCAGTAGCCTCAACGTGACCTATAGCATCCTGACGACTACCTAGACAAGCTAAAGGATCAATAGAAACATGATGTGCATGGGATTCTGTAGGCTGATGTGGAATATCCTTAGCTGCATTTGCCACCCTGTGGCTCATATGTGTATGAGGATATCATTGTCTAATGAAGTCTAGTACCCTGTCAAGAGAAATCCCATGGTCCTCACTGATAACCTGATATGCTGCTAGTAAATCCAAAATTGAGAGTCTACAAGTATTACGTAGAGTCATGTGGGTCATATGCTCGACATCTGCAAGAGTAGGTAGATCGGCACTAATAAATGGATCATATGATGCGGATGTAGCCTCACTGGGAGGAAGGTTGATCTGTGGGCGTACTAAATATCTACCAACTCGATTAGATGAAATTTGATCAATCTGTGTTGTAATAGAGGCAATGTTTTCAAAAATCTAACTGAATGGACCCTGTTGTTGCCTCCCCTGCTGCTGCCAATTCCAAATGTTTTGGTAAAACCAAAAGGTTTGGGCCAACTAATTCCCTCTTGTCCATAGGAGGTGGAAAATTTGAAGGTCTAAACTATGTTTTGTTAGAAAAATGGCCTTTACCTTGGCCAACATGCTCAGGATAAGATGTGTAGTCCACCTCTATATGTAAATAAAATTCTGCATATAACTGTTTGACAAAATACAATGGCAGCTCGTCATTGTGAGGCCATCTATGATGTGCTGCCAACCATCTAGGGTATATGAATGGTGCAACAAGAGGATCTTCATACCTTGTAACCACATATCCTCTAATTTTATTTTTTCCTCTATAAAATGGGAACATGGATAACACATTTTCACCTGAAACTAATTTGGCAACTTCTTTATCTTTCATTGTGCCAGTAACACTCCTGGCAAGAGAAAAATAAAACTCTTCAATGTTGATTTCATCATAAGGATTGTATGATAGAATTGTCTCAATCATCTTAATAATCTCTTGTCTAATAGTGACTAATTTATCTCGATTAGCCAAATTGGGGGAGTTGTGAATTGTTTGCTCTAAACATTTTAGAGCATTGTCCAATCTAGCAATACTATCTTCAAGTATATTTGATCTAGTTTGAGCTTCTTGCTCAGAACGAGGGGAATGATGAGATCCCTCTTTGGCCATGATATATATAAATAGATAGAGATCTGCATATCATTAAAACAAAATTACACAATGAACTAAACAAATTTAAATTGAAATTTTTTCAAAACTAAAAAAATATATATTTAAATTAAAGGTAAAATTTTCAAGTTTCAAAACTAGAAATTTTTTTGAATTTAAATGTATCTAATGAGATCTAGTTCAAACTTTATATCTATTGAGCTATGTGAACCTATTAAATCATAGATGCATGTAATATTCAACCAAGAGTAAATATGGAAAAAATATATTTATCCTTTCAACCACTCTATACTAAAAAAATTTGATCAAAATAAAAAAATACTCTTCATTACAATTGGTCACATATGATCTAGCCTTTCTTTGTAATCAATTATTTTTTAAATCAAACACTAATTATAAAAAGGTTAACATTTCCTTAATTTTTCGATCTAACTTAAAACATATTAAAGTAATAAAGTTAAAATTCTTTGAAATAAATTCCTTAGGAATAAAATATAAAATGTATCTACATGTGCATGTATATGTGTATGTACACATGTATGTATGTGGGAGTGCATGTGTGTACGTGCATGTATATATACATGTATATATAAACCTCTTGTGTATGTATGTATGTATGTATATATATATATATATGTATGTAAGATGCACATATATGTATGTGTGTATATGATTATATATGTATGTATGCATGTATTTATTATATATATGTATGTGTGTATGTACATATGTATATACTCAAGTACATACACATACACATACACATATATATACATGCATGTACATTACACACATATATGCATATACATACAATACATGTACACACATGTATATATATAATACATGCAATAATGCACACACATACACATACACATATATATAATACATACACAAATACACACATACACATATATGTGCATGTACATACATATATATATATGCATATACATACATGCATACACACATGTATATATAATACATGTACACATACATGCATACATACACACACACAAGCATATACATATATGCATATACATACATACATGTACATATATATATATATACATATATGCATATACATACATACATACACACACATACACACATACATGTACATACATACACACATACACACATTAAGACACATATGTGCATGTACATACATATATATATGCATATACATGCATACATACACACATGTATGCATATGTATATATAATACATGTACATACATGCATACATACATACACACATACATACATATATATATATATATATGCATATACATACATACATGTACATGCATATATATATGCATATACATGCATACATACACACATGTACACATATGTATATATAATACATGTACACATACATGCATACATACACATACACACATGTACACACACATACATACATACATACACACATACACATATGCATGTACATGTATTTTTACATGTACATTACATTTATATGGAGCATACTTTTATTATATATTATATGTATAATGCACATTACTACATGTACACATATGTATATATAATACATGTACATGCATACACACATACGTGCATATATGTGCATGTACATATACATACATGTACATACATATATATATGCATATAGATACATACATACACACATGTACACATATGCATATATAATACATACATACATACATACATACACACATACATACATACACACATACACACATGTACACATGTATATATAATACATGTACATGCATACGCACATACACATATATGTGCATGTACACATATACATATATGTACGTGTACATATATATGCATATACATACATACATACACACATGTACACATATGTATATATAATTTACATACATACATACATACATATATACACACATACATACATACACATAAGAATATAAATCATTCTCATTGGTCTGGGTCATGCTAAGGTTTAGAAAACCACTCCTAGGTGGAAGATTAGGATCCTAATTGACTTGTGGTACAACCAAAATACATCAAAATAAAGATTAAAAATATACTTTCAAATTGGAAAAATTAGAAATACTAGTGACATGAGATTTGAAAATGAAACACTAGTGGACTGGCTAAGGTTAGTTAAGGTGTATAAAGAGATTTCACAACAAATCTCAAAAACCCCAATATAAAAGGACAAAATAATGAATCAAGATAATATTTAAAGATTTCCAAATTTGAATATTAAACATATAAAAGGGTAGATTTAAAAAACCCTAATAGGAAGAAGAAACCCTAAAATTAAACCAAGTCAAGTAGGATCAATCAAGTTCATAAAAAAAATGAAGGAAAATAGGTTTTCATTAGAGATAGCCTAGGCTATTTAAATGAATATATAATCAATCAAGCACAAACTAGTTACCTAATTTAACTAATTTTATAAATGTAGTAGTAATATGATAAATGTACAAGTGTTCTAGAAAATATAAATGTGACAATCAGGTTACTTAGCTCTATGGCCAAAGAATGAATGGTAATGAAGAAGATTTTGGAGTAAGACTTGTGTAGCTCATAAATTAATGCCTCTATCTATGAAGTACCTTGGAGTTTACAATAGATTTATGCTTTGTCAAGGGGTGAGTTTGTAGGTTTGGGAAAAAAAATTTATGGTCACGGACTCTAGTATTTCATGTTTGGACTCATCCCTCTACATAGTGAGGTTTTTCTCTTCTGCTCACCTAATGAATAGTTGTCTACTTTATTCTTCCTTAAGATTTGGAAACTAGAAGTATTTGAAAATACCAAGTAAATGGCTATCATGTTTCATCACAAGGAGAGGATTTCTCTTCTAGATCAACTCTTAGAAAATGTGTGTATGTATGTACATGTATTATATGTGTATGTGTATGTGTGTATACATACATGTACATGTACATGCATATATATTTATGTGTATGTTTTCATTAGAGATAGCCTAGGCTATTTAAGGGAATATAATCAATCAAACACAAACCAGTTACCCAACACTTGTATACATTATAGCAAGATAGGACTTAGGATTGCTTCCATTATTCTCATTACAACAATGCAAATCTTTTTTTGATTTTTATCTAGTGATTGGGTAACCTAATTTATAGAGAGGAATGAGAAAAAATGAGAATAAGAAATTACAGATTATGATAAAAAAATGCAAAGCAAGGAGAGGAATAAGCAATTACAGATTATGATAAAAAATGCAAAGCAAGGAGAGGAATAAGCAATTACAGATTATGATAAAAAATGAAAAGCTTTTTCTGATTTTTATCTAGTAATTGGGTAACCTAATGTATAGAGAGGAATGAGAAAATGTGTGAGATAGTGGTTGCAAGAAAAAATTATATAAAATTCCAAGGAAAAAGAATTGTGCATAGCTTTTTCTTCTACAGGGCCTATTTGAACCTCATAAACAATATATGGAAGGGCATTGCAACAACAATTGTTGATCTTGAATACATACATTTTATGAATCTATATGACTATGGATGTTGGCAACTAAATTTGACTTATAATGAGTTAAATATCACAACTTTTCTTTTCTTCTATAAAAGCATATTAGACTAACCTCTATACAACATTACTTTTTGTAGGTAGGGAAGATGATTCAAGTTGAATCAGATCCACAAAAATGAGATGAGTATCTTCAAAGGTTAATGGAACTTCCAAATCAGGTTCAACCATAAGTCCTACTCAAAAATAATGATGCAATTAACCTTGAGTTTCAATCTAATCAATAGGGCTTATGGAAAATGTATTTTGATGGAGCATGCTTTAAAGAAGGATCAGGTGCAGGAGTTCTATTCATATCTCCTAGCAACAAGACATTCAAGTTTTCTTTCTTGTTGAGTTTTGAGTGTACTAATAATATTGTAGAGTATGAAGCTTTGCTTTCAGGCCTTAATATTGTTGAGAAACATTGAAACAAAGTGCTACAAGCAATTGGAGACTTTGCACTAATTGTATATCAGGTAAGGTCTAAATACTCATCAAAAAATGCAAAGTTGATATAGTATAGAAATGTTGTTTGGGATGTTATAGAATTTTTTGATACTTTTTCAATGAATTGGGTTGAGAGGAGTAATAACATGATGGCATATTTTCTTGCCAATGTGGCCTTAAAACAATTTGATGAGACACTTGTAGATGTGTCTGAAGTAGAAATAAAAATTAGGCCATCAATACCAGACAATGTTTCCAATTGGAAAGTTTTCAAAGATGATATAGATTTGTTAATTTTTTCCAATGTGTAGATGGTTATGAGTCACAAATAATTGACTATGATTCTTTGATTCAAGTTGTTGATGACAAATAAACAATCATTATCAGTGGTTTACTTATTGTTCAACAATCACTTTGGCAGAAATGTTCTTTTGGTTATGCCCTAGCAAAAGCAATCCTCTATACAAATTTTAATCTTATATCACAATTATGCATATTACTGAAAGTTTCTAAATTTAACGTGTGTTCAAGATTCTTAGGGTTTTGAGCTCTGAGAAAAAATTTCTATTTTTAGGAATAGAAATCTTTATTTTCTCTCTGTGAGTAACCTTTTTTTCTCTATTCTTATCTGTTTCTCTTGTTTTACAGACTTGAGAGCCTAAAATTTTGAACTCTTCAAATTTGGAGTAAACACACATTTTGAATAGATCTTCAGCTAAAAGTTAACACAAAATGACTCAGAATCTTGAAAAGGTAATGAGTTCTCACGGCCAAGCCATTACAAGGATTACAAGTCTACTAATGCCCAATGTTATATATTTCATTCAACTTTATCACAAATATCACAACATTTAATACCTTTCGGCCAATATCCATTAGAAAAATTCATTTTTGCATTTCAATCAAACCCTAACCAAGAATATAGCCAACAAATCTCTCAAATGAGAAACAAACGAGAAAAGGCGATCAAACAACTAATTAATGCCCCTGGATGGAACCTGGAAAAATATAGTCATTGTTGTTGATGACCTCGGCTGACAACCTCTCACCCTCAATCCTTTCGCCAAAGCATTCCAAATAGTGGGCCTCATTTTTTACTTTTTTTATTTCCATATTTTTGGTCGACTCCCTTACAGCCGATAGGGTTTCGGCCAAAATACACTCGACCGAACAGGCTCATCCAAATGGGCGCTGTACTGACACCTTTTTGGTCGATAATATTTTGGCCAAAAGTAACTCGCCCAAAAAGTTTTAGGCATGTGGCTGCCCTGTGGATTCGGCTGAAATGTTATCAGCTGAAAGCTAGTTGGCCCACAGTAATTCAGTTGGATTACTTTTGTTGGCCAAAAGTGTGACACAGGTTTGTGCTTTCACTTGTATGTAGAGAGGAAAGCAATCAAGGGATAGGTTATTGCGGATCAACTAGTAGAAGCACCTATTTACTTTGAGAATCCTCTTGTCTCATAATTCTCAGATGAATCCATTTTTAACCTCAACGTAACTGACCATTGGAAACTATACTTCGATGGTTCATACACACAACATGGATTAGGAGCTGGTGTCTTCTTCATCACCCCACAAGGGGATTGCATACCAAAGTCGTACAAATTGGCATTTCCTTGCACCAACAACATAGCAGAATATGAGGCTTTGACTATAGGTCTTAGGATAGCAATGCAATGGAACATCATAGCTCTCAAGGTGTATGGAGACTCTCAATTGATCATAAATCAAGTCAATAATGAATATCAAACTAAGGATTACAAGCTAACTCCATACAAGAAATTGGTGGAGACTCTCAAGGAATCCTTCATTGACATAACATTCGAACAGATTCCAAGAACCAACAATAGTGTACCAAAATATGAATTTCTAATCGAGCATCTTCTCGTCCCCACATTCGAGGTACTAGAATCAGAATATGTGTGTTAAATCATTGGTCCTGGCAATCCTTGGTATCATGACATCTATACATATCTTTGAATAGGAGTCATACCCACTGACCTACCATCCAACCTAAAATGAACCTTTGTCAAAAAGGTATCCAGATTTGTGATCCTAGGTGATACCCTATACCGTAGAAGCATAGAAGGTACCTTACTATGCTGCCTAAATGCTGAGGAGGCATTAACCACTCTAACCGAGGTTCATAATGGTATATGTGGCTCACACTCAAGTGGAATGTCCATTGCCAAGAAACTGCTGAGGATGGGGTATTACTGGCCCACAATGGAAAGAGAAGCACATGATCATACTAAAAGGTGTTTACAATGTCAGCAGCATGGGGACCTCATCCATGCTCCAACTCAAGAGCTTCATCTGATTATCACACCATGGCCCTTTTCGTAGTGGGGACTCGATCTCATTGGGAAAATCACACCCACCTCATCCAATGGCCATAAATTCATCATAACTATAACTGAGTACTTCACAAAGTGGGTGGAAGCCATACCCATGACATATATCACTAGGAAGCAAATCTCAAAATTCATCCTAAACTATCTCATCTATCGTTATGGTGTCCCACAAGCCATTATCTTAGATAATGGGACACCATTCAAGAATTAGGATGTCTGTGACTTGTGCGAAAAATTCAAAATCCAGCATCGCTTCTCCACCCCATACTATCACCAAGAAAATGGCCAAGTAGAAGCCACAAATAAAACCATTTTGAAAATCCTTAAGAAAATAGTCAATGATGTAGGTCGTGAGTAGAATCTATAGCCTGATCCCACCCTCTTGGCTTATCAAACCAGCATCTGCACACCCACTAGCACCACCCCATTCTCCTTGGTCTACAGATCAGAATTCGTACTCCCCATTGAAATCAAGCTCCCATCCCTCAAAATATCATTGCAAAACCTCATCACTGATGAGGACTACCGGGTGTCAAGATTAAATGAGCTGGAGCTACCAAATGAGAGACACATATATGCTTTAAATCATTTGCAAGTCTATCAAAATAGACTCAAATGAATCTACAATAAGAAGATCAAAAGCATGATGTTCCAAGTCATAGAACTAGTCTTAAAAGAAAATTAGAAGAATGCCCCAAACCCAAGCAGCAAAGGCAAGTTCAAACCTAATTGGTTAGGACTATTTCTCATAACAACAAGTTATAAATCAGGGGCATATCAGCTATCAACACCTGAAGGGGAACCCCTACAGGAGCCCATGAATAGCTCCCATCTCAAAAAGTTTTATGCCTAAATCTTTCAAGGTATAGAACCAAAAAATCCAAAAAAAATCTGAAAAAGTCCTGAAAAAATGGTTACTTCGGCGAAAACCTGGAAAATAGGCATCTTGGTAACAACAAAAAAAATCAACAAAAAAAAAAATCAGAAAATGGATCAAAAAAATTGTCCTATAGTGAAAACCACTTTGGTGGCACTTTGGGCAAGTACCTTGGTGAAAACCTAGCAAATAGGCACCTTGCATAAATAAGCACTTTCCATCCACCGGTATCTTTATGGCTTGATCTACATCATCCATCACATTCCTCCATCCATCACACATCCACTCGTATCTGCACCATAGCTTGGTCTTGTGTTTGTATCATGATCCCTCCTAGTATTACTCAGCCCATCCTCAAGGTTAGTTTGTCTTGCCTTTATCAGAGTAGTCTATTGCATCACGCTAGGGGCACATTCTCATTTGATCGGATTCATGTATATTCTTGAAGTCCTCAAATCAGAAAATCCAAAAGAATTAGAAAATCCAAAAATCCAAAAACATCAGATAATTAGAAAATCCAAAAACATTCAAAACATATCAAAATCCAAAAATAGGTCAAAAAGTCATTCAAAAATTTAAAAATAAGGTCGTCTTGTCAAACTATGTCGTCTCTGAGCTTGAACGTAGGCAAGGTTGATCTTTGATCATCCCCCGAGATATTTCTAGGTCAATCCTTTAGGAGTTCGTCATAATAAACTGACATTTCATTATGTATATTGTCATCTATAAATTGGTCAAGTCGTCAGTCGAACTACGTGGTCTTTGTGTGTATAACATAGGCAAGGCTAATCTATTGATCAGCCCCCAAGGCCCCTAGGATATGTCTTTAGGTTAGTTTCTTGGTCAAAATCTCAGAAAATCCCAAAAACATTTAAAAAATCAAAAATCAAAACATTTGTAAAACCTTGAAAAATACCAAAAACAACCTCAAAACATTGCAAAACTCCAAAAACATCCAAATATTTGAAAAATCCATCTGTCTCATCTCGCTTGCACCTGCAATAAAAACCACTCATAATAAATGGATCGTCATCCTCAACCTTTGGTGAAACAATTAGAAACAAGTCTAGCAGCTTAAAAGTGAAAAAAATCAAAAACATCAAGTCTCAGGTTTAAGTCAGTACGTAAGCAAGTTGGTCAATTCTTTATGTCCATAGTTCGTCATCCAAACAGTACCATATCAATCATCTGATAACATTATGTCCTAGGATGAATCCTTCCTACAAGGGGCATTATTTATCAGAAAGAACACTTTGGATAAATGAAATGAAGTTTTACCATCCACTAACATGTCCTAGGATACATCCTTCCTACAATGGGCATTATCTTTTGGCAATAGTTTTGGTTCTTGTCCTTAAAAACACATTTCCTTTTGGTTAGCAACATTGAAGAACATCAACTTGTTTGTGTGCTTTATCTTTTTCTTTTGACTTATCTTATTGCACTCAATCCAAGGACCTCTCGATGATATCCAAACTAAGGATTTAGAGAGATAGGAATGGGGCAGTGATCATTATTCTTTTGTCTGTTGTGCTTGTTGAACGTTCTTGTAAAATAACTTGGCGAATACTTTCTTTGTTAGATATGTATAGAGGATGTTTTGGGATAGCTTGTTGACTATTACATTGATTGGTTATACCTTTCCGTGTTTTGGTTTGAGATGTTTTGAAACTTCTAAAGTGCATCCTAGCAAGGTTTCTGTATGTCAGGTGTGAATAGGAATACTCCTATCTATTTATCAAGTCAAATTCCATCACACTAAGTACAATGCCATCCTGGTCCTTTATACCTTGATGCATCATAATTATGTGTGTTATCAAACATAAGGTAAGTGACTCTTCTAAAATCCCAATCCTTGATAATAAAATCATCTATCTATCATCATCATTTCTTATCATCATTTCTCATCATCATCTCTCGTAATGTTGGTTTGTTGGATCCTCTTGTCATCATATAATTTCTTCATTTTCTGCACTAACATCATAGCATGAATAGTTAATCATCATCACCAATACATCCATCATGCATCCATCGTACATCCATATCATCCTCATAATATAGATCCGTTAGTCTAAGCATCTCCTAAATCATCATAATCACATCATATCTCCATCATAATATAGATCTGTTAGTCTAAGCATCCCATAAATCATCCATTGCATAATCATAGCATATCACATCATCCATGTCATCCATCATCACATCATATCATCATTTAAGTTGTTTGAAATAATATAGATTTTTTATTCTAAGAATCTTAAAATCATCTCATTTGCATCATCATCCATAACCATCCATTTTGAACCTCTTTATTGTGAGATCGACCCTCAAATCAAATCTTTTTGCTTGATCTCTTGAGGGGGCAATGTACCAGTGTACTTTCCGCTAGGGCATCCAAAAAATTAAAAAAAAAATTGAATTTTTATTGTGGCAAGTTTATTCTTTGAACCGACACAATAAGTACATTGCTTCAAAGAGGGGCAAAATGTAGACATGCAAAATTAACATTATGCATTCAATCAGGTTCATTCATCAAGGTTCCACATTAGGTCCATTCATCAATTAATCAAGTTCACCTTCATTCATTTATCAGGTAATCTCATTAGTTTCCATCTCCTAAGGTCATTCATTTAAAATTAAATAAACATTATCATCAACCTTTTAATCAAATAAATCAAACATTCATTTAATTAAATCATAATGCACATTTCATCCTTTTCTGATTTAAATATATCAAATATTTAAGTTATAAAATTCAAACTCACCTAATCATCATTAATCTAATCTAACAATGATTAAATGCTAATCCTAACCACTTGCATTCTCTAGATTATGCCACTTGCACAAATAAATCAATTTATTGATTTATTAAAATCATCATTTTCGCTCAACATGGCATTTATGGGGAATATTCCCTCAAGTTTGAAAAATATGACAAGTTGATTTGTCCCTCCAACATTGCATTTATTTCTCATTTTCTTGTCCCCCTCTCAAAATTTATTGCCCAAATTTGAATTTTAAACTCCCTCTCATGGGCACACTCCCAAATCTTGCACATCCCTTGGCCTATCACCACTTGACAAGTGGCCTCTTCTCATTGGTGGATCTTTAGTCCCACATTCACCCATTTGGCCAATCTCTCATCAAGAAAATCTATAAATGAAGGCCTTAATCTTCATCAATCGATCCACAATTTATGCAAAGTCACTCTCTTGGTTTGAGAACTAATTTTGCTTTTGATCTCCATTGCATCTCATCATTTTAGCTATTGAGCAAGGATTGGGAAAGGGTCATTGACACATTTGACACCAGTCCACTATGGAATAGGTAACTTGTTATTGTTTTCATAATGCTTTTAGTTTTCTATTGTCATTTGTTGCATTTTGAAGCATTTACAAGGTATTTCATAGGAGCATTTTGATGGATTTGTGAAATACTAACCCCTACATGAAGTGTAGTGTTTGCAGGTTTTAATGGATGCTTCAATATTAAATGCAATAAATAACATCAATATCGCCATTGATTACAGTGTTGGAAAATGTATTTTTTGGTTTTCCACTGTAATCAATAATGAGACCAATCCTTCATTTCACACTTAATATACAAACTGCCATTCTAACAACTCATTATTGAGGCCTAGCCAAATAAGAACCAACCTTAAACACACAAAAAAATAGCTAGGAATGCCTTATCAAGAAGGAAATGAACTGATTTATTACTTTGCAACCATCGAAACCACATAGAAATCGTAAGTCAAATAATTTATTGAAGGCCAAAGAATAACAATCAACAATTCCCTATGGAAAATAGTATAAACTATTTAATTACTTCAACAAGTAGAAAACACAAGGTCTGGGAAAGCAGAAATGCAACATATCGGCCAACAATAGAAATAGGTATGTACCTTTGAGCCATTCTATTTAGCAATAACTAAATTGTGAACTTATTATTATAAGTAAAACTATTAATACCATCTTCATTGAACCTTAAGGTCTTTATCTTGAAATTTCATTGATGTATACCTTTTGTGTCTATATATTTCCAAGCAACAGATTCCTGCATATGCATCCAACACATGCAATACACATATGTGTAGTCGCATAACAAAAGCTATGCCTATATATATATGTATGTATGGTATTTTGTAGAGTGCAATCAACAATGCGCATATATGTGCATCTAACTCTATACACACACACACACACACATATATATATACATATATGTATACATATATGTATATATATGTGTGTGTGTGTGTGTGTGTATGGAGTTAGATGCACATATATACACATTGTTGATTGTACTCTAGAAAAGACCATATTGTTTGTTGAAACCAATATTGTTTGATTTATGGTTTTCCTTTTGCATAACCATGAAATAAATTCATTTCAATAAGAATTATATATTAAACAAAATATTCATATGGCTATGGTGCAACCATAACCACAAAATAGAAGCCACAAATGAATAAACGAAAGTTGTTATTACAACCATTGCCAGCACACGAAAGTCATACAACAATTAATGTATTGTTTCATTTAAGGGTTGTGTTTTGTGGTTATGGATGCAATGCTATATAGTTTATGTTGCTTTCCACAAGGCATCGTTGATCGTTGTTCTCTCGCCTTGGTTATATTGTTTTATTTCTTCCCGCAATTAAATAGTACATGTTATATATACTATGTTGTTGTCCATAAGGCATAGTGAAGTCTAGAGCAAACATCAACACTACATTTTCCATTAATTGACTGGCTAAGAAGGCTGTGGATTCAAACCTTTTGTTGGCTATAATAATACCTTGCTTTGGACTAGGCAATATATTATAGGCAACAAAATATTTGAATTCACAGTGGTGAGTCAATTGAGGGAAAATTTAGTCTAGATGTTTGTTCTCTTCATAGATTTGAAGAGGAGAAGTTATGTAGTGAGGGAAAAATATGGTATACACATCTATTTAGCTATAGAAGTTTGTATATAAATAGATATATGCATGTGTAGATATAGATATATATATATATATCTAGTTATATGTGTGTTTTCCTGATTGACCCTCATGGTGTTTATTCTAAGACTCGATGGCTAAATATTTGACTCTCAACACCTTTTTATACTAATTAAGTACCATATGAACCATGAATGGAACTCATTTTAATAAGAATTATATATTAAACAAAACATTATTTAGGAAGGGAAACAAAACATCCATACTTATTGTTTTGAGAAGATAGTTATTTATTTGGGAAAAAAGTTGTTATTTGTTTCATTTTCACAAAGGAATTCTTACAACAATAGGCTTTATATTAAACATACTAAGAAACACTGGTTTCCACATACAATGTACTCAAAATATTTTTGGAGCTATTGAAGGGAGAATTCAAATAATTTCCCCAAGACTATGCAAACAAAAATGAAACAATATAGCCAAAGCTAGTCAAGAACACTTGACAATTCCTTATGGAAAACAACATAAGTTGCACAACATTAACTATTTGGCCACATTGCAATGATGACCACTAAATGCAAACGACAAATGAATAAACAACATGTGATATTACAACCATTGCTAGTACACACGAAGCATACAACAATTAATGTTGATGCAAACCAACATTTAATTTTGATGGCCTTCTATATCAATGCGATGGGAAATTTGCCACCCTATCCTCAAGGTGCACCAAAAACTACCTCTGCCACCTTTCCACGACCACCAAGGGGCTAAAAAAATGGGAAGGCTGATGGATAATTGGCAGATTGGCTGAAAATTCTGACCAAAGTTATTTTTAATTAATAAAGAAAACATCCACCACCTTTTTCACGCCCACCAAAAAGCTTAAAAAAATATAGAGGATGGTAGGAATTCTAATCATAGTACACACAAATAGCCTATCAAATAATAACCTAGGGAGCAGGGTATGTGCAGGATTGTGATGGGCCAAAAAGTGGTCATATGATGGGTATGTGTAGGGTATGTGGCTGGCGACTTTTTTTTTACCCAAAATTGATGAAATGAAAAGGGTTTTAAAAAGATATTCTCAAATTTCCACCAATATAAATTTCATGCTTTACTTTGAATTTAATAAATAATTATTGTTTATTTTCTATTTGAATTACGACTAAAGTCCTAATTGGTAAGCTGATTGAAATACATCTATAGCTTTCAAATGGTATCACTTTTTTTAAATCTGAAGCGTTTCACATTCTATGCTTCACATATTATAGGATTAAAAAAAAGACTTTCATGAAGTTTGACCAAGTTAAGGTGGTCAGGCATACAAGTTTTATATTTTTTAAAAGTTGTAATAAAAAATCATAATTAATTATTTACATGGAAAAAAATTATAAAAATATGCATCACATCAGAACATGAGTCTTCTACTTATATCTAAAATCTTATTAAAAAATATTATCATTTTATTGTGGCTAGGGTGGTCAGAAAAACACCACTTCTTATTTTTCCCTAAAATTTAAGTGCTGCATTGAAATTTCAAATTTTCACCAAATAGATTTTTTAAAAATAAACCTAGTAGTTTAGAAACTGCATTCAATTTGTTACAGATTCTATTCTTACATATTTTTGAAATAATATAGATAACTTTTTCAAATTTTTACGTCAAGTTGTCTAACTCTAATTTTTTGAATTTTTTGCCACTTAAGGGCCTATTTTTTCTATGATGATCCTACACATACCCAACAACAATCAACATAAACTATTTAATAATGACTGTTTCTTTGTGTTGCAACTATAATGACAAAATGGAAATCATAAATTGAACAATACTGTTCCTAAAGTTACAAATCCATGCAAAAAATATACTCTTTTCTCAACACCACCTTATCGCAACTTGAAACAATATAGCCTTTTCAATAGCACCCTTTTGAAAATGAAACAATGTAGCCTAAGGTAGACAACAACAATCAACAATTCCCTATTGAAATCAACATAAACTATATAATGTTAACTATATTAAAGCTAGACAACAACAATCAACAAGGCCTTATGGAAATTAACACAAACTATATAAGGTTAACTATTTTACTGCATTACAACCATAGGGACAAAACACAAGGCATAAATCAAACAATATCCATTTAAACATCAACCCACATGGACAAACCCACAAAGCACAAAGAAATGCAGAGCAACAAACCAATGCATAAATATAGTCTTTTCTCAACAACACCTGATTGAAAATGGAACAATATAGCCTCTTGACTAGAACCTTATCAAAAATGAAAGAACATAGCACATGCTAAAGAACAACAATCAACAATACAAAAAACCCATGCAAAACCACAACTAGCAAACACATGCAAAATGATAGCTCTATCTTATTTGTTTAGCCACCTTGCATGACACAGCTTGCATGCCTATGGTGTCATCCTATTTTTCTTGTCTTATGAAACCTAAACCAACATTTGCATTTTATTTCGCTTTGTGGCACCTTGTTAAATTTATCAAACAGGTATAACTTTGGGATGGTTGAGTGGGAAGCCTAACTAGCGGCGTGACTTTTCCCCATAAACACCTTTCTATTTGTTTGTGAGTGCATACCAACTAGTGTATGTATCTTACTTTTTGGACCTTCTCATCCTATGGACAACTATTTTTGTGGCCTTAGAGTGAGTACACATCCTCTCTTTTTCAGACAATCAGCCTAGATCTATTTTCACAACTAATTGGATCGATGATCCAAGCTTCACTCAAATTCCTTTCAACACTTGTGTTTTCCTTTGTCCTTATGTTCAGTTTGTGATGGGATCTTCATCTTGGGGGCTTGATCATCCCTCTTGTTTTTTGTATTCCATCTTGCTAATGTAAGTGCATTTGAGTGACTTTTAGCCCATTTTCTATAGAGTTGACCCTAACAACCTAATATTCAAACTTTGTAGGATCTAGAGTAGTAGTATTGTCTTCTGATTTTTTCAAAAATATTAGGGAGGACTGATTCACCACCCTTGGAAAATGAGTCCCACCTAAAATCTAAAAATCTACATTTTTGTCAAAAATCAACTCTTGGCTGTCATAAATCAATTCCTGACACTTTTTCGACAGTAGGAGGACTGATTCGCCACCCTTGGCGAATGAGTCCCACTATGAAAAATCAAAAAGAAATTCATCAGCATTCCAAACATTCCAAAAAGCTCACACATCATCTAGGGGCACTCATATTTGACCATGTACCTTATGTTCTGCATATTTCTTTCAATTTCTTCATCTTTCATAGTAGTTTGCATATCATAGTGTGTTTTCAAACATAGCTTAAATTGCACTTTTGCATTCATTCTAGATCATTTTAATCAATCAATTTCATTTATTTTAGTTCATTTACAACATATTACATTGCATACTTCCTAATTTGAATGTCACATAAGCATTTTAGGATCTAATCTCTCTCCTTTTGGGTGAAAAACCCTATAAGAGTTAGAGAGTCCATTGGGTCCTAAAATCTATGTTTCACTTCCAAAACACTCTAACCAATAATTGACCTAGGTCCTAAATTCCAAAACCATTCTATTGCACCCTCAATGAAACTATCAACAAATATCCTTACAAAACCATCATCCTCTTGTACTCCTGAAACTTTGCATGCAACAGTTCGGGTCAGGAAATGTTCTTCAAGGTCTTGCAAATTTTTGCTAAAAAAATTGGGAATTTTTTTTTTTCATCCA
Source organism: Sequoia sempervirens (assembly GCA_007258455.2). Taxonomy (NCBI): domain Eukaryota; kingdom Viridiplantae; phylum Streptophyta; class Pinopsida; order Cupressales; family Cupressaceae; genus Sequoia; species Sequoia sempervirens. Next base: position 71,092,851 of record VDFB02179234.1, read on the forward strand.
TGTGGTAAACTATTGTATTGAAGTAGGGTTAAGGTTCTAAATCAATTCTTCCATGATTAAGGAGATATGATAGACATATTTTTAAAAAAAAATATAGAGTCACCAACTAATTTCCAAATAATGAGATTTCTCATGTCTTAAAACAATCTTTCAAACTCACCAAGGATTCCCTTTTAGTTTCATAGGTGAGAATTTGGATTAGGATGAGGCTAAGGGTTTTGGACCATATAATTTTGATTCTAGGAGGTCTTTCAACTACTCTTCTAGGTGGTTGATGTTCTCATTCTTCTTCTTCTTCAAGCATGAAGTTTACTCTCATGTAATTTGCAAAGCTTCTCCTATATCTCTAGGAAATGGTATTCAATTGAGAAATAATATCCTCTTGTTCTGCTTCCATCCAATTAAGACTTGGTTTTAATAGGGTATATGCAAAATCATTATGAGTGAAAAAATGGTGATATCATGGGTATGTGTAGGGTATGTGGCTAATGACATTTATTTTACCCAAAATTGATGAAACAAAGAGAGTTTTTAAAAGAGATTCTCAACTTTCTACCAATATAAATTATGCTTTACTTTGAATTTAATAAATAATTACTATTCATTTTCTGTTTGAATTATGACTAAAGTCTCGATTGATAGGTTGATTGAAAAGAATCTATAGCTTTCAAATGGTATCACATTTTTTGAATTTGAAACATGTGTCAAATTCTATGCTTCACATACTATATGATTAAAAAAAAATGAATTTCATGAAGTTTTGACTAAGTTAAGGTGGTTAGACATACGAGTTTTTATATTTTTTAAAATTTGTAATAAAAAATTCATAATTAATTATTTACTTGGAAAAAAATTACAAAAAATATGCATCACATTGGGACATGAGTGCTCTACTTATATCTAAAATCTTATAAAAAAATATTATCATTTTATTGTGGTTAGGGTGGTCATCAGACACCTACTTATTTTTTCCTTGAAATTTAAGTACTACTACATTGAATTTCAAATTTTCACCAAATATATTTTTTTAAATAAACCTAGTAGTCTAGAAACGGCATTCAATTTGTTACAAATTATACTCTTACATACTTTTGAAATAATATAGATAACTTATTCAAATTTTTATTTCAAGTTGCCTAACTATAATTTTTTTGAATTTGTTTCCACTTAAGGTGTTAAGAGTAAATGTTTTAACTTAATTATGTTAATTAAGTTACCTTTATTCCTTTCTTAAGATTTCACTTTAGTTTGCATATTGTGATATTTAATAATTATATTAAGTATTAAATGTCTACCTATTAGGGTATCTTTAGGGTTGCACAATCTCCTTTTATAAGGATTGATCATTGTATTTTATAACTCTCTGATTAATACATTTTCAGTTTTTAGAGCACCTTTTCCTTTTGACTTGAATGTCTTCTTTCTATGACAGGTTATTTGCATGTAGGTAATCTTTGGGGTCTGTGAGGTTGTCTTTCACAACTTCAACATGGTATCAGAGCTCCAAATCTGTAGCTACCTATTCATTTTTTGAACATTTCAGCTTACAGACTTTTTTTTATGCAAGGGTTTCATTCCTGGTATTTTTTGCCAGATCAGAGGGGTTTTCCATCATTTTTTGAGAAATTTTGACCTTGATCTCTCAAATAGTGCATGCTGGTGCAAAACAGACCTCATGGGTGCGCTGAGAAGGCCCAAAAATCCCTATTTTCATATAAAATATGATAGAGTTTGCTGAAAATTAATTTTTTAGTGTTTTTGGGGAATCTTAAAAAAATTGCCAGAAAAATCCATATGATTGTATGGATCCATATGGATGCCTCAATTTTTGAATCATCTTTTTTGGTGTCTACATCAATTTTGAGCTGCCTTGATTTTTGTGCCATTTTGAATCAATTTCCCTACCCTTTTAATTTATGTGCTACCTTATTTTTTGTGCCATGAAAGTACAATGGAATATTTTATTAATTTTTTAATTTTTAAATTAATAAAATGTTTGATTTAAAGCCTAAATGAGCATATTTAGTAAAATGGTCATATTTTGAGCATATGGTGTCAATTTTTCAAAAATGAGATATCATCGAAAAGTTGGTTCCGAGCACTATCTAGTGGTGTAGGTGTGACTTATGGTTTTTCAGATTTGATGTGTTTATCTGCAGTCAAAGTCAGATCATGCTTTTTGCACTCCCAAGGGTGTAACTTTTGTGTCCAAATTCTATTTTTCTCAAATGAATAGGTTACTGGGAAGTTGGTTTAGTGCTCTACACAATGATTAGACTTATTTTCCTAGATTCTACATTAGGTATATTTTATTCGGAGTTTTTTTTTTCATATTTTGTTTAATTACTTAGACATTATGGCACTTGGGAACCTCTTGTTTTCATCATTAGGCTCTATTTCATTTGATCTACATTTTGTATGGTCATTTTTCTCAATTTTTTTCATTTGAAGAGTTATCATGGGTTTTTCTACTCACCCTTTAGTTGTAATTCTGGAACGGGGTAATTATGAGTCATGGGCAAAGGGTATACTTACACATTGTAGGTGGCTTAATATTTTTCCTTATTTATATGATCTCATACCTGAACCAACCACTTCAGAGGTAAAACCAGCTTGGGATATCATTAGAGATCACATAGTAGGACTTATATTGTCTAGTGTTGATGATGACACTGTGTGGGCTATATCGGAAATTGATTGTCCCCACCCACTTTGGACACATCTTTGGGAGATCTATGGAGACCCCAATCTCTCTCCATTCCTAGAGGATCCTGCTTTAGATTGTCTCTTACCCATTGCTTAGAGAGATAATACACCCTTTGATCATAATACTTTAGAGGAGCTTGAGTATTTAGACACCCTTACATGTTCTAATGGATCAGAGGCTTGTCTCACAGTTCCTACTCTTCAGACTGAGATTATACATGTATTATCCATTATTCCTAATGACATCAGTATCACCACATTGGCCACTATGGATTTAGTTCAACATCATGACCATCTTGGTCATTCATTATCTACTACATCATGGGATTCTTATCTTGCAAACACATTCTTGTTTGTTGAGTCTCACACTACAGATCTTGAGGATTATTTTGAGGACATTCATCTCCTCTACCTTGAAATTCAAGTTATCACTGTACACCCACCATTATCCGTGCATTCAGAGGTTGCATTTAGGATTCTCTACATCAGTTTGGATTTGGCATCACTTGTTTCAGTTTAGATAGAGAGATTCTTCAACATCCTATCATGGCACACATCTTGAGACAGATTGGTTCATCACTCTTCATAGGGTTTCTTCGACATCATCCTTTGGATCCATTTCTTTCTAAGGGGATGAATAGTATTTGTTGCTTAAGGATCTCTTTTTGGATTCTACATCAAGCATCTACCATTGTGATAGGAGTTTCTTCATTGTGGGGGGCCCTTCTTGTCTCTTTATATCTCTCCTATGGATACCATTGTATATGTACTTATATGATAGAAGTTTTCTATGGGGGGTATCATGCAATCCACCTCCTATCCTTCTTTCATTATTGCATTTCATTATTTTATTTTCTCTTTTGGGGGGGAGTTTTGTTCCCATGAGGTTTTCTTCCTTTCTCCACTTTACAAAGATTTTGTTGTATTTGGGTACCTGGTCAGGCCTAGTTGCCAGGACCCTTGTTTTCTTTCATGCATTGTAGTTACCTTTGCTTTCTTGCACATGTTTGTAGCTACACTCTAGCTCATCTTAAGGGGGGTGTTAGAGTAAAGGTTTTAACTTAATTATGTTAATTAAGTTACCTTTATTCCTTTCTTAAGATTTTACTTTAGTTTGCATATTCTAACATTTAATAATTATATTAATTATTAAATGTCTACCTATTAGGTGGTATGTGCAGGATCATGATGGGCCAAAAAGTGGCAATATGATGGGTGTGTGGCTGACGACTTTTTTTTACCCAAAATTGATGAAATGAAAAGGGTTTTTAAAGGATATTCTCAGCTTTCCACCAATATAAATTATGCTTTACTTTTAATTTAATAAGTAATTATTATTCATTTTCTATTCAAATTATGACTAAAGTCTGATTGATAGTGATTGGAAAACATCTATAGCTTTCAAATGGTATCAAATTTTTTGAATCTAAAATATGCATCAGATTCTATGCTTTGCATAATATAGGATTAAAAAAAAGAAAAATTGAATTTCATGAATTTTTGACCAAATTAAGGTGGTCAGACATACAAGTTTTTTATATTTTTTAAAAGTTGTAAAACAAATTTCATAATTAATTATTTACTTGGAAAAAAATTACAAAAAAATATGCATCACATCGGGGCATGAGTCATCTACTTATATCTAAAATATTATAAAAAATATTATCATTTTATTGTGGTAAGGGTGGTCAGACAGACACCTACTTCTGATTTTTTCCCTGAAATTTAAGTACTACTGCATTTAAATTTCAAATTTTCACCAAATAGATTTCTTTTATTTTTAAACAAACCTAGTAGTTTAGAAACTACATTCAAGATGCTATAGATTCTATTCTTACATATTTTTGAAATAATATAGATAACTTATTCAAATTTTTATGTCAAGTTGCCTAACTCTGATTTTTATGATTTTTTTGCCACTTAAGGGTTTGTTTTTCCATGATGATCCTACACATACCCTAGGGTTTCTTTGGGGTTGCACAATCTCCTTTTATAAGGATTGATCATTGTATTTTATAACTCTCTGATTAATACATTTTCAACTTTCAGAGCACCTTTGCCTTGGGTATGTGGAGGATCATCATGGAAAAAATAGACCCTTAAGTGGCAAAAAAATTAGAAAAATTAGAGTTAGGAAACTTTACGTAAAAATTTGAATAAGTTATCTATATATTTCAAAAATATGTAAGAATAGAATCTATAGAAATATTAAATGTAGTTTCTAAACTACTATGTTTTAAATCTATTTAGTGAAAATTTGAAATTTCAATAGTGTAATAAATTTCAAATAATAAGTAGGTGTTCATTTCAATCCACCAATAAATGATAATATTTTTTATATAATATTTTAGAATTCCCGATGTGATGCCATTTTTGCAGTTTTTTTCAAGTAAATAATTAATGAATTTTTTATTACAACTTATAAAAAATATAAAACATGTATAACCACCTTAACTTCATCAAAACTTCATGAAATTCAATTTTTCTTTTTTTAATCATATAGTATACAAAGCATAGAATGTGATGCATGATTTGGATTAAAAAAATGTGATACTCATTTGAAAGTTATAGATGTCTTTCATCAACCTATCAATTAGGACTTTAGTCATAATTCAAACAAAAATGAATAATAATTATTTATTAAATTCAAAGTAAAACATAATTTATATCGTAGAAAGTTGAGAATTCCTTTAAAAACCCTTTTCATTTCATCAAAAGCTGCTAGCCAATATTACCCCTACTAAGTACTCCAGATATTATTGTATGATCTGCACTGGGTATGCGTGATCATGATGGGCAAAAAAGTGGCAATATGATGGGTGTGTGGCTACAAACTCTTTTACCCAAAATTGATGAAACAAAAAAGGGTTTTTAAAGGAGATTCTCAGCTTTCCACCAATATAAATTATGCTTTACTTTGAATTTAATAAGGAATTATTATTCATTTTCTAGACAAATTACGACTGAAGTGCTAATTGATAGACTAATTGAAAAATGTCTATATCTTTCAAACGGTATCACATTTTTGGAATCCAAAAGATGCATCACATTCTGTGCTTCACATATGATAGGATTAAAAAAAGAAAAAATAAATTTCATGAAGTTTTAACCAAGTTAAGGTGGTCAGACATACGAGTTTTTTTATATTTTTTTAAAGTTGTAATAAAAAGTTAATAATTAATTATTTAATTAGAAAAAAATTACAAAAAAATATCCATCACATTAGGACATGATTCCTCTACTTATATCTAAAATCTTATAAAAAAATATTATCATTTTATTGTGGTTAGGGTGGTCAAACAAACACCAACTTCTTATTTTTCCCTGAAATTTAAGTACTACTACATTAAAATTTCAAATTTTCACCAAATAGATTTCTTTTCTTTTTTTTTAAAAGCTAGTAGTTTAGAAACTACATTCAATTTTCTACAGATTCTATTCTTACATATTTTTGAAATAATATAAATAACTTATTCAAATTTTTAAGTCAAGTTGCCTAACTCTATTTTTTCTAATTTTTTTGCCACTTAAGGGCCTGTTTTTTCCATGATGATCCTGCACATACCCACATACCCCCTTTTGTCTCAAATGTCTTCTTTCTATGACAAGTTATTTGCATGTAGGTGATCTTTAGGGTCTGTGAAGTTGGCTTTCACAACTTCAACATAAGGGTATGTTCTTTCCATGATGATCCTACACATACCCAATATAGGAAAAACATTTTCATTTGATAACACCATTTTGCTACATGACAAATACAACTTTTATAATGTCCTATTCTTCCCCAATGGAGTCACCAAAAATATGTTAGCAAATGAATTGACCCTTATGGAAACATTTCAATATCTAGTCCGTAGCCCAACTTAATAAGGTCAATATACCAACAACTTTGGAAAGATCATAATTTCAATTGTGACTTTCCTCTTAATTATTATTGAGGTGCAACTCCCTTAAGGATTGTGATTAACTATTATAGGGTATGCTTTTAACTAGTATAGTGTAGAAAAAAGTAACCCTTTGTTACACTTAACTTGGGAATTATTAATAATAAAATGCACTTAATGATGTCTTATTTAGGGTGTTGTATATTCTATCTTTATACTTTCACACTAATCTAGGGATTTATTAATTAATTAAGGATAATTTTAGATTAATTGGCCCCTTTAATTCAAATCCAAGCCTAATTGATTGTGTTTTCTAGGGGATAAGGCCTGACACTCTTAAATAATATTACACAATACTTAATTTTACAAGGAATGTGTCATAGGCTAGTGACCTAGGACCCATTCGCCACTTGATGAATGGGTCCTCACTAGGTCCTATGACCCCCTTTTTGCATATCATTTCACATCCCCTAAAGTGTTTCCTAGTTAAGCATGCTTGGACCCATTCACCCTATGGTGAATGGATCCTCACTTAACTAAGGACCCCCCCTTGGGATATGCTTTTGGTGGTATTTTGATGGTTTTGAATCCTACATCTAATCTTATCTTGTATTATTTGAATTTTAGGAATTAATAATTAGATAAGTATAAATAAACGGTTATTTCACATAGTTTCATCCTAGAATAATCTAAGCTTTCAAGTATTCTAGTCCAAATAGAAAATTTATGATATCAAGAGTTCACAAGAGAATTCAAGAAGGCATTCAAGGGTGGATTATTGAAGTTCATTCCAGCAATAAAAGATCCATTTCATCATGTCAAAGTCATCCATATTGTTGAGCTACTGTGATGTTGTAGCATTGGTGATAAAGTTCAACTGGTCAAAGCCATTATATGATTTCAAGTTCATGATCAAGATCTACACTCATTGAGTCCACTTCATACAAGCTTGCTAATTCATACTCCAAGGTTCAATTGAGGTTTGGTGAGTTGTGGCATTACATTGTTCATTCATCTTTCCTTTTATTCATTTTTTAAATTCAAGGTTTAATTACCAAAATGGGGTTTGACCAAGGAAAACCCCTATTCCCTAATGAAACAAAAATTTTCTTCTCCTTTGATGTGTGATTACATGTTTTAGATTGTACATCATTTGGAGAACAAAATTCTTCAAACTTGTAAAAATTATCATCTTTGTTGCAATATCACATAAAGTCTTCTACACAATTTATTTCTAACATTTGGGAGTTGAACACCTAGGATATGGGAGTGCAAACATTGAAGAACATGACCCAAAAATTGATTTTCCAGAACCCTAACAAGGACCCACTCGGAACTAGGGGAATGAGTTCTTAGTGATGCTAAAAAAAAACACTTTTTATAATAGATACACATCATTTTACCATCTTAAAACCTACCTTTTTAATACTATTATATCAGTTAGCTTTTTTTTCTTGATTGTAATTTTTCCATTATAACTCTCATAATTGAGTGAAACAGCAAGTCAAAATTAGGTTCATCCCTTTGATAATCCATTTGGGGTGAACCTCTTTTTCTTTGGTTCATTTTTGTGAACCTGACTTCTTTAGCATTATAGTTTTTTTTTATTTTGGAGTCTCTTTTCATCTTAGATTAGATCTTCTATTCATTTTCATTCATTTGCATTGAATTAGATCTCATTTATGGTGTTTATTTTGCATTCAAATTTTCATCTCATATAGGATTTTGGAATTGCATTGTTTGCATTCTTTAAATCTAAAAAATACAAAAAAATCAATCATCTTGGATATCGTCTAGATCATATAAACTTGCATTTGAAAATTGAAAACAAAATTGCATATCAAACTAGGTCTATTAGTTCATCATTTTGTCATATTTTCAACTTGTATTTCACATTGCATTTATAGAAAATTAAACCTAAAACTTGTTGTAGTAGACTTGAACCTGGAAATCATTAGAAAAGACCTCAAAAATTAGTAAAAATTTGTTTCAAAAACCTAATCTAGGACCCATTTTCCCTCCCTAGGGAGAATGAGTCCCTAATTAGACCTTAATCTACCTTTTTTTATTTTAAAATATTTAGTTATGTGCTTTTGTTTGTTGCTATCAGATCTTTGTTACAGTTTCCTAATTTTTTGTTTCATTCATTTCATTATATCTAGCTTAATTTGGTTCATTTAGTGCATTGTTTAAATTCAAAATTGTATTTACAAAATTTCATTTTTAAATTGTTTCATAGTGTAATCAACAAATTGCCTTGTTGAGAATCTAAAAATTGCATTTACATATTTCATTCTAGGTCATTGCATTGCACTAAATACCCTCTTTCCATTCTGGGTTTGTACACAAAGTTTTTGAAATCTTACATGAGTTTTACAACTTTAAGTCCTATTAGAAATACTATTGTGAGACATAGTTCAAGACTCGTTTCATCCTACAATATCCCATTCACCATGGATCTTGGGTTTTCTAGATCCCTTCCTATTAGTGTTGATAATCAACCCTCTATGGATCATAACATGCATACCTCATTTCCCATGACTTCACTTCCTACAATCAATGTGCATGATATTCATTTCTCATAAGAAGATATAAAAATACTAGATGAAGGCCTATAAATGCTCCATGATATTATGCTTAATGAAAGTGTTGACATTAGTATGCTTAGTGTAAGAGAGGGGAACCACCACGTGCAAGGCCCTAGGTCATAGAAGGCCAAGACGTAGAAGGATTCCCTAACTTACCTCAACTTAATGTGGTGTTAGGATATGTAGGACAACAATGATGAGGAATACGGAGTTCTTAAATCACCCTACAGACCCAAAATATAGGATGGGGCTAGGTGAGCCAGTTTTTAGGTTCAACACTATGCCTCAAGAAACTCTCTACCCAAGAATGGAAGTGTGGTCCTGGGTTGACAACATGATGCATTGGCGTCTCTCAAGTGCATTGGAATCTGTATGACCAAACAACTAAAGAGACAAGGTCAAACCTAAGAAAACAAGCTAATGGCCTAGATAACTACCACTAAATGGCCAAAACAACAATATTAAGTAGACAAAATATTTTCTAATGTGATAAATTAAAAATGAAAGAGTTAGGGTGGCAAGAATGATCTCACAAAGGAATTAGTTCACCAGCTAGCTCCTAAAAGCACATCTGCCTACACACAAAGAGGAGGAAATTTTTTGGGTGGCTATATAGGGGTTTTCCTTAGTCATACCTGCATTTAGGTGTTTCCACCTCCATGCACAACCAAGAAAGCGAGTATGATAAAGAAATTATTGTAATGAAGAACACTAAAACACTACAAAATAGTAAATGTGCTTACTCAACCAAGTAATAGAGGAGAGGAAAGGGAAGCTTACCACCTGCACCAAAAGCACTCAAGGCTGATTGGGGGAGTGAAAGAGAGTACTCAAGCCTTTGCTACAGTGGTGTTATCCCAAACTTTACTAAAGTGGTGGAGTGGAGTTATTGCTGCAATGAAGTGTGAGTCTCCTAGGATGCTTGAAGAGTGTGTTAAGAGGTGAAGTTGAATTCTTGAAGTTGTGAACAAGATTGTGAAGAGATTGTAGAAAATGAAATTCTTTGTTGAAGGAGTGAATTTGAAGGGGGGTGAAGAAAATGACCATATTTGGGTTGGTTGACCAAAGAGGGCATTGCCAATAAACTACCAATGAGAAGTGTAATGCCTCTACAACTTCAATTGTAGGAATCTGCCAGGGATGTACGCACACTACACAAACATGTAAGTGCCACACGAGTGTCCCCTACAAAAATTCCTCTGCCAATGCTCAAAATAGAACCAAATGGGATGAGAACAATAGGCTTAGGTGTAATTAAGCCTCTGAACTTGGTTTTCTAAAGTGGAGAAGGGAAAAAGGGGAATTTGCATAAAGGGTGCAAATTCAGTCTTATACATTTTTCCCCCACTTTAGCGAGTACAAATACTAATGAGTGCTCGGTAAAGTAGATCAAAGAAGAGTAAGGTTAAAAATGTATACCTGAACCATCGAGGAAGTAGACCACAGTGCAGGGAAAGTGAAGGACTTCATAGCTTCTCAAAACTATGAAGTATAAGAAAGAAAGTATCTTACAAGCCCACATACCTATAAGGAGGCAACCCCCAAAAGGAAGCCTTGATAAGTAGGAGGTATTTTCCACAATGTGTCAAATTATGATATTGTTATCAGGGTTCAACTGTGTAGTTTTATGAGTCAAACTAAAATTATGAAGGAAGCCTTGTGAAGTGAGCACCTCACAGGCCTGTAGACCTACAAGGAAGGTGTCCCCCAAGAAATCTCACATGGAGGATACCTGGGAAGCATCCCACAAGATCTCTCACATGGAGGAAGCTAGGAAAGCTCCCTATAGACCTGTAAACATGTAGGGAAGGTATTCTCCAAGATATCTCACATGAAGAATACCTAAGGATGTTCCCTACAGACCTGCAAACCTATAGGGAAAGTAAACCCCAAGATCTCTCACATGGAGGAAACCCAAGAAAGTGCCCTACAAACTTGCAGACCTGTAGGGGAGGTAACCCCCAAGATCTCTTGTATGGAGGAAACCCAATAATGTGCCCTACAAACCCACAAAACTAAAGGGGAGGTAACCCTAAAGATCTCTCGCATGGAGGAAACCCAAGAAAGTTCCCTACAACCTGCGAACCTATAGGGGAGGTAACTCCCAAGATCTATCACATGGAGGAATCCCAAGAAAGTTCCCTACAGACCTACAAGCCTACATGGGAGCCACCCCTAAGATCTATCACATGGTGGAAGCTCAAAGGAAGCACCCTATAGGATCTCACTTAGACCATCGATAATTTGGAAAATTTTCAAAGGGTTCCCTCAGGAACTCGTCATGAAGAGGGGGTCCACTCAAGGGATGCATAGTTCAAAATCATATGTTTTCTTTCTTGAATTAATCCATCATCAAGGGATCCTTTTGAAATATGTTCACTTCATCAAGGAATTCGAAAGGAAGAATATTCCCCCACATGAGGGGAAAGTCAAAGCTATCCCACTTTGGAGGAAGGTTTTCAAATCCTTTCTTTACGAACCCATGATAAAGGAAACATGTTCCGTTAGGGATCTAACTTGAGAATACAATTCTAAAGAAATATTTTAAAATGTTTTTGAGAAAATATTTGTTGGTGATAAATGCATTTTTTGAAAATTGAAATGTTGAAGGAAGGAGTTGTCACACATGAGAGGGAAAATTCAAGAGAAAAAGAGAGAAAGATAAAGAGAAATAAAAAGAGTAACCACGAACAAAGGGCACAAGGGATCTAGTTTAGTAGGGTCAGATCTATTCATGCTCATATATATAATAGGTAACATTGGTGCAAGGAAAAATATCATCAATCCCTAACCAGATTAGGAAGAATGCATGAAAATAAAGTAAAAATAAAAATTTTGGGTCAACATGGAAGGGAAGCCTAAATGCCCCCAATGCTTTACATCCAATTTATCAAAAATCAAGCACAAACATGGAAGAATGATGATACAAATAGAAGCAGGTTTATAACACAAAAATCATGCCTATATCTAAGTGAAAATAGGGGTGACAAGGCTCAACCAGGCACACATAGTACAATCATGGGGAATACATCACAAAACACACACACACACACATAAGATCAAGAAGAGACCTCCTAACATTGATCGACCGAGAGGTCATCCACTTCCCACTCTCCATCATTGTAGGGGGAAGGAGGATCAACCTGCAGTGTCAGGATGTTAAGAGGAGAATTCGGCCTTCCCACAACAAGGGCTAAGGAAGAAGCCCCCACAAGGTCTTCTTTGTTGAACTCTTGTGGAGCTAGGGTCAATGATTTCACAAAGATTGCTGACAAGGTTAGAACTTCATCCATGGAGTTAAACATGCACCCCATAGGAGTTCCATGTTTAACTTCAATGGACAAGGAAAGCTAATCCTGAGATTAATTGCTAGGCTCACCAAATGACTTGGGAGTGGTGACGAACTCAGGGGAAGCCAGGACTGGTTCCATTACTAGTACAGAACAAGTCATCACAGGACCACCTTGTGAAGACAGTGGGATCCTCTTACAACCTTCACTACTAGAAGGACCACACTCCACCTTATGCTTTGTCAGAGGAGATGAACTCCCCATAGATGAGGCTAGATGCATGGAGGAAGAGGAGGAAAGAACTGTAGTGGATAAAACTAAGGTATTAATCATATCCATAGGATTTGGGAAAGGTTGGATATCTAGAACAAACATCAACAAAGGTGGCCTCACCAAAGGAGTGATGAACACTTGTACCCCCTTGGGGTTAGGCACATTTGTACTCACAACAGAAGCTAGAAGAGATGTGGGTCTAGACTGAAGGGAAGCAAGAGGACCTGAAGTAGGGTTGTTCATTTCTTCCTCCTTCCTTTGTGAGGGTCCTACTCAGCCAAGAGAGCCTTTCATCGGCACTTCACTCACATGCAAGGAAATTTCTATGACTCTTTGAGTTGGAGGTTAGAGGTTACAAAGGAATGGAAGGATCCTACTCAACCATGGGAATGTCCACTATGGTCATCTCTAGCGGAGGAATAGATTTATGAATGGGAGCAGGAGGAATAAGTTGAGGGGCAGCGGGGGGAGTCAGCTCAAGAGCCTCAGTAGTGGGCCTCTTCCTATTCACTACTTTAGGAGCAAGAGTGGTAGGAGGTCATGAAGGTTGAGACAAAGAGGGCTCTCCATGGGAGACCTTTTTCCTATTATACCAAACAGGTCTAGGATCCATCGATAGAACAAGAAGTTTGAATGTAGGATGCTTAGGCTTTCACCAAGCAGGCACCATAGGGTTCTCTCGCAAGCATGGACCAAAATTTGATGGTACAACAACAAAGCGAGAAGAATTTTTAGACTGACTAGTGAAAGAGGAAGAAGGAGGATCTTGAGACCACTTCTCATCTTCCTTCCTTCATGTCATAGTGGCATCATTGTCAACTTTTAAGTAGGCCCTATGTGAAACAACATAAGACGATGGAGGGTATATCACTTTTCGCCTTAGGTGCCCTTTCTTATAGTCTTAATATGTTCAATGTAGAAGTTCCATCCTAGGTAGAAGAGGACCAATGAGCGTAGGCCAAGAGTAGTCCAAGGAGTAGCTACCATGAGCAATCAGTGGTTGATAACTGGTGTCATGAATTACATGTGTAGAATCCCCATGGACAAATTTTAAACATTTATGCACAACCAAGGGTACCATGTTCATAGCCACCAACCAAGGGATACCCAAATTCACCCTAAAGAGCTCAGACTGGGGGATAATGTCAAACAATAGTTTCATAGATTTAGGTCCAACCAAGATTGACAAGACAATACTACCCAAAGGAGGCACAAAAATCTTGTCATGTGTAAGGATGGTGCTCACAGGTGAATCATACCCTTCCTTATGTAGAAATTTAATCAACATAATATCCTCAGTTATTATGTTTACTTGTGACATTGGATCAATGGGAACAGTCACTATGATGTTTCTATTGATCCACATAGGGATATAGAGAGGAGACGGTTGCCTATTACAACCCATTGGCAGGTCCTGTGATGTGAAGGTTATAGCAATAGAACTTACCATAGGATGCATAGAGGGGATAGGTTGATGTAGGAAGGAGGCCATTACACACACTAGATGATACTTTCATAGAGATCCTAAAGGTTAAAGGAAAAGATAGTGACCTGATTAAGGTTTCGTTATGCAACACCTTCATAACCTTCCAAATATGCCAACTAGGGGTCACATGTTGGGTTATAAGGCAACAACCTTACAACACTGACACCTACAACACCCCTAGAGTATGACAAAAGGAATTGTTAGTATCACAAAAATAGAACCAAAAAGATTCATGTCAGGTTCACCAAAAATGTAAGATAGATGGACCACCATGTGCAAGGCCCTAGGTCACAGAGGGCCAAGATGTGGAAGGCTACCCTAACTTACCTCAACTTAATGGTGTTAGGAAATGCAAGACAAGAATGATGAGGAATATGAAGTCCTTCTATCACCCTATAGACCTGAAATATAGGATGGGGCTAGGCGAGCCAGTTTTCAGGTTCAACACTATGTCTTAGGAAGCTCTCTACCTAAGGACGAAAGTGCGATCCTATGATGACAACATGATGCACTAGCATCTCTCAAGTGCACTGGCATTTGTAAGACCAGAAAACTAAAGAGCCAAGGTCAAACCTACGAAAACAAGCTAACAACCCAGCTAACTACCACTAAAGGAGCAAAACAACAATATTAAGTAGAAAAAATGTTCTCTAATATGATAAAGTAAAAATGCAAGAGTTAGGGTGGCAAGAATGATCTCACAAAGGAATTCATTCACCAACTAGCTTCCAAAATAATTTCCACCTACATACAAAGAGGAGGGAAAATTTTTGGGTGGTTGTATAAGGGTTTGCCTCAGTAAGACCCCCGTTTAGGTGTTTCCACCTCCACGAATAGCCAAGAAATCAAGTATGATAAAGAAAGTATTGTAATGAAGAACACTAAAACACTACAAAATAGTAAATGTGCTCACTTAACCAAGTATGGAGGAGAGGAATAATGGTTTTTCTTGTCTTACGATGGGCTTGATAGATCTCCCTTTAAAATTTGGACCAAAAACATTAAATGTCTCATTCACCATCATCTCATCATCAGACCAATTTCGTGTGAAGTTATGCTACCCATGGCTTCACTCCATGAACGCCATCCCGTTAGTTGTGGATGAATGTTTAAATTTTCCATTTGGCAATGAAATCTTTACTATGCATCACAGTGGCTTTAGTCATGTGTCTTCCTGAGGAAATTTTTCCTTAGATTTCTTTTGGATCAATCCTATTGAACCTATTAGACCTCATGAGGACTAATTTTTCAAATCATATCAAAAGTTTAAGGAAAAAAACATAGCAGAATTATCCCTTAGAAATATGCCTCAACCCATAATTGAGCCACGTATCATTCTCAAATTGATGATTGAGAAAAAATACCTTCCAAATATTCAAGAGCAACCTATGGAAAATCATCCTTCCATTTCCTATAAGAGACCACGAGATAACGAAAACAACCTCGTTATGCCTCCTAAAGTCAAACAAGTTTACAAAGCTAAAGAGAAAGTGGTTGAAAAACTTCCTTCAGTTCCTTCCATTCCCCTGCTAAGGGAAGAAAAGAAACCTATGATTGACAAACCCGCTCCTACAAAAATAGAAATTGACAATAGATTGAAGTGAAATGAAAATTATAGAGAGTATAGGAATAGATGTTGGATGCTATTTCTCATGTGTTACAAGCTAAAGAGGAAAATAACAACAAAGAAAATCAATATTCTAAGTTTCTTGAAGAAATGCATGATGATTCTATGCCCTCGCCATGACAAAAACAAGAACATACAAGAGACATTATCATTCAACCTCCTATTCTAATTAATGTAGATGATGACATTGATATTTCTATTTAATTGATGAACAAGTGCATAATTATTTGAATTCATTGTTTTCCTCTTCCATGAGCTTAAATGACAAATCTCTTAAAAAGAGTGTTGAACTTAGTATGTGTCCTAGTACAACAATTGATGTGGTCCCTTTGGCTAGTTGTCCACCTTCCATATATACCGACCAAGATTGGAATGCAGATGAACTTCTATAGGTTGACTTGCATGTGCCTTTCTAGTCCTTTGCATTATTTTTCTTTTTCATGTTTATTTATGTGATTGCATGTGTGTAATGTGATCTCCCATGATGTTTCATTTGATGTATCTCTCTCTCTTTTTGTGCATTCCTCTATATGTATTTGCATTCTTCTATATTTCATAAACATTTTATAGATTTTCATTTACCTTTTGTTTTCCTCTTGGGGATGATGCAAGGCATCAAGAAATTTAGGTCTCTTCCATGTTGACCTAAAAGGATTTTTCTTTGTGAAACCAAGGAAATAGGATTCCAACTTTTGGGAGATGGAACAACTAGGCTTTAGTACCTATTCCTATTTCACTTTCAGTTCATTCAAGGAAACCTTAGATATCTCAATCCAAAGATGGAATGAGGGAAAGATATCTGCAATAAGATGTCCTAGGGTGTGATTAAAGGTATAAAGAATGTTCAAGCTAGGCCTTGGAAAGACAATAAATGAATGTAACATACACAACCTAACTATATGACCTAGGAAATGAAATTTAAATATAGAATAAAAAATTCAAAATGAATAGAGGGGTACTTGGAAGAAATATGTGATAAAAAAACTTTGAGACCCTGAAATTTTGTTGCTTGAAGCTCACTGGGACTCATATGCTATTCAGGATGATTTAGTCCCAAACTTGGTTTATGTGTAGAAATTGGAATCACTCTAGGGTTGTTTTGGATCTTCTTAAGTCTAGAGAAAGGTAGTACTATGACTCATATGCCACAAGGGGAAATTTAGTCCTAATATTAGGGTTTGGATGAAATTTTGGTACTCTCTAGTGATTTCCTATAGCTTTTCTCTTACCAAATCTCTAGATTTGAAAGCTTGAATTCTGATCTATAGAAGACTTTCTATGATCTTGTAAATAGGGAGATAATTCGACAACCTTCTTCAATATTGCAATTTATGTTGAAAATGAAGGTAATATTGTAGTTTAAAACTTGTAAAACTATGAGACTATAGATCTAATTAAACTTTGTTCTTTGTCACAATTCTTTGTGTATGATTAATCATTTTAGATCAATTTTACCAATTGTAGAAAGAGACAAAATATTGTAGAAGAATGATACAAGGAGATAGAAGTGACACAACATATACATGGAGGAACCCTTTCAAGAAAAAATTCCACCAGAATCAATAGTGCTTTGATTATTTAAACTTAGAGAAAGATTACAATAATATTGTATCAATCCTTGATTGATATTCTTCCTTGCCTTCAACAATCATTCTTCACAACCTACAATAAACTCTCGTAGAATTGTCATACACTTGCTGCAATTTAATAGACAATAATTGAGAATGTAAACTCATAAGAGTTGTACAATACAAGAGTATAAAGATCCTTACAAAAATCTATGCCTAGATTGGGAAAGTAGAGTTCCACAAGGTAATATGAATTCATACCAAAGTCTTCCTCAATTTACAAACCCCAAACTGAACACTTAACTGAACTTTGGTGAAGAAAATATCTTGCAAACTTCACCTAAAAGTTGGCGCCAAAGAATGGGTCCACTTGACTGAGCCTTGTAAATATCTTCTCATGCAAAAGGTGTTAATTGAAAGATGCCAACTTGGGTGCCCAAGGTGGTCCCAAGTCAATCTTAGTTAACTAAAACAAATCTCTCCACCAATTCATGCAAACATTCTACATGATTAATCATCCCCACTTAACTAGAATTATCCACCTATTATCTTTCATGCAACTGAATTCATTAGTCATGCAACTCAAGTCAACTCAAGTCAACTAGCATTCAACTCAAAATAACTATATGCAACTAAAGATAACTGAACCATAACTGAACTGATAGTGGCACTCCACTAATGTAAATATCAATGCCTAATTTGTAGGATCAAAACATGCATTACTAAAGTGTTATCAATCCTCCAAACAGTTAACTAAAGCAAGGTGGGTTCCACCTTCCATGTGGGAGCCCCATGTGCTCCTATCTTGTAGGAGCTATTCTTGGACATATCCACATGTTCCTATCATTTAGGAATAATCAAAAATTTCAATTTACATGTTCATTTTATTTGAATTTAATCTCTTTCTAATCCTAGTGCTAGTGAACACTTTCCAAGGATTTAGGAGATACATGAAATATGTTTAGGATTGCAATTAAATGGCATCGTATTCCCAACAATTTATTCTTCAAAGGAACTCCAAGTCTCAACACCTAGATCTTCAATCACACATCAAAGAGAAGAAAAACTTGTTGATTGTTAGGGAATAGGGGTTTGCCTAGGTCAAACCTCGTTTAGGTAATTAAACCTTATGATGAAATAATGAACTTGAAATATGTAATATGAAACATGAAACATGAACAATGATACCTTGAATGATGTCTTGAAATGTAAGTCAACAATCTAACATGAAGTGGGAATGTAGAATGTAGATCTTGATCTTGAATTGGATATGAAACAATGGCTAACTTGGATCTTGGATACTACATCACAACACTAGCTCAACAACATGCTTGATGCATTATTCCTTGGACATGACGATGAATCTTGAATTTCTAAAATAAATGTTGAAGAAACATTCCCTTGAATGCCTTAGAAATGCCCTTGAATTTCCTTAAATACTCTTATGAAGTCTTAGGATGCTTAACTCTTGATTGCTTAGTTAATATTATGATTGCTTAGGTCAAATAATCATTTCAAACCTTCGTTATATAGGCACTTCATGTAATTTACCATTTATTAGATTCCAAATGCTGACATACAAGAAATTTGAATTCAAAACCCTAATTTCCTACTCAAAACCCTAAAGTGGGGCCAAATAGGACTCATACAACACTTTTGGTGTATAGGTACCATCTGGGTGGGACTCATATGACCAAGTTGGTGTATGAGTCCCACCAGGGCTTTTTAGGTAGAGGAAATGTTGGGGAGTTAGGATATTAAGTGTATTTATTGGTTATGTTGAGATCTCAATTGAAATAATCCTCAAGATGGATAATAAAGGGTCTTAGCCTAGGCCTATTAATGATGATATGAAGGTCATAAATGCAAGAGGGCCCAAAAATTAATGTGAAGGTGTAAATAAATACACTTTACAACACTAAATTAAGGCAAAAATTAAGTCTATTTAGCTTAAAAGGGCCCTAAACCCAATGTGAATGTGTAAAAAAAATTACAACACTAGATTAAGGCAATATTAGGTTCATTTTAATGTTAATCATTCCCAAATTAGGTGTGAAAAATGGATACTTTTTTCTACACTACATTTACCTGCACTTTAGTGAGAGGAGGAACTTGCTTCTAACTCACACTAAAGTAGACATTCAAGAGGGTCCAAGTGTAATAATGTAGATGGTATAGGATGAAAAAGATCAAGGGGGTGGTCAAGCCCCTAGGATCCAAGATCCTATGTCAAACCAACATAAGCACAAAGAGACACACACAAGGTGCATGATATGCAAGAAAACAGGATGTAAAAACATGCAATGTCAAAGACATAAAGATGAAATATTGAAAAAGAAAGAAAAGATGGATCAAGCTTTGACCATTTGTACTATACATTGTGGATCATATCTAAGCTTTTTTGTTCAAAATTTACACTCACTTTGAGGCAATGGAACTTTAGGCTATCTATTGGGTGAGTATCCAAAAAGGGTGGCTTACAAGTGGAACATGTTTTCCACTATGCAAACCAAATTCATGCTCTCAATGGCTAGTGGAACCTCAAGGAAACCACTAAGTAAGCCCCCAGATATGTGAGACACATATGGATGTGACTGGTATGTGCTCACAAACACAAGCAAGTGGCTATGGGAAAGTCATGCCTAAGTTCGGCTCCCATACGTACAACCATACCAAAGCTATACCTCCTGATAACTTTGATAAGGTGCCACACAACAATGAACTTAAAGCTCCATGAGGCAAGCAAAAATTCATATTCTTGTTCTAAACTCATCAACAAACAAGATGGCTCCATAGGCAAGTAAAGTATGTTATGCAAGGTGGCCATATAATAGATGTTGTAAACACAAAATAGTGTAAGGTAAATTCAAAGGAGATTTTTCTTAGTTCATGTAATGTATCTTATTAGGGAACATTATGCCTAATGCCTCTGAGAGAGTAAAATTCAAAGAAATATCATTCTCTTGGAGGAAATAATACCTGATGATGTCACCAAGAAAAGGACACAACACAAGTAAAAAGAAAATTGTATAGTGAAATATGAGTATCGATGTATGCCCCCACTTTAAAGTAGTTGCTAACACCATTGCTATAAGAAATTTCTTTAAAGTAGAAGAAGACATGAGAGCCTATTTGGAAATCTCTATTCCAAGTCCTATGCTCCAAAATGAAACTGCATCATGACTAAAGGGTAGCCCCCAAAACTTAGTACATCATCTATGAGCCAACTTAAGGTATGTCATCCACATCCCAAGCTTGCTCTTATATATATACATGGAAGGTAGTCAACTAGAAAAATGAGACAATGACAAGTTCGATATGAAGACAAGGCTAACCTAACCCCTTGTCCCCACTTAGTACAAGACAAGGATGAGCTGAAATGATTGATGAAAAACATGAAAATGAGTATCAATTAGAGGAACTAGGTACATCAACACAAGGAAGAGCACCACAATCCTTAAGATGTTAAATTTGACTAATCAAAGCCTTACATTAATTAGTAGAATGACCATGAACTCAATGATATGCAAAAGATGAACTCTTATAGTAAAATTTATTTTATGTTCTTAGAGGGAGAGATATGAAACGATCTTGGAGGGGCCTCAACAAGATACCCTCTTGATAAGTAGTAGAGGATGTTCTATTATTTTGCAATAAAGATTTCTCTTGCTTAGTATAAGGTGCCATACCTATACAAGACTCTTTAGATTGCAATATTTTGTTTTCTTCTTTAAAATAAGGTGCAAAATCTAACGTACTCTAATCATCAGTTCAAGATGCACTAATGTTAAATTTGGCTTAGAGGAATCTTGTGTAATAGTGTTGATATTGAGTGAAAGCTTGCTTGTTTCTTTTGAGGGACAATAACCAAGACAATTAGTTGTTCCTTGCATATTAGGCTCTATAGGAACACAAATACCTTGTTATCTACCACCACATCCTTTTCCACTATACCCAAGTTGTCTCATAAGTTCATAACCTTTTTCCATAAAGCTTTTTCATTTCTTTTGGATTTGGTGGTTGCTCATAATTAGCTTCATCAATTTTTTGTGTAATTTTTTTGTATTTTTTTCTAAAGTGGTTGAGGTGGATGCTTTCGAAGGGTCTTTTAAATTTGTTTTTGAGATAATTTCTTTTAATTTTCCATTTTTAGATTCTTTATTTATGATCTTGTATTCAACCATGAATGATGTGAAATCTAAGGAACCCAAATCATGCTCTAATAGTTTTGTGACTCCCTCAATATGTTTTTTTTTATCTTTCTATTGCACAGGTTCTACTTGTGTAGTTTGTGTTAGTGTTGCCAAAGGATTATCCTTTCCTTTCTCAATGTTTAAACAAATATTTGGTTCAAGGTTGGCTTTCATTATACCTACCCTTTTTATTGTAGATGTACTTCATTATATGATGAAGAGTTGAAGGCACTCCATTCATTGCATGGATCCATGGTCTACCTAAAAGAAGATTATATGAAAGATCATGAGGCATAACATGGATAGGGGTTTGTAATGTAACTTATTCAATTGTAATAGGTAATGTACTCACACCAAGTGATCATTTTCCCACATTATAAAACCCACTAATAGATAAAGAGGCAAGTTGATTTTTTTATTTATCCACACCAAGTCTATCCAAAAGGGCCATACTACACACATTAAGGGTAGAGCCATTTTCAACAAGGGTTATTTTTATTTCCCACCCATCATAGTTAGCTATTATCATGAAAGCGTCATTTTTTCTACACTTCTAGCAAGGGTTGCTCATATTGATGGAAAGTAATTTCTATGTTCACTAAAGTTATAGCTTGAATTTTGGATTCTACTTCATTTGATTACACATTAGGGGGGAGAAAATTATCTTAAGGAACTTGGAATCATGTTATGATAATGAGGGGAGACCTGAATAAGGTCTCATAATGATATCTTAGCAGGATTATTCTTTAGTTGTTCAACAAGACTGTACTCCTTTTCATTGTGTGAAGGAAAATGAGGGGCACTAGGAAAGATAGAGCTAGGAAATGGGAGGGATGTTGAAGGTGTTTTTCTTGGTTTTAGATTATTTCTAGTGTTATATGTATGAGCAATGATATTATAACTCGACTGCTATGAAAAATTATTCTTAGGTGGTTCGAGCATAAAGATGGGTTTTTTTTGAGTTTGAGGTTTGTGTGATGGTGGATAAAGGATGAGTTTAGGTTTGTTTTGAGTTATTGGTCAATGTGAGGGTGGGTAAATAATTAAAGGATTCTTAGGATGTCTCATAGGGTATGTAGGAGGTTCATTATTCAAGGGGGGTCTAATGGACACTTTTGCATTCATAACATCATTGATTTTGGTTTGATGTCTTTCTAATGAAGGGTAGTCTAGTGTCATATTCGCATAATCATCTAAGGAAGTCACATCACTATTGTTTGAAACATATTGTGTGTGTGTGAAATATGTAAAGTTAGTATCAACACAAAACTTAATGAAACGAATTATATTTAAAGATTCAAAGCAAAGAAGCTACTATAATTTATAAATTAACAATTCTTCCAAGAACATCTCATTGTCCTCTATTCTTAATGATTCTTTTAACCCTTTGGCCCTTAGGCTTCTATGTGCACAAAGGCTATTAAAATGACATTTAAGAAATGAGATTAGTATTCAACATTCAATCTAACTAAGCTCCTACAAGCAATTATATGATGGAAAGGATAATGGATTCCATGATGAATAGATGATGGTTTTTATGATGAATGGAAAAGTGGAGGTGGATGCTATGGTAGTGGTCTATATGACTCTATATATGATACTCCATATGCTCAAATGCAAACTAAAAATGAACTAATCTAAAATACAAATATGATGCAAGATGGGATGTAAAATACAACTATGAAGCAAGATTTAAAGCTAAGATGTGAATGCAAAGAAAAAAATGAAGTTAGATGTAACTATAAGACTCCAAAATGCTCCAAAGCTCCAATGATAAACCTACATAATAACTCAATTCAAAATTTGGATACAAAATACAATGCCCAAGGGTTGTATTTATAGCCTTTTCCAAGCATATAGTGAGGTGGCAATGATCATCGGTCTAGATTCAAACAAGAAGAATGGATTGTGGAGGTGGAGAGAATCAAGATGTTGTCCCCTTGACCAAAGATAGCATGCCATATGGATGGAAGAATCTCTTGACCAATGGGCAACATGCCATTTGGATGGAAAATTCAAGTGTGGGAAGAGAAGACCATGTGCTCCAAAATTGTTGGAAGTGTGTAAGGAATAAACCATGTGCTTTTAAAGATTGGTTGAAGATAATTATAATTAAAAATTAGAGTTATTTAATTTCATGTGACCTTGGTGAGGTGGCACAAAAAGTTGTAGACATGTGCTCAAATTCCTAATTGAGATTAGTGAAGATTAAGTAAAACAATCTTGTGGAAATTTTTTTATTTAATTAATTTAGAAAAATATGTTTTAGATTTGGAGAATTTAAAAAATGAACAATATAAATAAATTGAGAGTTAATCTATACGTAGTTGAAATATTAATTAAATAGCTAGTATTTACTTAATTAAAGGTGATGACTGATTTTAGGTGTATACATTTTCCCCTCTTTGAAGTAATGTGTTTACACATTGCTTCAAAGAAAGATTTGATACCAATGCTTAAATTTTTTTTTGATGGCCCAGATGATGCCCCAGATGCTGATTTTTCAGGTGATGACGAATATATGCCCCCTTGGGAGATAAATCAGTGAATTTTTGAATTTTGAGATTTTTTTTTAATTTTTGAAAATTTTGATGTTTTGATGATGATTTGATGATGATCTCAAAATTTTATGTGTTAGAAATAATTTATCTCCCAAAAACTGATATATAAGCCAACAGGTGATGAAATTGATAAATTATAGCCCCTTTGAAAAATTAAAAAAAAAACAATCCCATAAAATGCCACTTAATTAACCTTTAAAGGGTTAAAAGGTGAATTAGAAAGTTCATTTGTGCATTTGGTGATTTTGAAAACTTGTGAGTTAGAGTGTTGAGCATTAGGAACAGAATGGTAATCCCCTATCACATACACCCATTTGGGTGAGTCAGGTGGCACAACCATCCAACAACGTTCTAACCTTTGGTGAATACCCTAAGAAACCACCTCATATTTTGTACCTTGAGTTTTTCCCTCTATTTTGGTGTTTGAATTTAGTTTTTTATTGTTTCAGTGCATTAGGATACTGAAATAGCACATTTGTGGTGTATTTTAGCGCATAGAGTAATGTAGCACATAGGTAAAGCAATTTAGTGCATAGGATAGATGAAGTAGCGCATTGGTTAATCTAGTGCATAGATGACCTGAAATGGCACATTGATGAACTATTTTAGTACATAGAGTAGTCTACTGCATAGGGTCATTAGATTAGCGCATTGGGAAATTTGGCACATTGGGACTTTGTTTTAGTGCAATGATGGAACGTTCTAACACATAGGGTAGAGTGGCACATTGAAGGTCTATTATAGCACATTGATGTATTTCCCTAGTGCATAGAGTGTTTTAGTGCATTGGAGCCCTATTTTGGTGCATTGGGTAAATTTGTTGATTTTCTTGATTGAAGTCCTTGATATCAATGATGTTTGATCATGTCAGTCTGTGATTTGATGATGATTGATGATTTTCATAGGTTAGATGCTCATTGATCTCATGATAGGTGAAATTCAATGAGAGGATGATGATAATTGACCTCATGATAGGTGAGTTTAGAATTTATTTGATAAACCTCATGATAGGTGAGGTTAGGATTGATTTGATAAACCTCATGATAGGCGAGGTTAGAATTGATTTGATAAACCTCATGATAGGCGAGGTTAGGATTGATTTGATAAACCTCATGATAGGCGAGGTTAGAATTGATTTGATAAACCTCATGATAGGTGAGGTTAGGATTGATTTGATGCTTATGAGATTTGATCAAAGTCTCATCATAGCTAATTAGATTGATAGGTTGATTGATGTTGATTGATGTTGGTTGATCGATTGATTGACTTATGATTTTGTGATGATAGGAGCCTCTGACTAGTCTACAGATCAAAGAGAGGTTCTCAAGGACATGGGATTTGATTCATCATTTGACATAGCCTAAGACATCCATTATTACCCAATGTAGTTTTTTGTCTCTCATTGATTGCCCCAGATTCAAATCAACAGGGGATTATTAACAGCCTTGGTTGAGCGGTGGCATAGTGAGCATAACACTTTCCATTTTCCCACTGGTGAGATCACTATTACACTTGAGGATGTATATCAGATTCTATGTATTCTGATTGTTGGAGAGCTAGTGATATATGATTCACAGGATCAAGGTGGTACAAATGCACTATGTCGAGTTTTCTAGGATGACACCATATGTGGCTATGAGATTCCGTGGAGGGATATGGTCGATGCATACACTACTTTTCCTTTTGTTCTACCTAGTTTCATTGGAGGGTTCCTTTATCTTGATCGCAAGTAAAAGGGGCTCACAGTTGGATGCGCCGGGATTCTAAAGACTATGATCATTCACAAGACTAGATATGTGTGGGGTTATTGTATGCTTGCACATTTATATCATGATTTGCATTAGGAGGTATACCTTCAAGGGGCTAGTCTTTTAGCAGGAGTTACATTTCCAGTATGAGACAGACAAAGGCTAGCTCTGAGGCCCTATGTTCATATTTATGTTGGTCAACTTACTTAGCCCAAGATGGGAAAGTTGGAGTATTGGCGGAGGGTTCTCAATGATCTAGACGGTGTTGTGTGGAGACCATATGTTGATTGCAAGTTGTGGCCCGAAGATGACATGGAGATGTCATATTTTTTCCAGGTGATGTATCTGATTGGTCGGACTTGCATTATTATTGAGAGTTTTGAGGTAGTATGGCCGAGTTCAGCCAAAGCTGCAAGGGGTAGCCCATTATGCACGATAGTGATAGGATGTGATAGAGTGGGGGTTTTGCTTGTCTCATGACATAGTAGTTGAGAAATTTTGGGGATTACCAATGATTATTTGAGAGGTACATCCAAATATTATAGATGCCTCAATATCTAAGGATTATGTTGTGTATATTCTTATACATTTGTTCCCATGGATTATCATTCTAGATGAGCCGACATCATTTTTAGCAAAGGTAGAGGCAAGAGGGCATGGGCTAAGGTGATAGAGAGAGGAGGCAGAGGAGGAGCAAGGAGAGGAGGAGGAGTTTGAGGATGAGTAGAGTAGTGATAGTGATGGAGAGGGGAGCAATGATGATGGTAATGAGGAGAGTGATGAAGGAGATAGAGGTGGACTAGGGCTAGGTCCTGATGTTGTAGAGTCAAGTGTGCCTCACAAGAGGCAATCAATAGTGACCTCATCATAGTAGTGGGTAGAGATAAAAGTTCCATCTTAGTAGTAGTAGACACAGATTGTTGTGTTAGAGGTATAGGTACAAACGTTGTAGGGATAGCTTGCGCAAACATAGACCCTTCTAACATAGGCACAAGGATAGGTTCAATCTCTCACAACTAAAAGGGATGCTACTAGGTAGTAGGTGTAGGATCTCCAAGGATAGCTTGCACATATACAATCACAAGTACAGGGATAGGGATAGGTGCAGGGTCAGATTTCCGCATTGACCATCGAGAGAGATTCCTTGAGACTATGGGCAAAGCAGGTCGAGGCCATTACAGAGAGGTTACAACAAGTGACCATAGGTACAAGCATAGCAAATCATCTTAGAGAGATTTGTCACACCACACACTAGGTTGAGTTTTACAAGGGATAATATCATGAGGTGGTTCCTCTTGAGCAGCGGGAGAGCTTTGCATAGTCTTGATTTGGCAGGTCCTAGTCTCAGACTATGAGTGTAGGTGTGACTTAGCCATTACTTGAAGATAGGAGAGATCCTAGGGTAGGTCCATTGGGCACAGGGGGATGCGTTTATCCTAGTCATGTGATACTAACACCATTTGGAGGGAGCACGATATAACTATTGGAAATATGTGCCTCAAACAATATAGGTTGAAACCTCCACGAGTGCCAAGTTAGTGTGACAGGTTCTATGTCTAGCCAACTAGCAGTTTGGTTTATTCAATTCTGACCAGGTCACTATGACCTTGTTACTGTCTTGCTGATTTGTACACTGAGAAGTCTATCACTATTACATGATGTATTCCTTATGACCTTATAGCGCTTGGGAGACCTCTAGCCGAAATGCCATTCAATCATGAATTGGAGTGACTCATGGTGACCAGGGTTTTAGAGTGACTTCAACACTCGGGGAGAAGTCTCAGTGAACAGTGAATGTCTTACCGATAGGAATTCATATGTTGTCTTCGTCGTAATAAAGAGTCTCAGAGAAAGGTCTTATCGATAGTTGAAAGTCATGACGATAGGGACACTCTTGGGAGTTATCGATGTAACCCTAAGTCTTCATTATAAAGTCTGGATGATATGCAAATGTTTCACTGACGGAGGCTCAAGGGATGACTCAGGGTAACTCATATTAGCTCGGTGAGAAGTCACCACGAAAGTGAAAGTTACACCGACAGTGTTTTGTTTGTATTCATTGGGGAGACTTGGCCGAAGGAAATATCATCAGTAAGATGTCCTACCAATGTGGATATGTCTCAGTGACAAAGTGATAGCCTTCGATGTAACTCTGGCCGATAGCATATGGCTATCAGGGGAACTTAATGGTTATGGGAAGACGTCTCAACGATAAGTTTTTGTCTTTCCGACTATCATTTGGAGCTCGATATGACTTGTGTCTTCGGTATAACTTTAGTGACTCTCTATGACCTTTTGGTGAAAGCAATAGGTTAGGGCGACTTCATGATGATTCAGTGTATCTCTTGGAGCTCGATATAACATCCTGGCGACTATGATGACTCTTGGCGACATCTGTATGAAGTATATGTGGCATCGGCGAGACACTGTTAGTGTCTCGCCGAGATGCTAGTGCATTACGAATTTTGTTGACCGTCTGACTATCATATGTGGAATCTCGTGGACAAATAGAGGAACCCGAAAGTGAACCGTTAGTAGTTGGTTCATTGCGATAGTTCTGTGAGAAAGCTCAACAGTCAAGGAACACCATGGATATAGTTGGAAGTTGCAGACACTTGGGGGTTGGATAGTAGTTTGATCAATAGTGAAGTGTGAAGAGTTCAAACTATATTAGTGTGAATTTGATTCTGCAAAAACCAAAAGAGAAAAGGTTCCTATGTGTTATTGTTCATGGTGAATACTGTTGTAAATCTAACACCAGAAAGATAATTCTAGAAGTTGTATGTAATCTTCATTACTATAATACAAAGTGATTTCTCTTGGTGTGGTGGGTTTTTCTCCTGTAAGGGTTTTCCCACGTATATCTGGTGTTCATGTGTGTTCGTCAAATACTTTGTTTCTGTAATCTGTTTCATAGTGCATCTCAACTTGTCTGTAACTGTAAATTTTAAAGTGTATCTGCATTCTTTCCTGAGGTATTGACATTAGGAGAATTGTTTTCCGCGTCTATTTTTCCTTACAATAACTCTCGTTATGATTCTCTGATGCACTTTCTAGACATGTAAACACCTTTTGTTTAGTTTAGACATTGATGATATTTGTTAGACTTTATGATACACAATCATTTTTTATATTGATGTATCTCATCATACTTTGGGATATCCTTGTACACTTTGACATTATTATGTTTGAGGTTATATGATATCTGGTGATGGTTATGATCCATGTTTTGATATGATGATAGATTTCTATGGTGCATTTACTTACCATGTCATGATGATTATGACGATTATGACATGCTATGGATGCATTTAATTTCTATGATTTATGCTATGTGATGTTCTATATGAAATTGATGATATGATATGTGGTGGATGCATTCAATTTTGATGTTTATGATGGTGATCCTAATGATATGATATGCCATGGATGTGTTTATGATGATGCAACAAATGTGTTATGATTTATGGATGATTCCTATATCATGCATGTGATGGATTTTTTTTATGGTATGTGATGTATGTGGTTTTTTGTATTTTTATGATCCAAGTAAAGAATGTAATGATGGATTTTTGTGTGATTGTACCTAATTTTATGATAAAAAATTATATGATATGATAATGCATGACAGATTTGATAGGATATGATGATTATGTGATATATGCAAATGATGTGTTGTACTATATGAGATAGATTTGATTATGCAAATGGTATGTGATGATGCTTGATGTTTATATTGATTATGTATGGATGTGAGATATAATGATTATGTAAATGATGTTATGATGATTTGTGATGATGAATTATGATTATGTGATTCAAATTATTATGCAGATGATTATGTTCTAGGGTCTTAAGCTTAAATGAGTGAATCTATCCACTTTCCAAGAGTTATGGGAAGGTTTTTGTCAGTTGATTCTTTGTTAAATTAAGATTCACGAAACTTGACATATTTCCCAATTATTTTGGAAATCTAAAGAGACTCACTCATTTAAGCTTAGTGAACCACTTTCGTAATGCCACTAAATGAAATGATTTTGATCATGTAAATGAGATATGATGGATGTTGTTTTGTGTTTTTCGATGCAAATATTATGATGTGATGCATAAATGGATGAATGATGTTGTAATGTTTCCTAATGTATATAACTGATATGCAACTAAATGAGAATGTTTTCTAATTATATGAAAATGGTGTGTTTTTTGCAATGTGAAGTGTACTCAATCCCTTAATGTAAGAGATAACATAATTGTTGCAACTTTGGGAATCCCATAAATATAGATGCAAACTAACATGGATGCGGTCTACTCTAATCATGCTGATATCATATGCAAAATTTGTCATTCGTAACAACTGATTTTTTATGCTTTTTATCATCATTGGGCCTTTAAAATGTTGAAAGTGAGTACAAGCATCGATGGTATATTTAGACCATGATGACCTAAGTACTAGTTCCATGTTGTTTGATAGTGTAAGTTAACACAAGCATCTAAGTATAATTAAACTGAGATGACCTAAGCATTGCTTGCGTAAACAGACAAGAGTTAATCCTTTTCCTATGCAAATTCAGAATTTCATTAGTAATACTTTGTAGCACAAATCTTGCAACAATTTGCATAGTAATAATGATCAACTCATAGACAACAGACAAAGAAAAATCATACTCTTTCCTAGCTCCTCTAGTTCAATACATCATCGAGGGGCTCTAGAGATATGATAACAAAAATCAAAGTACAACAATTGAACATTTGTGTTTAACGTGATAAACCCATGATTTGGAAAGAGCATCATCCATTTGAAGTTTTCTTTTGATTTGATTTGGATGTTCGATGCATTTCTATTTGTGTGATTGATGTTCAATGTTGAGTTGCACTATGATCATTGTTTTTGGTTGTGTTTTACTACAACTATTTGTCTGTTGGTTCAAGCTCAAAGTTTATTTTCCCCTAGTGAGTTCAGGATTTTTCCCCCAATCTAGGGTGAGACATGACTATGATGACCAAAGCCTAACCTAAAGACCTATCCTAGGGGCCTCGAGGGTTGATCAACACATTAGCCTTGCCTACATTGTACACACAAAGACCATGTAGTTCAACTAATAACTTGACCAATTTTTACAAGATGAAGATGTGAACATGAAAATGCTAGTTTATTATGACAAACTCCTAGAATACTGACCTAAATGTCTCGGGGGATGATCAAAGATCAACCTTGCCTACGTTCAAAGCTCATAGATGTTGTAGTTCAACAAGATGACTAATTTTTTGTCTTTTTTAATTTTTGACTTGTTTTTGGTTTTTGATATGTTTTGAATGTTTTTGGATTTTTGATTTTATAAATGTTTTGGATTTTTGATATTATGAATGTTTTGGATTTTGATTTTATGAATGTTTTTGATTTTTGGATGTTTTTTTTTTATGAATGTTTTGGATTTTTATTTTATGATTTTTTGGATTTTCAATTTTATGACCTCAAGAATGTACGAATCTGATCCAATGCATGACATGCCCCCAGTGGATGCGATAAGACAAACTAATTTTTAGAATGGGTGAGTAGTACTAAGGGAGATCATGACACAAACACTAGATCAAGCTATGATGTGGACATGGATGCATGATGAATGCATATATGGAAGCGTGATGGATGAATGATGGAACAAGTCACATACCCAAGTTGGATGGGAGCACTTATTTTACACAAGGCACCTATTTTCTAGGTTTTCACCAAGGTACTTACCCAAATCACCACCGAAGTGGTTTTCACTAGAGGACAATTTTTTTTTCTTTATTGGTTTGAATCATTTTTTTAATTTTTGCATTATTTTTATTTTTTTGTATTCTTTTAGTACATTTTCCAATGTATTGGATGAACTAGGTGTAAAACCTCTTGAGATGTAGGTTATTGAGGGGTTCATCAAACAAATCCCCTTCGGGTGTGGACAACTGATATGCTCTTAATCCAAAGATTGAGACAATGACAAAGGGACCTAGCTAGTTTGGTTCAAATTTCCTCATCTTCTCTCAATATTGTTGATTGTGGGGATTCTCTTGCAAGATTAAATCACCAACCTGAAATGTTCTAGGCTTGACTCTATGGTTGTAGCTTCTAGATATTCTTTGCTAATATTCCTTTAGGTGATCCACTGCATGTTGATGATGCTCATCCAAAAGTTCCAATTCTTGTAACCTAGACACTCTATAATCCTCATTTGAAATGATCCCTTTTAGTGACACTTCGAGTGATGGTAGTTCAACCTCAATAGGTAGAATGGCTTTTGAGTCGTAGACTAGAGCATAGGGTGTAGCTCTCATCGAGGTATGGATATCGGTTCTGTAAGCCCATAGAGTAGGGTTCAATTGCACATGCCAGTCATGTCCAACATCATTGATGGTTTTCTTTAAGATGTTTAGCATAGTTTTGTTTGAGGCCTCTACTTGTCCATTGCCTTGAGGATAATAGTGTGTAGAAAACCAATGCTATATGTGAAATTTCTTACAAAGTTCTTTAACATCCTAATTCTTGAAAGGTCTGTTGTTGTTAGTTATAATGGATTGAGGGATGCCATACCAAAAAGTGATGTAGTTCAGGATGAGAGATGGATTTTTTTTCTTGTGATGGTGATTAGAGGCACATCTTCAATCTACTTTGTAAAATACTCAGTAGCTATGATAATGAACTTTTTTCCATTTGACAAAGATGGATGAATCTTTCCTATGAGGTCCAATACCCATTGACAAAAGGGCCATGTTGATGTAAAAGGGTCCAATTCCTACACTAGTGCATGGATGATATTTCCATGAATCTGGCACTTTTGGCATTTCTTGACAAATTGAAAAGAATCCTTCTCCATAGTTAGCTAGTAATATCCCAAATAGAGAAGTTTCTTAGCTAGGGTTAAACCACTCGAATGAGTTCCACACCTTCATGTACTTCTCATAAAGCCATTTCAAACTTGTCATATTCCAAAAATTGGAGGAGAGTTTCATCAAGACCTCATCGATAAAGGACATCTACGATAAGGGTGTGTCGGGTGATTTGGTGAATGAAATTTCATTTTTGATTACATGATAGGTCTAGAGGGAGGGTGTTATCTTTTAGGTATGCATAGATTTTCCCATAGAGGGAAGTGTCAGTCTCAGTTGGATGGTAGATAACTTGGGACTCAGGGTTTCCATAAGACAAGTTGAATAGTTGTTCCACCATGAACTCATAACGGGCTTATTTTTCTAGAATCTGCAAGAGAGAAGCAATGGTCACCATGGAATCAGTTGCTTTGTTGTCACTTAGAGGAACCTATTCAAATCTTATTTCCACAAAGTACTTTTTGAAGTCATCAACCATTCTTTTGTAGGGCATTAGCTTGTCATCCTTTTTTTGATAGTCATCATTTACCTAATTAACAACTAGTTGTGAATCCCCATAGACATGTAACTATGTGATCTTCCACTCAACTGCTACTTTGATCCAAATGATCAAGGATTCATATTCAACTATGTTGTTGGTGCAAGGGAACATCAGTCTATAGGACTTAGGAATGGTATGTCCTCCTAGTGAGATAAACAATATTTTGGCCCCTGATCTATGTTGTGTATATGAACCATCAAAGTACAAGGCCCATTGTTGTGTGGATATTGTCAAGACATCAACATCTAGAAATTCAATGTTCATGGGATGATTGCCTTGTAATGGTGCTTCAGCTAACTAGTTTGTGATTTCTTGTCCTTTGATTTCCTTCCTATCAACATATTGTATGTCAAATTCACTCAGCATCATGACCCACTTAGCTAGTCTTCCAGTCAAATTAGCTTTGCTAAGAAGGTATTTCAGTGGATCTATCTTGGCTATTAACTTGATGGTATGTGTGAGAATGTAATGTTGTAATTGTTGGGTAGCGAACTACTTCTAGACAAGCCTTTTCAATAAAGGTATAATTGATCTCATAGCTATTTAAGGTTCTGTTGATGTAATATATTTCCCTTTCTTTTCTTGTTGAATCCTCTTGTGCTAACAAGGCTCTCAATGATATTTTAGTTGTTGCTATGTACAATAAAAGTGGATTTCCTTCTGCTGGTGGTATCAAGACAAGTGGAATTATTAGATATTGTTTCAATTAATTGAAGGCTCCTTCCCATTTCTCATCCCATCAGAAGGATACATTTTTTTGGAGCAAGTGGTTGAAAGGATGGGTATTGTCTGCCAGTTGTGCAATAAACCTCTTGATAGATTCGTATCTTCCTTACATGGATCTGAGTTGGCTGATGTTTTTAGAAGGAGGCATCTCCATGATGGCTTTAACCTTTGCAGGATCTACCTAAATTCCTTTAGCTGACACAATGTACCCCAAAATTTTAGTTGATGTTACACTGAATACACATTTCTTGGGATTTAGTCTCACATTGAACTTCTCTAATCTGGTGAAGATTTTATCTAAAATTTCTAGGTGTCTTTCTCTGGTGTAGGATTTTTCCAACAGATCATCTACATAGTCTTCCATAAAAGCATGCATCATGTCATGAAAGATGGTGGACATTACTCTCTGATGTGTGGCTCCAACATTTTCAACTTGAATGGCATGCCATTCTAGCATAAAGTGCCCCAAGGACATGTGAAGGTAGTTTTATCTTGATCTTCAAGAGCAATTTTGATTTTATTATACCCTAAAAATTCATCCATAAGTGAGAGAATTTCACATCCAGTAGTCAAGTCCATAATGATGTAAATATTAGGCAAGGGAAAGCCATCTTTTGGGAAATATTTATTGAGATCTCTAAAATCTATGTAGATTTTGATGCTTTTGTCTAGTTTGGAAACAAGTACGATGTTAGAAATCCACTCTACATAGTTGATAGGTTTGATAAATCCCACATCTAATAACTTCTTCAATTTGACTTTCACCAATATGGCAATGTGGGGATGCATTTTCCTTTTAATTTTTGTTTGACTAGTTTTACTCCTGCTGGTAGAGATAGGTGATGCATGATGAGTTTTGGATCAATCCCTAGCATGTTAGCATAAGACCAAGCAACGTTAATTTTCCTTTATGTGAAGAATTTTATGAAGTTAGGTTTTTCTTGATTTGTCAAGGATTTTGCTAAATGGACAGTCTTCACTATTTCTTCATTGTCAATATTGATAGATTGGGTGGGCTCAACCAATACTTTAGATTGTTCTTGAAAGTTTTTGGGGAGTGTGTCAAATCTTCCATCCTTTAGCGCCTTAGAGAGGTTTTAACTATTGGATAAGCTCTTTGGTTTTACTTTTTCTAGATCTGATATTGTCAATGAATGGTTTTCACCATCAAATCTATTTGGGCTATATTATTCATTTTGCAGCTGGAAAATTTGACACTCTCTTAGTTGGAAGCTTTGTCACAATGTTCAATGGTGGAATCTATTTCAGGATTTGCAGAACAAAGTAAGTTGACAATGGATTCATCATTTGAAAAGAGAGCAATATCAGATGGCTCAATTTGATCCCAATCTATTAGTTCAAGATGTACTAGGGGTAAGGAATCATTGGATTGGATAAAGTTAGATGCGGTAAGAGTCCCAATCGTAATGTCTTTAGAATGTCCAATAGAAAAATTGATGTCTATAAGGTAACTTTCCTCTGAATTATCTGTTTCACTCTGAGTCTGATCATCTCCACTGGAATCATCAATGTGTAGTGATCCTATTTCAAGTAGTCTATATCCTAAACTTTGAAACTCCTCATGTATGGGTGTATACTTTTTGACTACATAAATTTCCTTATTGTGATAAGACTCTTTAGATAGTGAATCCCACTCATACTCATTTGAATCAGTTTCATGAGCATCACTAGCTTGTAGTTGTACGATTCTTTCAACAATTTGTTGTCTGGTTTCTTCTCTTAATTCTTCTTTATACCCCAATCATGTTTTATCTTTGGCTTCCATTGTGATAGGTTGTATCAGTTCTATGATGCCTTCTTTCCTTTTACCGATAGGACCTCTTCCCTCATATCCCATCTTTTCCATGATTGTCTTTCCTTTTCCATAGTGTTCTTCCTATACATTTGAGATGGATGCTTGTGATGATTCTTCATCTTTGTACAACTAGTTTAAAACCTCTTTGTCATTTGACTCATCCACTAATGTGCCCACACTTACAAAGATTGTATCAAATAGTGTGGTGGGTTGTGATTATTGTTTTCTTGATGTTGATGGTTATCCATAGGACTTTGCAGAAGATAAAAGTTGTGATAAGCATAAGGATTGCTGAAATGAGTATTCCCCAATGCCTTTGTCTTTCAATTGGATTTTGGCAACTTGTTTTGATAGTGATTAAATTTGACCTTCCTAGTTTTGTGGAGTAGGATTTGATGTACTTCTTTATTTGATGGATTGGCATCACCGATATCCTTATCCTTTAACTGGTCCTTTTTCTCAACCCACTTTGACAAGGCATTTAATTATTTCCCATAATTTTATAAACCCTAAGTTGGAGCTTCCCTATTGTGTGGTACAAAAGTATCTTGAGTAGTCTAGAGGGTGTTACAATATTGGGGGTTGTTTGAATTAGTTGCAATAGTGATTTCCTACCAATTGAATGGGAACTTCAAACATTGTTGATATGTGGATGGCACTTCTTGCATGTCACGAATCCAAGGTCTTCACAAGAGTATGTTGTAGGTTAACTCTTTGTCTAACACTTGACATACTATATCTCTGACAACTAGTCCCACTTGAATAGGTAGCATTATCAATTCTTGTGAAGATCTCTCCTTGTCATCATATGCTTTTATTGTGATTTTCCTTCTAGGATCAATGGAATTTTTTGAATAGCCTAGGGCATGGACAATTTTCAAAGTACAGATATTCAAGCCAACTCCTCCATCTATTAGGACACATTTAACGTGGTGCTTGTGGATTAGGACCTCAATGTGTAGGGAAGCATTGTGGGGATGATTGATAGATACAACATTATGTTCAAAAAAGGATAAGAAGTGTGGTGCAGTCAAATGTCCTACCATAGTCTGGAATTGACAAACCTCTAGATTTTTTTGTATGGTGGTGGAAACTAGAGCTTGTTCTAATATTTCCTTGTGAGCAAGTGAAATCTTGACAAGTTCTAATATGGATATTTTTGTGGGTATCTTCTACAATTGATCCACTATGTTATATTGGTTTGCAAGGATAATAATTGATTTGGACATGGAAGGGGTAGGTCCTTTCAATGTTACCTTGGCTTGTCTTCGTGTGATTGCTTTGACGGGTGTGTTTTCATGTTGTTCCTTGATTTTGATAACATTGATTTGATGTGAGGTAGTGTCAATATTATGGTGATGATTTTCAATTTCAATGATGTTTTGTTCATTTCTAATGGTGTCATCATTTGTTGGGTTATCATTGAAAATAGTATCTAATTTTTCATGGGTTGGATCATCAACCACCTCAATATGTAGAATGGTGGTGTCATAGACATAGTTTATGTTCTTTCCCTTGTTGTTTGATGATGAAGACTCTCCTTTCTCATAGTTTGGTAGAGGGTTCTTGAACACCCATGGTCATTGTTTATCTAGAGTTCTTCTACAAATATCATCTTTTTTTCAATTAGATCTTGTATCAAGTTTTTCAACTACATGCAGTTGTTGGTTTTATGTCCCTTATTGTGGTGAAACTCATAGAAATGGGCCTTGTTCCACCACAAGGGTTTAACTTGTGGTTCCCTATTTATTGCTTCTGGTAGAGTTATGACCTTAGCTTCAAGAAATTATTTTAATTCTGATTTTGTTAATTTCCCAAAAGGTGTGAACCTCCTTTTATTTGAGGATGCTCGATACAATGGTGTCCTAGATCCAACATTACCTTGATTGTTGCTTGGTTGACATTTTGGTTGTTTCCCTGGTTGTTAGCTTGGTTGTTTCTTTGGTTGTTGCCTTTGTTGTTGCTTTGGTTGTTTCCCTAGTTGTTGATTTGGTTGTTTCTTTGATTGTTGGGGAGATTGTTATTCTGATTAGTTTTGGAGGTGGTTGCAGTTAGGTTGAATACAGGTTTTGCATTTGGGATTTCAACTACACCATCATTGCTTCCAACATTCTTGTTTCATTGCCAAAACTTGGGTTTGTCATCACTATTGTAATTGTTGGAGGAGTTTGATGAGTTACTTTCATTGTATATCTTGATGAATCCTCTCTTGACTAAGGAATCCTCGATTATAATCCCATTCTTAATCAATTTTTCGAAGGTTGGGGAACATTGTAATTCTAATCTATAATTCATCTCGTCATTAAGGTTGTCAATAAAGATTGCTATCTTTTCCTTTTCTGGTACAAGATGAGAGTATCATGCAAATAACCTTCTCCATTTTTTCAAGAATGTAAGGAATGATTCACCCTTCTTTTGTTTCAAGTTACAAAGATATTTCATAGTAATGTCATGTTGGATGTTGTAAGAATATTGGGTGATGAACTTGTTGACTAATTTCTCAAAGGTGTTAATTGGTGGGGTGAGTTTGGAGAACCATTCAAGACAATGTCCACCTAAGCATCTAAGGAATAATCTCATCAAATATGTTTCCTCATATGCAAATTCAAGACTCATGGTCCTAAATTCTCTCACATGGTCTATCGGATTAGTTTTTCCATTGTATTTCTCATACTTTGAGAACTCACAATGTTTGGGAAAGGGTATCATGTGAATACATTTATCAAATGGATAAGGACAAATTTCTTGGATCAAGTATTGTTTTGAGGTTCCGCTTTGCATATCAAGAAATTTTTGTTGAAGGCTTTTCATTTGGTGAGTTAGAGCAACCACTTGTTTAGGATCACTTTTGGGCTTTTTGGGTGGTGCTTTCAATTGATTCACATCAAAGTCTTCAGACAATTTGGCACCTTGTTTAGCTAACATAAGGAGGTATTTTTCCACGTTTCTTTCAAAAATATTTTCCAAAAATTTGTGGAAATTGGGGTCTTGTTCATCATGTTGTATTTCTTCTTTGGTTATTTCTTCCCCTTCAGTGTTCTTGAGTCCATTGAAATAATTCTCTTCAGCCTCTACCATTGTGTTTTGTGTTTCACTATTTTGATTTTTGGTGTTTTGAGTCTCAATGGTTGGAGTTTTGATGGTTTAAATTTCAATGTTTGGAGTTCCAATGGTTGAATTTTCAATGTTTGGCTCTTTGATCTTTTGATTTTCAAGTCCTTTTTCCTTAAGTTTTTGTTTTTTCAACCTTGTTTGAATGGGCATACAAGTGTTATAGTTTAGACTAAACTTTGATCTAAGTTTTGGAAATGTACTAAGGATTACAAATAAGTCATATAGAATGAAA
The DNA here is from genome assembly GCA_007258455.2 of Sequoia sempervirens. NCBI lineage: Eukaryota > Viridiplantae > Streptophyta > Pinopsida > Cupressales > Cupressaceae > Sequoia > Sequoia sempervirens. Next base: position 71,132,068 of record VDFB02179234.1, read on the forward strand.
TATTCTAATGAGACCAAGTTTAATTTGATTATATAGCTTCATTTCATGATGAGAGGATGATAAATCCTGATGATGAAATTAAGCTTAATAATCAAAGGTGTGATAAATTTGATGATGTTAGTACTTTGAGATGTTAAATTTTGGTTTAGGTTGGAAAATTCCACTTGTAGAGGTCAATTTTAACAATTTTAGACTCTAAGGTACCTAAGGAATGATTTTGGTTAAAACCATGAGACTAGAGACAAATTTTATTTCTAAACGAGATACTCAAATATTTGGAAACATCTTGGATTTTGACAATAGTAAAATGAGTACAAGTTGGGATTGTTCTTTTAAGCTCTTTTGTAGAAATTGAAGACCAACCTCTCTCTAAATTCATAGAATGTTGTGAGATGTTTTATATGTTCTCTTGGACTAAGAACTTTGGACTTGGGTTTCCGTATTTTAATATTTCATGAAATCATTTGGCAAAGAACATGTTTAGACTTTGTTGTACCTAAAAAATGATGTTGGATTTTGAGAAAAAATTGAATTTTGGTTCAAACTGTGAGATAAAAGACAATTTTAACTCTCAGGTTTTTGCATTTAATGGATGCTCTAAAACATATTCTAGATGCACTAGAAAACTTGATAGATGCATTGAAACATAGGATGTATACGCTATAGTTTTGCGCAGATGCGCTAACAGATTGCTTGAATGTGTTGGAACAAAAAATAAATGCACCATAGTTTTGCATAGATGCACCAAAGGATTGCTTGAATGTGCTATATTAGAGGATAGATGCACCAAATTTTTGCACAAATGTGCTAAAGGATTTCTTGAATGTGCTAAAATATTGTTTTGATGCACTAGAAAAAAGGACAAATGCACCATAGTTTTGCACAGATGCACTAAAAAAATAGTTGGATGTGGTAAAAGATTGTTTCAATGCACTAGAACAAAGGATAGATGTTCCAAAGTTTTTTACAGATGCACTAAAATAGTAGTTGGATGTGTTGAAAGATCATTTTGATGCACTAGAATAGAGGATATATGTGCCAGAGTTTTGCACATATGTGCTAAAACAATAGTTGGATATGCTAAAAGAATATATAGATGTGCTATAAGATGTAGTGAATGCGTTGAACTGGGGAAATGGCACAATTTGTTGGAATTTTTTTTTATTTTTCAATTTTTTTAGCTAGACAGTTGGTTGTTTCAATGAATGTTTTTTTGAATCAAGGTTTCCACTTTCAACATGTGATGTTTGTGATTGAAATTGGTTTAAAAACACATTGGTAAAGATATGTCAAACATGTACAGTCTTAAGGCTATGTAGAACAATATTCTTTTGGATTCCATGTGGGTTTTACCCCAACCACACTTATTCTTAGTGGATGACTAGATGCTTGACCCCACTGGCTCCCCTCCATGACACTCACTTCTATGGGGAAGCCAAGCATTAATACCCATGAATCTCCCATGGCATATTTCTCATCTCTACTAAAAACTGCGAGAATGTGGATGCCTTTGCAATGACCATTACTGCACCAAAGAATAGATAAAAGTTTTTGGCCAAACTATAACAAGGGTTATAGTACGAACATTCTATTCATGGGGATAATCCATGTGGGAGAAACAATGTTGCTTCCCTTCTCATCGGAACTATCCTCATGATACTTTCCTTTTTTCAAGTATCCACATTTATATCCCAAATGGAAGTTGCTTGGCTTTAGCATGTTACTGGTTGGGTCATTCCCTTGGGTGATTACATTTTCCCACAAGGTAGGCCTTCTAAGATAAACAAAAAAAAGCAAGTATACCCATAGTTTGATCAATATTTATTTCACATGAATAAAGAGAGAACACACGCCATATACTCCACTCACACTAGTACACAAAAAGTGAATGGATTTGGATTTTTGGTCACCTAGTTAAGGGGAGAGCATATTCCTACCATCCATCAAGCATGAAAGATATGATGTTAATTAACCTTTTAATTGATCTATGCTCCTAACTTAACCAAAAGGAAACAATTAAATCACTTCTAGCCCCTAAAATATGGTAGTAGTTTGATAAAAAAAGTCTTTGACTAGCATATAAAGTACCTGCAAGCAAAAGACACAAATCAGTTGTTAGATTTCACAATTTTTACCCAATGCACTGGAAAGAGTCATCAGATGCACTAAAATACCAATGTGATACAAGAACTAACCAATGCACCAAAATAACTACTTAATGTGCTAAAAGAACGAATGCATGTGCTAAAACAACTATCAAATGCACTATAAAAACTAATGAATTCACTAAAACAAATGCTTAATGCATTGTAGATAAGACCATATGCACTAAAATACTCCTTGTATGTGCCATAATAGTTTATGGATGTGTTGAAAGAAAAGTTGGATGCACCGAAACAGTCACTGAATGTGTTGGAAGATTTGTTGGATGCACCAAAAAAAAATTCATATGCACGAGAAGATTTACCAAATGCGCCAATAGAGACCAAGGTTGCACAAAAATGTCATGTCCAACCTATTTAAATGAACTTTTCCAAAAAACTGTTAGAAATGGGGCATGGCCCCACAATGGGAACAATTTTGTGTCTGTGTGAAATATGTAAAGTTAGTATCAACACAAACTTTAATGAAATGAATTATATTTAAAGATTAAAAGCAAATAAACTACTCTAATTTTCAATTTAACAAATATTCCAAGAACATCTCATTGTCCTCTATTCTTAATGATTCTTTTAACCCTTTGGCCCTCAAATTTCTATGTGCACAAAGGCTATTATTATAACACTTAAGAAATGATATTAGTATTCAACATGCAAGCCAACAAAGCTCCTACATTCAATTATAAAAATGGAAAGGATAATGGATGCCATGATGAATGGACAAGTGGAGGTGGATGTTATGGTAGTGATCTATATGACTCTATATATGATACTCCATATTCTCAAATGCAAACTAAAAATGAACTAATCTAAAATACAACTATGATGCAAGATGGGATGTAAAATGCAACTATGAAGCAAGGTTTAAAGCTAAGATGTAAATGGAGAGAAAAACATGAAGTTAGATGTAACTATAAGACTAAAAAATGCTCCAACTCTCCAACGATAAACCTACATAATAACTCTATTCAAAATGTGGATAAAAAATACAATGCCCAAGGGTTGTATTTATAGCCTTTTCCAAGAATATAGTGAGGTGGCAATGATCAACGGTCTAGATTTGAAAAAGAAGAATGGATGGTGGAGATGGAGAGAATCAAGATGTTGTCCCCTTGACCAAAGACAACATGCCATATGGATGGAAGAATCTCTTGACCAATGGGAAGCATGCCATTTGGATGGAAGACTCAAGTGTGGGAAGAGAAGACCATGTGCTCCAAAATTGGTGGGAGTGTGTGACGAATAAACAATGTGCTTTTAAAGATTGGTTGAAGATAATTCTAATTAAAAATTAGAGTTATTTAATTTCATGTGACCTTGGTGAGGTGGCACAAAAATTTGTAGACATGTGCTCAAATTCCTAATTGCGATTAGTGAAGATTAATTAAGTAAAACAAGCATGTGGATTTTTTTTTATTTAATTAATTTAGAAGAATATGTTTTACATTTGTAGAATTTAGAAAATGAATAATATAAATAAATTGAGAGTTTATTTATACATAGTTGAAATATTAATTAAATAGCTAGTATTTAATTAATTAAAGGTGATACCAATTTTAGGTGTATACACATACATGTCAATGCTCTCATTTTCTTCCACTATGATATCCTTCATAGGAGGAGAGTTTTTAGGAGAACTATAAACTAGATGTTCATGAATTTCAAAGATTGGTTCTTATAAAATGACTTCATCGCAAGTAGGGGAATGATCAATGGTTGAATTATCTTCTTTATCAATGATGGCATTGTCTTGTTCAATAAATTTTTCCCTAGGGAAAGAGATGGAACTAAGATTTTCATGACTTTCATTGACTGAATTTTCTAATATCCAAGTATCTTCTTCACAACTAGGAGAGATACTAGGAGAAGAAAAAAATTGATTTTCATCATTGTCCATAATTTCATTCCTTTGTCCTCTAATTTCCTACAAAAAAAGATAGGTATAGGAGGAAACATAAAGAGGGTTGTCATAGATTTTAAAGGTTTTATCATTTAACACCAAACTATTGTCCTTACTTACAATATGATTTGTCATGATTCCTTACAATTGCATCCTCTTTCACTATAATGTTCTCACAATCAAGGGATGAATGGAGATTAGGTAAGGTGATGTTTATAAATGTGTCTATGATCTCATTCTCTTGTGCTATAATATCTTCCCAAGGGGCATGAAGAGAAGGAAAAATGATACCTTCATTATTCTCAATGATTACATCTTCTTTCACCAAGATACCTTCGTCTCTAGTAGGAGAGGTATCTGGAGAAAAAAATTATGATTATCATGATTGTGTATACTTGCAACTTCTTCTATCACATAATTCCCACAAATAAGAGAGATATGAGGTGGGTATATTTAAGGAGGGTATCAACATTTTCACTTTCTTGCACTAAGAGACTCTCATAACTAGGAAATGTACTGAATGAATGACTAACAAGCTTATTAACTAATTTTTTCTTTGCAAAATTGGAAAAGATAGATACTAACATTTGTGAAAAGTAATCTATGCAATGCAATGACCTACAATGAAATGTGTAAATGCAATTTTCAAATTCTAAACAAGGTAATTTGTTGATTACACTATGCAACAATTTGAAAATAGAGTGTTGTAAATGCCATTTTGAAATTTGAAAATGCACTAAATGAAGCAAATTGAGCTAGATTTAATGAAATTAATGAAACAGAAGCTCATAAAACTTAAACAAATAGCTAATAGCAACAAACAGAAACACACAAATGATGTTTTTAATGCTATAAAAGATAGTCTTAGGTATGATCTAGGAAAAATTCACCCAGAGGGGTGTATGAGTCCCAAATAGGGTTTTTGAAGGGTTCAAATGATGAAAAATACACAACATAGAAGTCCTAGAAAGTAGGCAAAACAACTTGTACTAGGACTAAATCACCTAGAGGAGCGAATGAGTTCCAAGTTAGGGTTTTTGCACCAAATTCAACAAATTCTTAGTGAAAGTTAGGTTTTTTGGTTTGAATGTTGTCTAGGCTATGTGTAATTATAGATTTCATGTGAAATTCAATGTTGTACAAGGAAAAAATGCAACCTATATGCACTTTAACTAATCCAATATTTAGAAACCCTAGATGCAAATTAACTAATGCAAAACCTCATGCAATGTTAATGCAAGCTATATATAGGAATATGATGTACTCCAAATAAAAAAAAGGTGTTCTAAAATATAGGTTCACCAAAATGAAACCAAGGAAATAGGATTCCAACTTTTTGGAGATGGAACAACTAGGGTTTATGACCTATTCCTATTTCAATTTTAGTTCATTCAAAGAAACCTTGGAGATCTTAATAGAAGGATGTAATGAGAGAAAGAGATCTGCAATAAGGTATCCTAGGGTGTGATTAAAGGTATAATGGGGGTTCACCACCAAGCTAGGGCTTGGAAAGAAAAGAAATGAATGTAACATGCAAAACCTAACTAGATGACCTAGGAAATGAAACTAAAATATAGAATTAAAAACTAAGAATGAGCAGATGGGTATTTGCAAGAAAGATGTGATAAAGAAAGGATATGGAACCTTGAAATTATATTTTTTGAAGCTCAATGGGACTAATAAGCCAATCTAGGTGATTTAGTCCCAAACTAGGGTTTCTATACGAAAATTGGAATCTCTCAAGGACTCTTCTAGATCTTAAATCTAGAAAAAGGTAGTACTGGGACTCATATGCCAGAAGTTGCAATTTAGACCCAATATTAGGGTTTGGATAAAATTCTAGTGTTCTCTACTGATTTCCTTTAGCTTTTATCCTACCAAATATTTGGATCTGAAATCTTGAATTCTGCTCTACAAAAGACTTTACATGATCTTGTAAATAGGGAGACAACTTTGACAACCTTCTTCAATCTTTTGACTTAGTCTTCAAAGGATCTTCAAGTCTCAAAATACTTAGATCTGTAATCACACATCAAAGAGAAGAAAAACTTGTTGATTGTTAGGGAATAGGGGTTTTCCTAGGTCAAACCCCATTTAGTTAATTAAACCTTATGATGAAATAATGAACTTGAAATATGTAATATGAAACATGAAACATGAACAATGATACCTTGAACGGTGTCTTGAAATGCAAGTCAACAATCTAAGATGAAGTGGACATGTAGAATGTAGATCTTGATCTTGAATTAGATATGAAACAATTCCTAACTTAGATATTGGATACTACATCACAACACTAGCTCAACAACATGCTTGATGCATTATGCCTTGGACATGATGATGAATCTTGAATTTCTATAGCAAATGATAGAGAAATCTTCCCTTGAATGCCTTAGAAATTCCTTTTAATGTCCTTGAATACTCTTATGAAGTCTTAGGATGCTTAATTCTCGATTTCTTAGGTAAAATAATGATTTGAAACCTTGTTTATATAGGAACTTCATCTAATTTATTATTTATTAGATTCCAAATTCTGACATACCTTAAATTTGAATTCAAAACCCTGATTTCTTGTTAAAACCCTAAAAAGGGGTCAAATGGGACTCATATGCCACTTATGTCATATAGGTCCCATCTTGATGGGATTCATATGCCCAAGGTGGTGTATGGGTTCCACTAGCAATATTTAGGTAGAGGAAATTTAGGGGAGCTAGAATATCAAGTGTATTTATTGTCTATGTTGGAATCTTGATTGAAATAAGCCCTAGGATGTATAATAAAGGGTCTTAGGGGCCTATTAATGATGATATGGTCATAAATGTAATAGTGCCCAAAACTTAATGTGAAGGTGTAAATAAATACACTTTACAACACTAAATTAAGGAAAAATTAGGTCTATTTAGCTTAAAAGGTCCCTAAACCCAATGTGAATGTGTAAAACACATTACAACACTAGATCATGGAAAAACTAAGTTCATTTAAATGTTAATAATTCTCAAATTAGGTGTGAAAAAGGGATACTTTTTTCTACACTACACTTCGTTTTTGCTATCTTTTTTTCATTCTTCTAGTTTTATGAGCATTTTGGGAATGATGACTTTTTTGAGCTCTAAAATAACAATGTAGTAGACATACGGACCCCAAATCCATAGATTCCTTATGTATTCTTAGGGGTAACCTCTCCCTCCTTATTTATGGTGTAACTTTATTTTGAAAACATATATGACTTGGCATAGGGTTTTTTGAGGAAGGCTCTTATGTTTGAGGAGAAAATATTGGCTACTTTAAAGAAATTGCTCATAACAATGGTGTTAGCAACTACTTTAAAGTGGAGGCATAAAATCAAAGATATTTTTCAACATTTTGCATATTTCATGGTGTAATTTTATTTTTCTTTTGACACGTCCTTTTCTTGGTGGCATCATTGGGTTTAATGTCCTCCAAGAGTGTGATACTTTTAAGTGTATGAATTTCCCTTAGTGGCTTGATGTGAAGCAAGTCATCCCATAAGTGGCAATCTATTACTCTTGACTTGTCCTCTCTTGGAGACATTAGGGACGATGATTCCTAAGAAGAAGACATTACATGAAAAAAGTAAGATCCCCTTGAACAAAAATGTATAGGCATAATGTTCATAAGTGTTTAGCATTGTGGCGCCTTATTGAAGTTGTCAGAAGGATAACTTTGATATGGTATGGGAGCCTAATATGTTTCCCTCATTTTCCACCCCATTGGGATACTCACATAGTGGATGACATGAGGTTCCACTCCCTAGAGTGAGCACATGTGTGTTATACACAAACAACTATGTTCCACATTGCATTGGGATGGTTGAAGCTTGATCCTTTATTTTCCTAATCTTTGATAGTGTATGATTGTGTATCTTTATCATTGGTACATATATAGGTGTCTTGAATGTTTATTTTAATGTGAGTTTGACAAGGGGTGATACTCTCACTAAAGTGGGGGAAAAATGTAGTGTAGAAAAAAGTAACCCTATTTCACACTTAACTTGGGAATGAATAATTAAAAATAAAATGGACTTAATGATGCCTTATTTAGGGTGTTGTAAAATTAATCTTTACACTTTCACATTGTAATGATGGAAATTGTATGCCCTTCTTGGAGATGGTACAATTCATCACTTAATCTGGGAATGGTTAATTTTAATATGAACCTAATGTTTCCTTGATCTAGTGTTGTAATGTTTTTTCCACATTTACATTGGATTTAGGACCTTTTTAAGCTAAATAGACCTAATTTTTCCTTAATTTAATGTTGTAAAGTGTATTTATTTGCACCTTCACATTAAGTTTAAGATCATTTTAAACTAAATGGACTTAATTATGCCTTATTTAGGGTACTATATGAGTCCAATGGGCATTAAACAATTTTTTTTAGGGTTTTGGAGCTTGTTTTGACCTCATCACTCTTCCAGGTGCACCTTTGTTCATTTTCAGTTTGATATCTCAATTTTTAGTTTCATTTCCTAGGTTATTTGGTTAGGTTTTTCATGGTACTTTGCATCTTGCATTTATTTCTTGTCTTTCCAAGACCTATCTTGGTGGTGAAACCTCTTATTTTCTCTAATAAAAAACCTAGTATACCTTATTGAAAGATCTCTTTCCCCCTTTTCTATCTTTGGATTGAGATCTCTAAGGTTTCCTTGAGTGTAACAAGTGTGAAATAGGAACCCTACATTTTTGCTCCATTCCTCAAAGGTGAGGTGTACTATTTCCATTGATACATTTTGGTGAACTTGACATGAATACCTATTTTTTAATATGGACTACATCATCATCCTAGATCTAGCCTACATTGACTTTGCATTAGGGTTTTGCATTAGTTAATTGGCATCTAGGGTTTCTAAATCTTGCATTAGTGCAAGTTCATATAGGTTGCATTTTTACATCATAGATCATTGAAAATCACCTGAAATTTGCATTTTCATTTAGTATATAGATCATTCAAACCAAAAAGAATAAAAATCACTTAAAATTTTCTAAATTTTTTGAAAAAAACCCTCATTGGGACTCATACGCCCCTCTGGGTGATTTAGTCCCAGTGTATAGTTTTAACTACATTTTCTAGCACTAAAATCCTTGTTTGTAAATTTATGTTTGCTTTCATTAGTTATCTACTTTAGTTGGATGATTTTATGTTACATGCATTTCACTATATCTAGCTTAAATTGATTCATTTCATCCATTCCTTAATTCCAAATTTGCATTTACAACATTTGATTTTTTAGATTGTTACATCGCATAATCAATAAATTTCCTTATTTGGAGTCTGAAAATTTGCATTTACACAATTCATTCTAGGTCTGTACATTGCATTTTAAGTCTCTTTCCATTTTAATTTTTCATAGATTACTTTTCACAAATGTTGTTATCTATCTTTTCCAAGTTTGCAAAGAAAAAGTTAGTCAACAAGCATGTTAGGCATTTGTTCAATAAATTTCCTAGTTATGAGAGTCTCTTAATGCAAGAGAGTGAAAATTTTAATTCTTTTCTTAAACTTACAACCCCCTCTTTTCACTAGACTATTTGTGGGGATGATGCAATAGAAGAGGATGCAAGCATAGATAACCATGATGATCATAATTGTTCTTCTCCTGATACCTCTCCTTTTAGTGATGAAGGTGTCTTGGTGAAAGAAGATACAACCATTGAGAATCATGAAAGTCTTACTTGTCCTTCTCCTCCCCCCCCTTGGGCAAATATTATAGCATAATATAATGAGATCATCATAGATAATCATAATGATCATAATTGTTCTTCTTCCAATACCTCTCTTTTAGTGATGAAGGTATCTTGGTGAAGAAGATACAATTGTTGAGAATCATGAATATATTACTTTTCCTTCTCCTCCCCCACCTTGGGAATATATTATAGCATAAGAGAATGAGATCATAGACACATTCATGTGACATAGATTTTAGGAACCTAAAATGCTAGGGTCTCTTCCTAGGGTTTTCCACCTAGAAAGAGAGATATGCACATTCAAATTAGGATGTATGCAATGTAATGTGATGTAAATTAACTAATATAAATGAAATTAACTTATTAAAATGATTTAAAACAAATTCAAAAGTGTAATTTAATCTATGTTTGAAAACACATTGTGATATACAAATAACTATGAAAGATGAAATTAAAAGAAATATGCAGAACAAAAGGTACAAGGTCAAACATGAGTGCACCTTGATGTTGTATGAGCTTTCTGGAGAGTCTGGGATGCTGATGAATTTTTCTAATTTTTCACAGTGGGACTCCTTCGCCAAGGGTGGTGATTCAGTCTTCCTACTATTGAAAAAGTGTCAGGAACAAATTTTTGATAGTTGGGAGTTGATTTCTGACAAAATGTATATTTTTAGATTTCAAGTGGGACTCATTCACCAAGGGTGGTGAATCAATCCTCCCCAATATTTCTAGAAAATTAAGAGACAACATTGCTACTCTAGATCTGAAAATGTTTGAATATTAGGTTGTCAGGGTCAATTCTGCAAAAAACGAATAAAAAACACTCAAAATGCTTGAAAAGATGATGAGTTGACTTGAAGAGCCTAGTTGACTTGAATTCCAATTTTCAACACCTTTAAACCTATTAAATTTGTGAAATAGAGCTTTAAATACACATGCACAAAGGGTAAAAATATTGGAGGGTTAGTGAATAGGGGTTTGCCTTGGTCAAACCCCACTTTGGCAATCAAACCCAATAGAAATGAATGAAATGTAAAGGAAATGATAAATAAATAACATGAAAGTATTAAAAACTTACCAAATCCTTGAATATGCAACTGAACTGATGTCAATGGCTGCTCCAAAGTGCTTGGAAATTGCTTGAATTGATGATGTAGAATGCTTGATTGCTTGAATGTATGCTTCAATAAGGAGATTATGTATGAGATGTAAAATGAGGTTAAAATAACATATTTATACAAATCTTGTGCCTTACTATCTATTCATACCTCATCACAGGATGACATGAAGTGAATTTGAGTAAAATACCAAAAGAAATTTTGAAATATTTTGAATTTGGGGCTAAGGGGGACTCATTCACCACCCTTGGCGAATGAGTCCCACTTGAGACCCAAAACCAAGTGTATGAAATATTGTTATGTTTAATGTTGTTTTCCGGGATAGGGCCCAAAAATACACTTAATATAAGTACATGAGGGCATAAAAAGATAAAATAAAGCATGAGAAGGGTGTAAATAGTGAAAATATGCCTAGGAAAGTGTGAAATCTTGTTACAAGACTTTACAACACTTAAAAATAGAACATGTTAAGGAATAAAAAGGTGGTTTTTAGGTGATTTGCATTAAATAGAGTCTAGAAGAATGTAGAAATGTATTACAACACTTCACAACACCTTCACAAGACATCATTCTTTGAATTTTAGCACCAAAATAGGCATGTTCAAGCCAAGAAACATCATAAAATTAAAGCAACATAGCTCCAACACTATGAAACAAAACCTAAAAGACCATGAAAATGACAAGGGTCCATTTTTTGATGGAACATTTAGCCCCCACTTTAGTGAGATAAACTTGCTTCCTCACACTAAAGTAGCCATGAACATGGAGAAGAGGGTTCAAATACACTTACATTAACAAGATGGGATATAACAAACAAGGAGGATGATGAAGCCTCTAGGATGGAGATCTCATGACAAACTAAACATAAGGACAAAGGAACACACAAGTGTTGGGAGGAATTGAGTGAAGCTTTGATCATCAATCCAACTAGTTGTGAAAAGATATCTAGGCTGATTATTTGAAAAAGAAAGAATTTGTACTCACTTTGGGGCCACATAACTAGTTGTCCATCGGGTGAGAAAGCCCAAAAAGGTAAGATGCATACGCTAGTTGGTATGCAGTCACAAACATGCAAAATTTGGCTATGGGGAAAAGTCATGTCACTAGTTGGGCTTCCTACTCAACCATGCCAAAGCTATACCCATTCGATAACTTTAACAAGGTGCCACAAAGCCAAAGAAAATGCAAATGTTGGTTTAAGTTTCATAAAATAAGAAAAATAGGATGGTGCCATAGGCATGCAATTTTTGTTATTCAAGGTGGTCAAAAAAATAAGACAACTTCATAAGCATGCAAGTTGTGTTATACAAGGTGGCTGAATAAGAATGTTATGTGTAATATGCTCAAAGGAGTCTTGTTCAGTTTATGCAAGATAAATCACTTAGGGAACATTGTGTCTAATGTCTCCAAAAGAGGACCAATCAAAGAATAGTATATTCACAACTTAGGGGATGCAGTGTATCACATCAAGCCACCAAGAGGAATGTAATATGCTAAGAAAGATCACACTTATGAAGGACATCATACCCAATGTCATCCACAAAAGTGACGAACTCATCATATAAACAACAAGGCTACACTAGGAATGCAAATAAAATAATAGTAATGTATGCCCCCCACTTTAAAGGAATTCCTACACATCATTCTATGAGCAATTACTTGAAAGTAGAGAAGAAAGGAAAATGAAAAAAGAAAACAAGACACAAGAGCCAACCTGCAAAGCTTTATGTCAAGTCATATGTTTTGAGGGTAGGTTGTGTCATCTCAAGGAAAATGAAAATGAAAGGAAGGAAGGGAGTTTCCCTACAAAAAAGAAAGCACACCAAATACATAAGGGATCTATGGATTTGGGGTCAGTATGTTTGTTGTCGCAATGTTGTTATGAAAGAGCACATAACTGTCATCATTCCCGAAATACACATAGAATTGGAAGAATGATACAAAGAGAGAGAAATCAAAGGAAAAATCCCATTTTGAATCAACATGGAAGAGATGTTTGCAGTCTCAATGCTTTACATCATCGCCAAAAGGAAAAAAATAAGAGAAAAGAAAAAAAGAATAGACGAACGAAAATGAAAAATATTTTGGGTCAACATGAAGGAGACATTTTGGTCTCAATACCTTGCATCATCCCCAAAAGGCAAACACAAGAAAAGACAAAGGAAAAAGGAAAAAGGACCATTTGAGTAAACATGGAAGAGACATAGGGTGTCTCAACACTTTGAGTCATCCCTAAAGGGAAAACATAAAACAAAAGAAAAAGGTAAAAGGCATGACAAATAGATGAATAAAGATACACATAGAAGAAGTGTACAAAGAGAAGGAAACATCAAACACACGATATGCACATAAAAAGAAAAAGAAAATGTAAAAGACAGAAATGAAAATGTAAGGCAACTATTAACTAAGTTATTGTTTTCTTAGTCTTGGATGAACAAGAAGAAAAAGGAATAACAAGGTTAAGAGACAAACAAATGAATTACAAGGACAAGGCTAGCAATTTCTTGCCTCCCATAAAGTGTAAAAGAAAGAATGAGCTGAGATGAATGATGAGAAAGGACCATGAAAAAGTGAGAATGGGAAATTCTACAACTATGGCATGAAAGGATAATGGTGTTTTAAGGGATGAGGGGAAAATAGTTAGTGTCCGTGAAGTGATACTTTTTTAGTATTTTGTTCAAAGTTCAACATTCTTCAGTTCGATGTCCAAGAACATGATGGTATTTGTAATATGGTATGTTGGAGTTGTTAGGATGAATGACCAATCTATTGGAAGGTAGTAAAATTATAAGACCATTGTTTAAGAGTAATTGGAGTTTGCACTCACATTCGGTTGGAGGATGTGTAGCAAACTAAATCTATTTCATTTTGTATGGTCATTTTTGTATACTAGGTTCTCATCTTTCACGAGTAGAAGAAAGAAGGGAATCCATAGGGATCCTAACATCCTTTTCATTAGGAGGAAATAGTTGCTCACGTGGAAGGAGAATGTTTAGATTAGGAGGAGAATTCAAGATGACTATTCCAACACCCGAGAGTCTCCTAGGTTGAATATTATGTCTCATGGGATGGGAAGGATCTTGATATCCAAGTCCTACTATGTGGGATTCAATTGGTTGTTGTTTGAAAAATTGATGGATGTCATTTTCATGTTTTGTGTCACAACCTTGTTTATTTAAAATAGTAAAGCCTTTACCATAGGTGTCCTCAAGGTTGATAGGGTTATTTGTGATAGTATACTCATAAAATGGTTGAGATTGTGGTGGTTGAGAGGAACTAGGTTCACTTGAGGGAGGAACCATAGGTCTTGTGTTAACTTCAGGATGTAAATAAGCAAGGTGATCAGTTGACCTGCAATAGTAGGGAGTTCTTTTGATTTCATGGAGGGATAAAAGGTTGCATTTACTTCTAGGTTATCAAGGAAATCATTATAGAAATTGGTCATGCTAGCATCATTTTCTCCAATGATGTAAACATCATGAGGAGGACCACCATGAGGACTTAAAGGAGCATGAGTTTGTTCAATGTCATTAAGGTCACAACAAAAGGTGCAATTGGACATGTCTACCAATGATTTGAGGGAATTCCAAATCTTATTAAAGGAGAATTCCAGGATTCCAATAAACTAAAATACAATAAGTGAAAGAAGATAGAGAATTTTATGTGAAAACATAATGTAGGAACATAAAGGTATAATGGAAAAAAATGCTAAAAAAATATTGTTTTAGAAATGCAAAGGGACTGATTTGCCCTAGGTGGCGAATGAGTCCCAAGATGCAATTTTTTTGTGTTTTTCAGAATTTTAAGAGTGATTTAAATACCTTTTAGGATGCAAATATAGACACAGAATGCAAAATTTTATTTTTTTCAATGAAATTGAATGCAAGAATGAAAACTAAATGAGTTTTTCACTAATGAAAATTTAAGGATCCTAGAATGCAAAAACCAATCAATGTCCTAATTGAATGTCAATACAAATGAAACTAGGATACAAGATATGAATGCAATAAAAAGTTTGAAAATGTTTAAGAGTTAGGCTCACCAAAATGTGACAGATTTTAGGAACCCGAAATGCTACGCTCTCTTCCTAGGGTTTTCCAACAAGAAAGAGAGAGATTAGGGGTTCTAAAATGCTTATGCACATTCAAATTAGGATGTATGCAATATAATGTGATGTAAATGAACTAATATAAATGAAATTGAATTATTAAAATGATCTAAAACGAATGCAAAGTGCAATTTAAGCTATGTTTGAAAACATATTGTGATATGCAAACAACTATGAAAGATGAAATTAAAAGAAATATGCAGAATGAAAGGTATAGGGTCAAATATGAGTGCACTTGGATGTTGTATGAGCTTTCTAGAGTGTCTTGGATGATGATGATTTTTTTTAATTTTTCACAGTGGGACTTATTCACCAAGGGTCGCGAATCAGTCCTCCCACTGTTGAAAAAGTGTCAGGAACTAATTTCTGACAACCGGGAGTTGATTTATGATAAATGTATATTTTTTAGATTTCAAGTGGGACTCATTCACCAAGGGTGGTGAATTATTCCTCCCCATGATTTCTAGAAAATCAAGAGACAACACTACTACTTCAGATCTGGATATGTTTGAATATTAGGTTGTTGTAGTCAATTCTATAGAAAATGGATAGAAAACACTCAAAATGCTTGAAAAGATGATGAGTTGACTTGAAGAGCCTAGTTGACTTTAATTCCACTTTTCAACACCTTTAAACCTGTTAAATCTATAAAATAAAGCTGCAAATACACATGCATAAAGGGGAAAAATGTTGGAGGGTTAGTGAATAGGGGTTTTCCTTGGTCAAACCCCACTTTGGTAATCAAACCCATTAGAAATGAATGAAATGTAAAGGAAATGATAAATGAATAACATGAAAGTATTACAAACTTACCAAATCCTTGAATATGCAACTATGAACTGATGTCAATGGCTGCTCCAAAGTGCTTGAATTGATGATGTACAATGCTTGATTGCTTGAATGTATGATTGAATTAGGAGATTGTGTAGGAGATGTAAAATGAGGTTAAAATCACATATTTATACAGATCTTGTGCCTTACTATCTATTCATACCTCATCACAGGCCAACATGAAGTGAATTTGAGTAAAATCCCAAAAGAAATTTTGAAATATTTTGAATTTAGGGCCAATAGGGACTCATTCACCACCCTTGGTGAATGAGTCCCACCTAGGACTCAAAACCAAGTGTTGGAAATAATGTTATGTTTAATGTTTTTTTTTTAGGATAGGACCAAAAAATACACTTAATATAAGCATATGAGGGCATAAAAAGACAAAATAAAGCATGAGAAGGTTGTAAATAGTGAAAATATGCCTAGAAAAGTGTGAAATCTTGTTACAAGACTTTACAAGACTTCAAAATAGGACTTGTTAATGAATGAAAAGGTGGTTTTTAGGTGAATTGCATTAAGTAAAGTCTAGAAGAATGTAGAAATGTCTTACAACACTTCACAACACCTTCACAAGATATCGTTCTTTCAATTTAAGAGCCAAAATAAGCATGTTCAAGCCAAGAAATGTCATAAAATTAAAGCAACATTGATCCAACACTATGAAACAAGACCTAAAAGACCATGAAAATGATAGGGGTCCATTTTTTTATGGCACAATTCCTAAACATCACCTTACCTAGTTTCCATTTATCTTTTTCTTGTGAGAATGTTTTAGTGAAAGAGGATGCAATTGAAAGTGAGGATGATAGGTTGGTGTTAGATGATAAAATATTTAAGGTCTATAACAAGCCTCTTTATGTTCCTTCCCCTACCTATCCTATTTTGGAATATATTAGGAGAGAAACGAATGAAATCACAAATGATCATGAAAATAATACTTGTTTTTCTCCTAGTATCTCTCCTAGTTGTGAAGAAGATACTTTAGAAAATCATGAGAATATTAGTTGTCCCTCTTCCCCTAAGGAAACCCTTATTGAACAAGAAAATCCAACCATTGATGACTCCCTAACTTGTGATTAAGTCATTTTAGAAGAACCAACCTTTGAATGTCATGAACATCTAGTTTGTAGTTATCCTAAAAACTCTCCTACTAGAGAAGATAACATGATGGAAGAAAATGACTACATTTCAACTTCCTTAGATGATGGTAAAAGATAACACTAGATTCCCCTTCATTTGAAATATGTAAAATTCAAACCACTAAAATTATGAATGCACGAGTGTTTGTTAGATCCCCCTTGATTAATGGACCTCCTACATACCATATGGGACATCCTAAGAATCTGCTAATTCTTTACCCACCCTCACAACAACTACAAACTCAAAACAAACCTGAACTTATCCTTTACCCACCTATGAACAATTTTTTGCAGCAATTGAGTTATAATACCATTGGTCATACATATAACACTAGAAACAATCCAAAAACAAGACAAATACCTTCAATATCCCTCCCATTTCCTAAGCCTATCCTTCTTGGTCCTCCTCATTTTCCTTTAGGGTATGTGCAGGATCATCATGGAAAAAATAGGCCCTTAAGTGGCAAAAAAATCAGAAAAATCAGAGTTAGGAAACTTGACTTTAAAATTTTAATAAGCTATCTATATTATTTCAAAAATATGTAAGAATAGAATATGTAGAAAATTAAATGCAGTTTCTAAACTACTAGGTTTGTTTAAAAAACATATATATATATTTGGTGAAATTTTGAAATTTCAATGCAGTAGTACTTAAATTCGGGGAAAAAATAAGAAGTAGGTGTTTGTCTGACCACCCTAACCACAATAAAATGATAATATTTTTTTATAAGATTTTAGATATAAGTAGAGGACTTATATACCGATATGATGCATTTTTTTTTGTAATTTTTTTCCAAGTAAACAATTAGTTATGATTTTTTTATTACAACTTTTAAAAATATAAAAAACTTGAATGTATGACCACCTTAACTAGGTCAAAACTTCATGAAATTCAATTTTTCTTTTTTTAATCCTATAGTGTGTGAAGCATAGAATGTGATGCATGTTTTGGATTCAAAAAATGTGATATCGTTTGAAAGCTATAAATATTTTTCATTTAGTATATCAATAAGGAATTTAGTCATAATTTTAATAGAAAATGAATAATAATTACTTATTAAATTCAAAGTAAAGCATAATTTATATTGGTGGAAAGCTGAGAATCTCCTTTAAAAACCCTTTTTGTTTCGTCAATTTTGGGTAAAAAAAATGTTGTCAGCCACATACCCATCATATTGCCACTTTTTGGCCCATCATGATCCTACACATACCCTTCACATAATGAAAAGGATTACAATCTTGTTAAACAACTAAAGAATATTCTTGCTAATATATCATTTTGGACCTTTTTCATGCCTCCCCTAATTTTCACAGCATGATTCAAAGTGCTTTACAACAAGTTCCTATCCCTTATAATGCACAATCAAACAATGTATCATCCCAAATTCAAGCTATAGCACCAAATAACTTGGACATTAATTTCCTTCAAGATGAGTTACTTCCATTGGAAGTACAAAAAAAAAATGATTCTTTTGTGATAATAGCTAGATACAAGAGAACAGGCATAATGTGAACCCTTGTTGATATTGGCTATGCTCTTAAGGTGTGTAGTGTGAAACTTTTGGATAGACTTGGCATGGATAAATAAAAAATTCAACTTGACTCTTTATCCATTAAAAGACTTGACAATGTAGGAAAATAACTACTTGGTGTGATCACTTTTCCTATTACAGTTGGAAAGGCTACATTAGAAAAACTAATCCATGTTATGCCGCATGATATTTCATATAATATCCTTTTAGGTAGACTGTGGATTCATGCAATGAATGGAGTACCTTCTACTCTTCATCATATCATGAAGTATATATGCAAAAATAAAGAAGTGTGCACACTCAAAGCTAACCTTGAACCAAAAAATTGTTTAAACATTGAGAAAAATAAGGACAATCCTTTGAAAACATTGACACCATTTACATGAGTAGAACCCATGCAATAGAAAGACAAAAAAACACATTGAGGAAGTCATGAAGCTATTATAAGGTGATTGGGGTTCCTTAGATTTTGAACCAACATTGATGGGAGAATATAAAATCATAAACAAAGAATTTGAAAAGGGAAAAGAAAAAGCAGTAATGTCAATAAAAATTTTGGAAGACGCTTCAAAAGCATCCATTTCAACCACTTTAGAAAAAAAACACAAAAAATTGCACAACAAACTTTGACAAACTTAATTATCAACAACCACTGAATCCAAAAGAAATTAAAATTCTTTATGGAAGAGGTTATGGACCTATGAAACAACTTGGATATAGTGGAAAAGGATGTGGTGCCAAAGAACAGGGTATTTGTGCCCTTGTAGAGCCTCACATGCAAGAAAAGACTAATGGTCTTGGTTATTGTCCCTTGAAAGACACAAAAAATCCTTTACTTAATATCAACACTATTAAAAATGATATGTCTAAGCCAACTTTAACATTAGTGTATCCTAAACTGGTAGACACTAGTGGTATTAATGGTTATCCTTTGAAATAAATAAAATAAACAAATAAATCATCGCTTAATATCAATGTCATCACACAAAACAATAATTATTTGAATTCATCTTTTTTAGCATCCTCCTTTCAAGGAGAGAACAAAATATTGCAATCTAAAGTCTTGTGTAAGTATGACACCTAATAGTAAGCAAGAGACATCTTTGTTGCAAAATAAAGGAACATCTTCTACTATTGATCAAGAGATTATCTTGGTGAAACTACTCCAAGATCATTTGATATCTCTCCCTCCAAGAACATGAAAGAAATTTTACTCCAAGAATTAATTTTGTGCATATCATAGAGTTCATGGTCATTCTACCAATGAATGAAAATCTTTGAGTAATTGAATTCAACAACTTAAGCTCATAGTGCTCTTCCTGATGTTGAAGCACCTAGTTTCTCTAATTAAAACTTATTTTCATCATATTCGGCTCATCCATTTATTGCACTAACAGGGGTCAAGGGGTTAGGTATCCTTGTACTCATATGTCACTTTTCATTGTCTCTTTTGGCTAGTTGACCACCTTTCATTTATATATAAGAGAAATCTTAGGATGTGGACAACATGCATTAAGTTGGCTCACATGTGACATACTTATCCATAATGTAGTTCAATTTAGAAACATGACTTGGAATAGGGCTTTATGAATAAGTTCTCATGTATCTTCTACTTTAAAGCAATTTCTCACAGCAATGGTGTTAGCAACCACTTTAAAGTGGGGGAATACATCGACACTTATGTTTCACTGTGTGATTTTCCTTCTTCTTGCAATGCATTCTCTTCTTGGTGGTTTCATTGGGTTTGATTTCCTCTGACATCATGATATTTATTTTATTTTTCCTCTCTTGGATAAATTAGGAACAATGATTCCTAGAAAGAGACCTTACATGAGCTAAGAAAAATATCTTTGAACATACCTTACACCACTTTTTCATTTACAATAATTGTTATATGGGCACCTTACATGACACACTTTTCTTTCCTATGGAGCCATCCTATTTTTTTATGGTGTCAAGCACATGAAAATTTTCTTGCCCCATGGAGCTCAAAATTCATTGTTTTTTGGTGCCTTGTCAAAGTTATGAGGAGGTATAGCTTTGGTATGGTTAACGTATGATGACAAGCCTAAATGTCAGCATGAATTTCTCATTATATGGTGAGAAGCTGACACAAAGGCTTGCATTTCTCACTAAGCTACCCTTTTTGGATACTCACTCAGTGGACAGCCTGTAGTTTCATTACCTCATAGTGAATATGCATTTTTAGAAAAATAGCTTAGATATGATCCATATCACATTGGAAAAATGGTTGAGGCTTGATCCACCTCTTTTTATCTTCACTTTTCTTTGTTTCCTTTCTTTTAGTTATTGACATTGTATATTTTTGTATCTTTTTTTGATGCATATCATACACCTTATGCATGTCCTTTTGTGCTTATTTTGGTTTGATGTAGGATCTTGGATCCTAGGGGCTTGACCACCTCAATCTTTGTTACCCTACACCATCCACATTGGTACACTTAGACCCCTCTTGAATGTCTACTTTATTCTAAGTTTGAAGCAAGTTCCTCCTCGCTAAAGTGGGGGGTAGATGTAATAAAGTAAATTATATGTCATTCTTGGAGATGGTACAATTTCTCACTTAATCTTGGAATGGTTAACATTAAGATGGACCTAATTTTTCCTTAATTTAATGTTGTAAAGTGTATTTATTTGGACCTTCACATTAAGTTTAGGATCCTTGTAAACCAAATGGACTTGATTATGCCTTATTTATGGTTTTGTAAAATGTATCCTAACACTTTCACACTAATCTATCGTTCCATTAAATATTTTGGCTTCTTTATGCTTTATTTGGCCCTATTTTGCATCCACAAGCCTTAATTAATGCATCTTTTTGATGATAATCCTGACATAAACCAACAATCAATCATAATTTAGGTTTTCTTAGTTTATGTGGTCTATATTTAGTGATATAGGACTCATACACCAGCTTGGGCATATGATTCCCACCTAGTTTTTTGGGCCTCAATCTAGATTTTGCATCATTCTAAGAATTTTTTAAAAATGTGTTCCATAGTTAAGCCTAATGGGACTCATATGCCACTTGTAGAATATAAGTCCCATGTGGCCCAAAATAAAATTTAATTCAAATTCTTGGTGGGATTTTGTCCTCCTAGATCTGATGTTAGCTTGTAGGGTTGTAATTTCAGGAAATTTGGCATAAACAAGTATAAATACAAGGTTTTTTCACTCATTTTCACCTAAGAATTTCAAGAGAGCATTCTTAATAACAATTGTATGATTACAAGACTTCAAAAGAGTGTCAAAAGATTTTACAAGAGCATTTATAATACATTCAAGGGAATAATTATTCATCAATTGTTGTAACAATTTTCAAGATCCATCATCAAGTCATGATCATTAAGCATCAAGCATGATGTTGAGCTAGTGTTGTGATGTAGTATTGAAGATCCCTTTGCATACATTGTTTCATATCAAATTTCAAGATCAAGATATACATTCTACATGGTCACTTCATACCATATTGTTGATTTACATCTCAAGACATCATTCAAGGTATCATTGTTCATGTTTCATGTCCTTATTTCATTATCTTATCATTTTGTTTGATTACCTAAATGGGGTTTGACCAAGGAAAACCCCCATTACCTAGCAATCAACAAGTTTTTCCTTCTCTCTACATGTGTGATTGTAGATCTAGGTGTCTTGTAACTTGAAGATCCTTTGAAGCTTAGGTTTCAAGGCTAGAGAAAGTGATCACATCATCACAAGGTTGTCATATTCACGAAAAAGTCACCTATAGGTTGCAAATTAGAGTTTTAGACCTAGAAAGAAAGTGTGATAAGAGTAGAGTTAGGAGAGTAGATTCAACTCTTAACCCTCTAAAAAAAATATCGGTAATGATACGCCACCTTGGGCATATGAGTCCCAATATTTCCATTTTTTTGGTTTCAAGAGATTCAGATTAAGCATTGTCAGATTCTAGTTTTGGCACAAAAAACCCAATCTGGGACTAAATTTCCTAGAATGGTGTATGAGTCCTAGTGGGCATCAAACAACAAGTTTTCTTGGCTTTGGATATTTTTTTGACCTCATCACTCTTCTAGGTGTACCTCTATTCATTTCTAGTTTGATATCTTGATTTTTAATTTTGTTTCCTAAGTCATCTGGTTAGGTTTTGCATGGTACTCTGCATCTTGCATTCATTTCTTGTCTTTCCAAGCCCTAGCTTGGTGGTGAACCCTCTTATTGCATGTAATAAAAACCCTAGGATACCTTATTTCAAGATATATTTCCCACTTTCTATCTTTATATTGAGATCTCTAAGGTTTCCTTGAATGTAAAAAGTGTGAAAAAGGAACCCTACCTTTGTGCTCCATTCCTTAAAGGTGGGGTGTACTATTTCCATTGCTACATTTTGGTGAGCCAAAAGTGAACACCTCTTTTCTATTTTGGGAATAGTACAATGGAAATATTTTTCTTTATGGCTCACTAAAATGAAACAATAGAAACAATTTTATTTATGGTTGAGGACATAGAACAACACATTTCACAATTATTCATTGAAGGACAACCCTAGAGATCTCAATCTAAGGTATGCAAATGAGAAAGAGATCTGGAAATAGGGCTATCCTAGGGTCTAATTATAAACTAAAGAGGGGTTCACCACCATGATAGGGCTTGCAAAGACTAATGACATGTAAAATCTAATGTGTAAACCTAATGTAATGTAGGACTTCACTAAATGACCTAGAAAATAATGTAAAATAGAAAAAAAAATGAGAGATGAAAGGTGTGCACCTAGAAACATGAAGAGGAATGGATGAAGGCTTGACATGCTAAAATTACTAAATTTAATGCTTACTAGGACTCATATACTAGACTGGGTGATTTAGTCCTAAGTTAGGGTTTCTGGGCATGAATATAATTTTGGTAGAGATATGACTGAAACTCCTAAAACTTGTAATTTTGACTAAACTAAGACTCATATGCTAGAAGTGGCGCATTAGTCCAATTAGGGTTTTCTAGAAATTCAAAGTTTTATTATGCTCTTCAATTTTTTCTGTCCTTTCCACCTAATTTCTAGATATGAAACTCTGATTTACAACCTATAGATGTCTTTGAATGATCTCCAATGCAAGGTGACAACTTTGACAACTTTGAAAACTTTGAAAACTTTCTCCAAAGTTTCTCTTCAACGTGTCTTCAACCTAGATCTGTAAATCATACAATAAAGAGAAGAAAATGTTGTTTTATTAGTGGAAAGTGGTTTTCCTTGGTCAAACCACATTTTGGTAATCAAACCTTGAAATGAAATGAAATGAAATAGGAAAGGAGAAAGATGAATGAACAATATGCAATGTTAGAACTCACCAGACCCTAGCAATGAAGTGCTCCAAACATGTATAAGATGGATCCAATGGATGTAGATCTTGAATCTTGCTTTAATGAAAATTGTAGATATTGAATTGAATGCAAGCTTGAATCACTAAACCCTACATCACAAATGTTAGCTAAAAAACAATCATGATGCATGATGACTTTGACATGATGCTTGATACTTGAATAATAATAATAAAAACTTAATAATCAGCCCTTGCATTCTCTTGAATTCTCTTGTAAACTCTTGAATGCTCTTGTGAACTTAAATTTTCTATAAGAATGCTCATTCAATTTGCTAGGTCTAAAACGATTGAAAGAAACTTGTATTTATACCCATTTATGCCAAATTTCCTTAAATTACAACACTACAAGCTGACATCATATCTAGGAGAATAAAATCCCACCAATAATTTGAATTAATTTTTATTTTGGGCCACACAAGACTCATATGCCAAAAGTGGCCTATGAGTCCCAATAGGCTTAACTATGGGACACAGTTTAAAAAATGTTTAGAATGATGTAAAATCCAGATCAAGGCTGAAAAACCTAGGTGGGACTTATACTCCCAAGGTGGCGTATGAGTCCCAGATCACCCAATATGGGCCATACAACCTAATAAAACCTAAAATTTGGCATAAAAAAGTATAAATACAAGGATATCTCACTCATTTTTACTTAAAACTTTCAAGAGAACATTCCTAATAGAAATTTTATCATCACAAGACTTTACAAGAGTGTCAAAAGAGTTTACAAGAGCATTTCTAAGGCATTCAAGGGAAAAATTCTTCATCATTTATTGAAGCAATTCAAGATCTATCATCAAGTCATGATCATTAAGCATCAAGCATGATGTTGAGCTAGTGTTGTGATGTAGAATTGAAGATCCATTTGCATACATTGTTTCATATCAAAGTTCAAGATCAAGATCTACATTCTACATGGCCACTTCATGGTAGATTGCTGATTTACATTTCAAGACATCATTCAAGGTATAATCATTCATGTTTCATGTTCTATGCTTCATGTTTCATGTCCTTATTTCATTATCTCATCTTTTGGTTTGATTACCTAAATGGGGTTTGACCAAGGAAAACCCCCATTACCTAACAATCAATAAGTTTTTCCTTCTCTCTACATGTGTGATTGCAGATCTAGGTGTCTTGGAGCTTGAAGATCCTTTGAAGATTAGGTTGCAAGTTTGGAGAAATTCATCAAGTCATCAAAAGGTTTTCATCTTCACAAAAAGTCACCTATAGGTTGTAAATCAAAGTTTTAGACCTAGAAACAAAGTGTGATTGAAAGAGTAGAGTTAGGAGAGTAGATTTAGCTCTTAACCCTCTCAAAAAGAATACTAGGACTGATATGCCACCTTGGGCATATAAGTCACATTACTGCCATTTTTTGGGTTTTAGGAGATTTAGATTAAGCACGATCAGCTTCTAGTTTTGGCATAGAAAACCCAATCTGGGACTAAATCACACAAATTAGTGTATGGGTCCCAATGGGCATCAAACAACAATTTTTTTTAGGGTTTTGGAGCTTGTTTTGACCTCATTACTCTTCCAAGTGCACCTTTGTTCATTTCCAATTTGATATCTTGATTTTTAGTTTCATTTCCTAGGTCATTTGGTTAGGTTTTGCATGGTACTTTGCATCTTGCATTTATTTCTTATCTTTCCAAGCCCTAGCTTGGTGGTGAACCATCTTATTGTCTTTAATAAAAACCGTAGGATACCTTATTGCAAGATCTATTTTCCCCTTTCTATCTTTATATTGAAATATCTAAGGTTTCCTTAAGTGTAACAAGTGTGAAATAGGAACCCTACCTTTGTATTCCATTCCTCAAAGGTTGTGTGTACTATTTCTATTGCTACACACACTAATCTAGAGATTTATTAATTAATTAAGGATAGTTTGAGCTTAATTGACCCCTTTAATTAAAATCCAAGCATAATTTATTGTATTTTCTAAGGGATAAAGCCTGGCACTCTTAATTAATATTACACAACAATTAATTTTAAAAGGAATTTGTCATAGGCTAGTGACCTAGGACCCATTCGCCACTTGGTGAATGGGTCCTCACTAGGTCCTAGGACCCCCTTTTTCATATAATTTCACATCCCCCAAAGTATGTCCTAGTTAAGCATGCTAGGATCCATTCGCCCTATGGCGAATGGGTCCTCACTTAACTTAGGACCCCCCTTGGGATATGTTTTTGGTAGTATTTTGACGATTTCAAATCATAGATCTGATGTTAGCTTGTGTTATTTGAACTTCAGGAATTAATAATAAGATAAGTATAAATATAAGGTTATTCCACATAGTTTCATTGTAGAAGAATCTAAGCTTTCCAGTATTCAAGTCCTAAGAGAAAATTTATGAGATCAAGATTTCACACGAGCATTCAAGAAGGCATTCAAGGGAAGATTATTGAATTTTATTGCAACAATTAAAGATCCATTTCATCATGTCAAAGTCATGCATGTTGTTGAGCTAATGTGATGTTGTAGAATTGGTGATCAATTTCAAGTCTTCAAAGCCTTTATCTTATGTCAATTTCATGATCAAGATCTACACTCATTGAGGCCATTTGATGCAAGATTGGTTATTTGTAGTCCAAGGCTGAATTGAGGATTGGTGAGTTGTGGCATTAAATTGTTCATTTATCTTTCCTCTTATGCATTGTTTCAATTCAAGGTTTAATTACCAAAACATATTTTGACCAAGGAAAACCCCTATTCCATAATATAAAAACATTTTTCTTCTTCTTTGATGTGTGATTGCAAGTTTTAGATTGAAGCTCAAATGGAGAAAAAAATGTTGTCAATGTTACAAAGTTGTAAAAATTTTCATATTTCTTGCAAGATCATGGAAAATATTCTATATAATTTATTCCTAATTTTCAAGAGTTGAACACCTAAGATCTGGGAGTGCAAACATTGAAGAATAGAACCCAAAAAATATTTTTTGAGAACCCTTGCAGGGACCCATTCGCCACTGGGAAAATGAGTCCTTAGTGAGGCCTAAAAAATAACTTTTTGCAATAGGTACACATCATTTTACCATCTTGAAACCTACCTATTAATTGTTATATTACTTAACTTTTTTATTATTATTATTGTTATTTATGCATTATAACACCCATAATTGAGTGAAACAAGTCAAAAATTAGGTTCATCCCTTTAGTAATCCATTTGAGGTGAACCTCTTTTTCTTTGTTTCACTAGAAAGAAGAGGAAGGTAGATAAACACTAACTCATAAATACAAAACAAGTGTGGTTAACATAAAGAATCCATTAACATCCAGTACAAAGAATATAACTAAAATTGTAGCTAAATGTAACTCTAATAAAATTGACCTTAACTATAAACAAGTGAATATGATGCCCAAAAACCATTTCTCACAAAAGACAAAATCCAAATTTTGTTTTAGCCAAATAGGTCCATTCAATAGAAACACCATATTCACAATTCCTAATTCAAACATTAAGAATAACTTGAAATTATAGATTCAATTAAAAATTGTTCCTTATTACCTCTATTACATCATAATACAAATTTAAAGGAATTCTAGACCATTCTTGGGGTCACCAAAACTAGATTTTATAAGATAACCTAAGCTTGCATCTTGTTCATTAATGCAATGGCCATCTTGTCTTCTGGTAGTTTCATGACAACTAATTTCTCACTTAGAGAGGCTAAAAAATAAAAAAGTATTAATGGCCAAAATTAATCATCATTATCTTGTACCTTTTGATATGATCTTGACAATCAACTGAAGCATCCTTGCTTAAAATATTGCCTCGTGGCCTAACGTACATGCAACTGGTGTAATTCCTAGAATTTGCATTAAATGATATTATGCATCCCTACAAATCTATTCATGTGAACTATCTCAATACAGAACCAATTTGATCATTTAGTTGGTCGAATAGGAACAATTAATAAAAAATTCACATCAATATCTCTTTTCATTAAACTCTCAAGGAACATTTATATCCTTGCAATTTCCTAATTATCCCCAAGGAAATCTTCAACATGCCACTAAATTTCTATAAATATTGAAGCAACTGCTTTCATTTTCATCATTTGAATTTAGTTCTTTAGACATGGTGAGCATTGAGAGTGATGCTTCTTCAAGAGGTGACTTCATTAGAATTGAAGGCATGGAATGCAACACGTTTAGGATACTAATGATGGACCAACTGAATTATGTTTTCATGTTCCATATCAACATTGAGGAGGGAGTGCATAGGAAAATCATTGGAGAAAGATTCCTCAATTGCATTCATTTCCATAACACCAAGCTTCCAAAATGCTTTGTATACAACATAGTCCACACTTCAAGTAAATGAGAATGGTGAGTGATATTTACAGTGATTGGTTTGACTAGAGTACCAAGCAAAAGTGAGTGCAACCATCAGAGGGCTAAGTGCATTCCCTAGGATGGGCCTAGTAGGTGATGTCATATGTATTGCAACAACACTTCATGTGACATTATTGAAGAGGTGATGGCTCTCCTACATGTTGGACTAGAATGAAATGACATGGGGCTATTTTACCATTTTTTTCAATCCAAAAAAAATTGTTCTCTCTAGCCCAAATCAAGCACTGACAAGAAGTAGTAGAGGGGTTTTTCATCCTCATTTTTTTTCTATGTCTAGAAGAAATTTAATGGCATTTCCATTTGAATGTAAACATGACATTGTAACATGGTACACACATATATATAAATCAGTTTTGTATATCAATTATTTGTTTTGATTTTGATGTGGATGTAATTTTCTTCTCTTTTCTATACTTTATTTCAGCTTATGATACTATCTGATTTTAATCGCATTTACACTTGGCTTTGATTTAGACAACTTGTTCATGATTAATAATTACTTATCATGAAATAATATCATACTTAGGGACAATTTTCAATACCCTTTCAACACTCACCATGGTTATAGTAACACATTCTCTTATCCCTTATATCCTTTTTAAGTTTTACTTATGAACCAATTTCTTGAATAATTACCAGTGAATGAAGTGGTTTGTGAAACCCTATCAGGGATAGACAAAGGTTTCCAAACCTTTGATCAACCCCAAATTATAATTTTCCCTTTTACATTTTTACTTTTTCCAACACAAGTGGTCTTTAGGATGGTTTTAGAAACTTCACCAAAGATTGAAAATACCTTAGAAACTTGAAGAAATAAACACTGTTGAACTTTTTACAATTCATCAAAATGAGAAGTGGTTATAATAACCTCAATAACCTCATCAATGATTGACAAATTCCACAAAACTTGGCAAAAGGATTATAAATTTTATACTTGGAAAATTTAGTGATAGACCTTTAGGTTTTAGGTTATGTGACTTGAACCTAGATAATAATATTGAAAATAAATTTCTCACAAGTATTGGAATATGTAAATGATTATCAAGTGTTCTAACCCTTCCGTTACTAAGCACAACTTTACCTTTTCCTTACCAACAATATTCTTTATGCTATTATCACCAATGGAAAAATTCTCCTCCATCATAAGTTGAATAAGTATATAAAAATAATCCTTGTGAGGATTCATATGGCAAGAGAATACTAAATCAATAATCCTTGAGCATCATTAGTAATAGTGTTAGATGATATAAATAAAGCAGTAGAATCAACATCATTTGAGGACATTTTTATGGAGGATTTTTCACTCTTTTTCTATTTCTTTTTAAAAATTCCTTCTTTACATGCCCTCTTTTCCCATAATTCCAACACTTTACTCTTTGAATTATCCTTATTTTTATCCACTTTAGGCTCTTTTTCTTTGGACCTTCCTTGCACATGCAAGGAATCTTGGGAGCTCCCATTCATGGGATTTATTCTAATTTATTCTAAAATAAGTGTAACTATGATATTATCCATCTTTGGCTCTACACCACCACCACTTATGGAAACACTTAGATTTTCCCAAGATTTCAATAAAGAAAAAAGAAAAAAAATGAATTTATCTTCCTCTTCTAACTTAACATCTACACATACTATTTGACTTTGAATCATATTAAAATCATTTAAATATTCTATAATAGAATTGCCACCCTTTATTTTCAAAGAAAACAAACATTTTTTGAGATACAACTTATTAGTTAAAATTTTAGTTTGATAAATATCACCTATCCTCTTCTACAACTTGTATGTGTTATCTTTCTTAGAAACATTCAAGAGGATGGAATTTGTATGACACCAATGAATGATTCCTCATGTCTTCTTGTCAAACTTGAATCAATATTCACCAGACATTTTAGATGGTTTCTTTTCATTGGAAACTATCGATTGGTGATCTCATTTTTTAGGTCTTCCATCTTTAAATTCAACATATATTTCTTTGATCCATTGAATTTCTCAATGTCTAAATGGGAGATATAATCCATTGTATACAATATTCACCAAAAAATTATAAAACTAACAATGCAAAAGATCCTATTGTAGCCAAAAAAATTGACACTTAAGATAAAGGAATCCCTCTCTCAATAGAACCATTAGCTTTGATACCAAATGTTAGAAATTGAGTTATAAATGTTGTAATAATAAATCTAAAAATAAGACTAAAAATATGAAAATTGATTAAAGACTAATCTAGTATGATTATTATGTGATTAACACATTTAAATAATAAAATTAAAATAATACCATGAGCTTGAAAACATAAGTGACACAAGATATAAATGGAGAAACCCTTATGGGAAAATAATTTGTACCCAAATAGATCTAATGATTGTATCAATCCTTTAAATAAATTTAGATTGATATAACATCTCTTTTTAATTTTCTAAGCACTTCATTACTTCAACAATATGTAAAAAAACTCATAATACTACTATCTCAAATCTCTGATTTATAATGATTTGTGAGAGGGAAAACCATTGTGGTATCCAAAAATAAGAGATAAAACCACCTAGAAAAACATACACCTCCCATAGTAGAATTGACCCACAAACATAGTAAAAATAAATTAATATTCACATGGCCTTCACATGGGAACCTACCCAAAATCCAGTCAATGATGGTCAAACTAGAGTGCTCCATAACTCTCTAACAACTTTTATGGATACAAAATATGACATGTAAATACATGCATGCTTGGGTTACCAACTTTATATGACATGTAAATGACATATTTCAACATGCATTGAAATACACATCCACTTATACCCCATGTAAGGAAGCTAAGGCAATATAAAAACTTCCTACACTGATCTTAAGAGGAGGGTTATGCAGTTTTTTTTTAGATATTTACAAATGTTACATAAATTAAATAAAAATAAACACAAATATCATTCATACCACAACATAGTGAATTACATGGGGAAAACCATTTTAGGATTAAAAAAAACTCTAGAATTCACCCAATATATATTTAGAATCAAGATGATTACAATATACTTGTAGAGAAAGCTTTCTCAAAATTATCACCAACTAGAGATATGGAGATAAGTCAACATCTATGATATTCTCACACCCAATATAATACAATAATCAGCCATAATATAATTCCATGATAAAATTAGAGTTTCCTTCTAGGGAAAGAAAATCCAACATAATCTCTACTATCAGATCTATGACCTAACAATGAATGATCCATATTTACAATAAATATAAATATATGGCTTATAGAGGCATTTCCCCCAAATCCCCTCCAATCATGTGATCCATAAACCCTACAAGGGTGATACCCCCCTTGCACCCCCCCATGCTCAAATTTCAAGGTTGAGACATAATTTTCCTAACACCCTACTCCCAAAGTGGAAACCATAATGGAATATTCCTTCAACATTTCTTTGTAACCACCATTGATATGTGTCAACCTCTATAGAATGAAACTATAATATTTCATAGGAAATACATATCAAATGTTTTATCTCTCATTTCCCCTAGAACACTTTCCAAAGAATTTGGAGACACACAAATATGACTTAGAAATGCAAGTTTAATTTCACCTATCCTAACAAAATGTTGGAGGAAGAAATTAAATATTGTACCAATATTATACAAGAAACAAATGTCTAAGAACTCTCATGAGATTGTGAAAGTGTTGGAAATATGGAGTCTTGCAACATGAGCATGAAGTATACAGATGGACTGATTTGGTTGTTCCTATGTTTTCATTGATTTCAAAATGGTGACAACTATATGGGAAGATTACTTGGTATACCAAAAGCTAATCTCTATTGGAAATGTTCTCTATTGATGAACCAGTGCATTGGTTTTTGAGTACAAAATTCACCACAAGAAAAGATGTGATTCTAATCTCTTAATCATGTTATCATGACTCATTTAGATAGTTATATCTAGGATGTTGAGAAGTTTTGAGTTGGATCAGAAATTTACCATTGACAAAGTTTAGCTCTGTACTCTATAGTTGTTTCTCTGCTCAACATATTAGTGTGGGAGACTACATTTTCTTGAGAAGATTATTCTAATGCTATGGTTCTAGTGGTAGTCTCTTTGATGATAGTGTGATGAGAAATTGATGTAGTATTGGATCTGGAAGGTGTTTATTTTGAGGAGTGTATGGTGGTTTGGAGTTTTATTTTTTAGGTCCTAGCCTTGGTCAACCTAACATATGACATGCATTAAGAATATTGAATATACTTTGTGGATGTTTTCTATAGATCTATGTTGACTTGATATGATGCACTACATGGATTAAAAAAAATAAAATCTTACATGGTGCTGACAAGGGATTTTTTTATTAGTTTTTTGTTCACCTAATTAGGCTAACCTAATTGATGAATGAGATATACTTGTATATATATAAGATTCTTTGAAGAAGTGAGAGAGTGAGTGCTTCAAGGTGAATAGTATGTGGAGAGTATGGGAAAGAGAAAGAATAAATGTATGGTGAAGTGTGAAGAGGAATGAGGATTGTTTGGATATGCAAGCCTAAATGATTTAGTAGTTGAGGATTAGAATAGAATTGTTGAGCAACTACTGTGAGAAGTAGTACTTATTGTTCAAAGCTTCATTAGAACTGAACTCTAGACACAAAAGGTCTATTCCATTAGTTCATACTTTTGGCAGTGAGCCACAAATTTTGTATCTTGGCATTTAGCCATCTTTTTTATTCAGGCTATGAGCCTTTCAAATATAGTGAGCCCTATAATATCTTGTATTTGGATATAATATATTGTGAGCTAATCCTCACAGTGGTTTTTCCCATTTTGGGTTTTCCATGTAGAAATATTGGTGTTCATGTGTGATGATGAATTGTCTTGTTTTCATGTTCTCTCTTATTGATTCAGTCAAATTTGTGATAATGTTTAAATGGATTATATATGAATGGTTTAATGGAATAATGATTCACCCCCCTCTTAGTATTCTGGATATTGAACAAAATGATGAGCCTAGTAATGACCTCAACACATAAAACCAAGCATGCAAGTCAAAAGGATGCCCATTCAAGAAATAAAAAATAAAAATAAACACATAGGAAACCATATTAGGTTTACTTATCATTTAGAATAGAATCAGGATTGCTACGACACTTCAAAGATAAAAATTCAAAATAGATTTTTTTTTGAAAAACAAATTGTTGTGCCTATAGAACACATGCCTTGTTTGGAATAGGGACCCTCTCTTTTTCACTTTCATTGGGTCACTTTTTCCTTCATATCATTTTTCATGCCCCCTATTTTGAGTCCCAATTGGTCAAGGAGTCCTAACATTATCACCTTGAGTTGACCAAATTTCACCACCCTTGAAATTTTCAAGTCGTTTTCCTTCGCAAAATTCCTCTGGTAGTTTTCCTTAAGTCCTTAAAGTTGGCATCCTTCCCTAGCTGTAGGTTTACCCATGAGGGTCACTCCTAGTGGGATTCCATTCTTCCTTTGCAGTTTTTGCAGTGGTCAAGTCAGGCCATCCACCCGCATTGTGGGATCCACATCTTCCATTGTCGTCCCCTTTATCGATTGGCCAAACAATGAATTTTTTGACTGCCACCCACCCCATGGGCTCCACCTTTCCCATTGTTGGTGTGAATAAATGTCTTGTACCTAGATAATTCACTCTCTAGGTAATTAGGGGACATATTCACATGTTAAGTTTACTTACGATGAAAGATTCTTTCTAGAAATCTTAGTTGGCTTTTCTAGAACTTATCTTATCTATCTAGTATTGCTTGATTCCTAGGTGATTAGTTTGTTAGTTTTTCCATGTAATATGATTAAGCCACTTTTCATGATTTTTTCCAATCCTACATCTCTACCTTTCCTTTATAAGCAAGGCATCTCATGTACATTTGCATTGAAATCAATTGTATCAATTGAAGCATATTCAACCATTAATCAATCTTTCCTTGTTGAAGCAAGCTTTCTTGCCATTCTCTCTCTTGTAGAAGTTATTTTTGTCTAGAAACTATTCTTGGGGGTGTTGGGGAGTCACCATTTACTCCCACATGGTATCAGAGCTCCACGTGTTGCAGATTCCTTCGCAAATATGAGGGTGTTGTGTTGGATTGAAGTGCAAATTGGGGTTTGAAGGACCTCACGGTTGAGATCAGGTGGCCACATAGATTAATTTTGATAGTAAATTCATCCATTTTGGGTAAAGTTGTTTTTGAGGAATTTTTTTTTTGCTAGGACAGCCTCCCAAGTAGTACGATCTTTCCAATTTCACAAGAAAATATTTTTGAAAATATTTTCTATGGTATTTCTATAAATTTGGGGAAAAAATTTATATAATTCAGGCACATCTTATTGCAAAATATTTGGGTTTTTGAAAAATCTGTGGATATTTATTGTGGTTGGCATATTTATTATTCCATTGTTGTCAAATTTTTGTACATATGGTACTAGCTATCAAATCATTGTAGTATAGGCTTATTATCAAGTTATAAACCACATGACATGTATTAACCAAAAGTTTGTTTTAAAAATTGCATCACTGACATATTCCCTATTCAATTGGTGGTACCAACTGGTCAGTGTACCTTTCCTTCATCTCAGGGTTTTCCAGCTGAAATTCATCTACAAATTTATAAAGCTTGATTTGTATTTGTGGTCATTGTTAACATTTACCTTTATCATTAGTTGTCGGATCCATAAATCACTGGTCAATAAAAGGCAGGAAGGTCTGCATTATGCTTTTATGGTGTCCTTCTCCTGTCTGCAGGTCAAATTGTCCTCCACAGGTCTCAACAGGAGCATTCATAACATCGGCTATCATTTCCATCAGGGACTTTGGTCACTGTATTTCTAATTTTTGTTTCTCAAAAATAAAGTTTGTTTTAATATTAATGTTGGCCATATGTATTTGGAAAGGCCAACTATATATTTGTAATGGTTAAAGGATTTAAGTTTTTTTTTTTGACCTGCACACCCACGGTCATAAGGCCGACCATAGATAAGCGCTCGGGTGCCTATTTTTTGACCTGACTTAGCCTTCACTAGTCTATGTTTTTCCCCTAAGTTCCTTTTTATAGGCCTTTTTTTCATTTTCTTATAACTTTTACAATCATAGTCCTTTTTTCAGAAACAAGATATCACCTAAAAGCTAGTGAGCTCAATTTTGTATGGGTACAAGTGTTTTGCAGAAATTTTGTACTTTTGTGCTAGTTTTGTAGGGTTGAAGCTAGATCATCAATTTTTTCCTCCAAGCTCATATCTTTTTTCTCTGGATTCCTATTTTCTCCAAATTTTTTGCATTGGGAAGGTATTCAAGAGCAATTTAGTTCTATTCATGCACTCTTTGCAGATTTGTTTCTAGATTTTCATAATTTCAGTTTGAATCTAATTTGATAGTTTGGGATACATTGTTGTAAATTTTCAAAAAGAGTTGTAAAATTGTTGGGAACAAAGGGGTTGATTTCTTGTATTGTGAAGGAAAATTTTTATTCCTCTATTGCAATATCTGATTGTATCATGAATTTTCCAAAAGTGTTGACTCTAACTCCATATAACTATCATGAGTGGAGATCACAAATGGAGTTGTTATTGTTAAAATTGACATCACAAAGGATAACATTTGGTCAAGATCCAAAACTTGCAAAAGCTAAAGAGAGAAGGAAATTACTTGATAGAAGGGATGAAGCTCTTGGTACTCTTCTTTTGTCCATTTTTCTAGATCTCATGTTGCATCTTGCATGCATCCTAATAAAGTTTGGACTACTTTAGAGAATGTATTTGGTAAGCCAGATAAGATGAGGAAATTTAAGTTGGAGAATGAACTAATGGGTCTCAATCCATCATATTATGACAATATCCAAGACTTCTTCTCTAAGCTCAATTATCTTAGATTGTAGTTATCCAATTGTGGGTTTAGTAAAGAAGATGAATAGTTGATACTTTCTATTCTTGCTAAGCTTGGTCTTAATTATTCAATGTTTGTTTCTACATTCTATGCTACTATGGATTCCCTTGGAAATTTATACAAAATTCCTTTTCTTGATTAATTTATAGCTCAAATCACAAGGGAACAAGAAAAGTTGGTACACATGGGCACATTGAAGTCTTCTACATCTCATGCTCTTGTTGCAAAGGATACAAAGGCTTCAAGTTTCAGAGGTAAGAAGAAAAATAAGTCTCTAAAGTTTGATGAGCAAGGTAAAGATTCTCCTTCACATAACACTCTTGAGTCCACATCCTCTTCTAAAGAGGAATCATCTAAAAAGAAGAAGTTCAAATTTTCATATTGCAAAAGGTTAGGGCAGGATGAGCATAGATGTTATAATAAGAAGATTGATGAACTCAACACCTTCTTCAAAAGAACAACATTCAACTAGCCTCATCAAGGTCTTCTACTTCAACATCACAATCAGCATCCCCCTCATCATTAGCTCAGTCAAAGAACACAACATCTACATCTTGGCTACACAAGATGAAAGGAAAAACACTCTTGGCCTCTACAAGTCATGAATCACATAGTTGGCTTTTTGATATAGGTTCATCTAATCATATGGTATCTTCTACGGATATGTTCTCTTCTTTTGAGCCTTATAATTCACCTCATATATTGATGGGTAACAATACATATATGAAGGTAAGTGGGAAAGGTTCTATTGATATGGGGTAAGGGACTTTCAATGATGTGCTTTTTGTTCCTTGTCCACTAATTTGCTTTCTGTTTATTAAATTACTCATGGGGGTCAAGGTAAAATAGTTGACTTCACTCCAGATAGGGTGTACATAAGGGACTTGGAGACTAGGGATATTGTTGCTATCAGGATGGTTGATCATTCATATCGTGTATATTCCTTTCACATTTTTCTTCAGAAGATGATAATGTTCCTTTGATTGCATCACACACTCCAGTGAGTGTGAACCATGTTAGTGAGGAGAAGTTTGGTCATCTACACCTTGGTATTCTAGATACCAGTGTTGAGCTTCCCACTCCTCCACCTCTTGCTTCTTCAGCCATTGATGCTTCTATATTCAATAGGATGATCATAGTTTTTCAGATCTTGCTTTGTGGGATGAATATTTGATAGGTATCTATAACTTTTTCATGGAGTCTCATATTGTAGATTTGGAGGACACACTTGTGGGAGTTTCTCTCTTATTTGATGACAATTTTAGCACAACTATTATACCATCTACTTTGTCTTTGGAGATTCATATTCATGAGTCTCCTCCATCACTTGATTTGTCATGTTTCTTGGTTGATTTTGACCATGATTATGTTGTCACTCATTCAATCTTGGAGACTCTTCATCAGTTTTTAGAGGCATACTTGTTGAGCATTAATTCTTCCTCCTTTAAGTTGGACATGGAGTGGCTTCTACATATACTTATGGATTTGTTTCTTTGTAAGGGAAGATGTGTTGCTTGTAGACATTGGGTTATCTTTTGTTTTCACACATTCTTCATCAGTATCAAAGCTTATTCATTATGGGGCGACATCTTATCTCTCTATTACCATCCTATGGGGGGGTCATTGATTGTATATACATGATGGATGTAGTCCCTGGGGGGTATCATTGAGTCATCCATACATCATGTTTGTTTTTTTTGTTTTCTCTCTTTTGGAGAGGAGTTTTCTCCTGTTGGGTTTTCTCCTTTTCTCCTCTTGTGAGAGATTGCATTTTCATTTTCATTTGTAAATGGGTACCTAGCATGGCCTAGTAGTCAAGACCCATAGTCATAGTCTTTGCATAGTTTGCATAATAATATTCTCCCTAAGTTTCACTTAAGGGGTGGTGTTGGTATGAATAAATGTCTTGTACGTAGCTAATTCACTCTCTAGGTAATTAGGGGACATATCCACACGTTAAGTTTACTTAGGATAAAGGATTCTTTCTAGAAGTCTTAGTTGGCTTTTCTAGAACTTATCTTATCTAGCTAGTATTGCTTGATTCCTAGGTGATTAGTTTGTTAGTTGTCTCATG